>BLSH010277199.1:365333-379366 GCA_018402905.1 Glandirana rugosa
CCCCCCCCCCCCCCCCCCCCACAAATAGAGCTTTCTTTTGGTAGTATTTGATCACCTCTGCGGTTTTTATTTTTTGCGCTATTAACAAAAGAAGAGCGACACATTTTGAAAAAAAAGACAATATTTTTGACTTTCTGCTATAAAACATCCAATAAAAAAAAGTAAAAAATCTAATTTCTTCATCAATTTAGGACAATATGTATTCTGCTACTTATTGTTGGTAAAAGAAATCCCAAATAAGCGTATATTGATTGGTTTGCGCAAAAGTTATATTGTCTTCAAACTAGGGGATAGATTTATGGCATTTTTATTTTTATTGTTTTTACTGGTAATGGCGGCTATCAGTGATTTTTAGCGGAACTGCGACATTGTGGCAGACAAATCGGCAACTAAGTGACACTTTTTGGGGACCAGTGACACCAATACAGTGATCAGTGCTAAAAAAAATGTACTGTCACTGTATAAATGACACTGGCAGGGAAGGGGTTCACATCAGGGGCAATCAAAGGGTTAAGTGTGCTCCCTGGCAGTGCTTTCTAACTGTGTGGGGGATGGACTGACAGAAAGAACACAGAGATCTGTGTTCCTGCTTACAAGGAACAGAAGATCTCAGTGTACTTCCCTGTCAGAACAGGGATCTGCCTTGTTTAGGTAGATCCCTGTTCTGCCTCTCTTTGGAGCGATCGTGGCTGGCCGCCGGACCCGCTGATTGGCTCCCCCTCCGAGCAGTGGGCGCACGCGTGTGCCCACAGTGTCTATTGCACGAATTGACGTACAGATACATTGTTTCATGCAATATATATGCAGTGGGCAGTGGTTAAATATTGTGCGAAGCTTGTCACCCAAAAAGGCACAGGAGCCCTGTGAAGGGAATGGGCTGCCTTTTGCGCATTCGTCACCCAAAAGAAGCGCCTGCTGCTGTATGGGTGACAAGCTTCATGCAATTTTTATGGCCCTTTCTCCCTGAACGCAGTTGGCTGCATTTTGAACTGCACTCCAACTGCATAGACAGCCCAAGGTACATCAAGGTAATCCTATAGGCATAGTTCGCATCATTGCAGTGCAGTTCAGCGCAGTAAAAAAAAAAAAAAAAAAAAAGCAGAGCATTCTGCATTTTTCCATATTGCGAATGCAGGGAACGCGCTACAAATGCGCTTCAAACGCACCGTGCCCCTTGAAGCCAAGAAAGCCAAACCCAAAAACATATATAAAAATGCACTGCAAACACAGTGCAAAACTCAAGCAAGACGCATTCAAGCGTGCTTTAAATGCACTTTGAATGCTTGTAAACATGCAGTCAAAAATGCGCAGTTACAGTATGTGCAGTTTCTGGTGTGAATGGGCCCTTAAAGGAACGTTTTGCCACGCGATTCTGTTGCACAACAATGGCTCCTCTAGGAGTGCCCAAATACGTGTTGCGCATTTTGCAGTGATTGCCACGTGATTTAGAATCGTGGGCAGAATTGTGGTGATTCTGCGCACGTTTCCAAATCATCAAGTGTGAATGGGGCCTCACTGTACACGGCTGTACAGGGCACCTGCAGCCCCCCAAGTGCATGAGGCTCAGTGGCGTTGGCAGGGGGGGGGGGGGGGTGAAGGGGGCTATAGCCCTGAGTGGGCCACCAAAAAGCCCTGGGTCTTGTATTTGTCATTTAAAATTATTAGCCCAAGTTCCAAGGCCTGGGGTTGGCCAGGAACTCGGGGCAATACGTGGATGGACTACCCCATTGGCCGAGTGACAAATGAAGTCCCGCCTCCAGTGGACCGCCTCCTATGATGGACGTTACACTGGGACTTAGTGGTCACTGCGGCTGCGGTGGAAAGCGGAAGATCCCTGCTCTGTGTAAACCAGCGGGTGGCGGCTCTCCTCTCCCCATGGCATGCACTGGCAAGGCTGTGCTGATGATGGGCACTAGCTAGACTGCGCTGATGGGCACTGACAAAGCTGCTCCGATGGGCACTGGTGAGACTGTGCTGATGGGCACTGGCAAGACTGCGCTAATGGGCATTGGCGAGACTGTGCTGATCGGCAGTGTCGAGGCTGCGCTGATGGGCACTGGTAAGGCTGAGCTGATGGGCACTGATCAGGCTGCACTGATCAGGCTGCATTGATGGGCATTGGTGAGGCTGCACTGATGGGCACTGGCCAGGCTGCGCTGATGGGCACTGATCAGGCTGCACTGATGGGCACTGATCAGGCTGCATTGATGGGCATTGAGCTGAGCTGATAGGCACTGGCGAGGTCGTGCTGATGGCCACTAGCGAGGCTGAGCTGCTGGGCACAGATACATCAAATTTACCTTCGGGCTGAAGCCCCTGGTCTTTTTCCCACCTAGCAACACCCTTGATGAGGCCCTGCTATGATCCCATTTCTTTCCGAGGACTGCAGAACACCTCCTCCCATGTTACAGAGAATGATGGGCACTGGCAAGACTGCGCTAATGGGCATTGGCGAGACTGTGCTGATCGGCAGTTGCGAGGCTGCGCTGATGGGCACTGGTAAGGCTGAGCTGATGGGCACTGATCAGGCTGCATTGATGGGCATTGGTAAGGCTGCGCTGATGGGCACTGGCCAGGCTGCGCTGATGGGCACTGGCCAGGCTGCACTGATCAGGCTGCATTGATGGGCATTGAGCTGAGCTGATAGGCACTGGCGAGGTGGTGCTGATGGCCCCTAGCGAGGCTGAGCTGATGGGCACAGATACGTCAAATTTAGCTTCGGGCTGAAGCCCCTGGTCTTTTTCCCACCTAGCAACACCCTTGATGAGGCCCTGCTATGATCCCATTTCTTTCCGAGGACTGCAGAACCCCTCCCCCCATGTTACAGAGAAGGGTTGAGGTGATTTGTAACCCTTTCCCAGGGTGACAACGTTACTCCTCCTCAGATACAGCACAGTCAAGGTTGTCACCCTAGGACAGGAAGTGTGTTACTGGCCGGATTACCGGGTGAAAATAAAAGGGAAAAAAGACTGAAAAAGAAAACTAATGCAGCCCCACATCTAAACACTGGTAAGATGCAATATATCAAATATTTGTTCTTGGGTTTAAATATGCTTTTAGCAGACGCAGCCTCTGAACAGAAAGCGTTAAAACATCCCCTTCAATGTGATTAGAACTTTTTATTTGTCGCATATTACTTGGCTCCCGTTTTACGGACACCACTCATGCCGCTTCATTCAATTTCTACCAAATAATCGTCTTATTACCATGGAGCCTCATGCCTCGCGTTGTGTCTTCGCCGCCTCTACGCGGAGGAGAGAGATCTCATATTAATATGAATTAGTCCGGGGCCCGGGTTGGGCGCCGGGTGCTTGAAGGGGATTTGCTCAATTAGAAAGAAAATGTTCTCCTTCCGTCCTCTCCCATCTCTGTCCTAATAAATAAGATGTTGCTGCAAATTCCTGCACAGGGGCGACGCATGCTGGAATATTAATCTGCCAATGAAGGGACAGGGAAGAGCAAAGGATTCATTAGTGCAATGTATAGACATGCCATAGGTCCCGGATCAGCGCGTAGGCCCGTGTACATGTCATTGTCACACATCCATATGCAGCATTATATGTCAATTGACATTTCACATATCCGACCTCCGGTAATGGCGGTGAGTCTAGCTGTGAATATATTCAAAATTGTTTCAACATTAAAGCGGATCTAAACCCCCCCACCCCCACCCCCGTTTTTCTTCACCTCCACTTTCCTTAACCACTTCAATACCGGGCACTTTCACCCCCTTCCTGCCCAGACCAATATTCAGCTTTCATGGCTGTCGCATTTTGAATGACAATTGCGCGGTCATCAGAGGCGTAACTAGAACCTTCAGGGCCCCGGTGCAAGAAATTATGAAGGGCCCCCTGACCCCTGGCCAGGGCCCTTCCCACTGATCCTGGGGCCCTTTACTCCCATTGCGGGTCCCTTTATTACAGCACCCTTTCACAAGTTCTACAGCGGGTCCCCTTTCTGCCATCTTCGGGCCTCCCCATGGTGGTGAAATGCTATGGCCCGGCCACAATTGCAACCCTGATATTTCCCTCACTGGTGTCAGTAGTTTTTAATTTTTATTTTAATTTTATTTTTTTACCATTTCATTTTATTTTTTTTTAAATTTTTTTTTAGGAGCTCTCTTGGGGGGCTTTAATGAGATATCAGGGGTCTAAACAAACCTCAGCTCTCACTCTCCATCTGTGTAACCTCAGCTGCACAGAATGAATGGGCAGGAATCGCTGTGCACCGAGCCTCCCATTCATTCAGAAACGGAAGTATAGTAAAAAACAGTTTACTATGCTTCAGTTATGAATGAACCAATTGGTACCAATCACTGACTCTGTCCATTCAGAAAAGGAATGAGCCAGTAAATGACAAATTTACCGACCCGTTCCCATCTCTCCATCATGACTCATCTTCTACAGCAGCTGGCAGGAGAGAGGAGGGGGGAAGACAGCAGCTCTGTGGGGGGGACCAGGGAAGCACACAGGGACCCTGGGAACAGCAGAAGACAAGTAAACTGGATAGGAGGGGTAGCAGGGGCAGCATATAGAGGAACCCATCTCCTGTAATAGGAGGAAAATGGGGGAGATTGGTTCCTCTAAATGCCCCCCCCCCCCGCCATCCCTCCTATCCAGGTGTACAAGGGAGGCACACGGGCCCCCTGGAGCATGGGGCCCAGTTGCAATTGCAACCCCTATCGTTACGCCCCTGGCGGTCATGCAACACTGTACCCATATGACATTTAAATCATTTTTTCCCTACAAATAGAGCTTTCTTTTGGTGGTATTTCATCATCACTGGGTTTTTTTTTATTTTTTGCTAAATAAACGAAAAACTACCAAAAATTTTGGAAAAAAAAAAGTTTCCTTCATTTATCTTATACAATTTTAGCAAATAAATAATCTTCCTTCATAAATTTAGGCCAAAATGTATTCTGCTACATTTCTTTGGTGAAAATAACCCAAATCAGTGCATATTATTTAGTCTGTAGGGACGTTATAGACAAACTATGGGATATACTGTACCTTGCCTTGACAAAGTATTCATACCCCTTGAAATTTCCCACATTTTGTCGTTACAACCAAAAACGTAAATGTATTTTATTGGGATTGTATGTGATAGACCGACACAAAGTGGCCCATAATTGTGAAGTGGAAGGAAAATGATAAATGGTTTTCAACATTTTTTTACAACTAAATATATGAAAAGTGTGGGGGGCATTTGTATGGCGCCCCCCTGAGTCAATACTTTGTAGAACCGCCTTTCTCTGCAATTACAGCTGCAAGTCTTTTTGGGGAAGTCTCTACCAGCTTTGCCCATCTAGAGAGGATATTTTTACCCATTCTTCTTTTCAGAATACCCCAAGCTCTGTCAGGTTGGATGGAGGGCGTCTGTGAACAGCAATTTTTAAGTCTTGCAACAGATTCTCTCTTGGATTTAGGTCTGGACTGTGACTGGGCCATTCTAACACATGAATATGCTTTGATCTAAACCATTCCATTGTAGCTCTGGCTGTATGTTTAGGGTCGTTGTCCTGCTGGAAGGTGAGCCTCCACCCCAGTCAGGTCTTCTTTTAAGATTGCCCTGTATTTGACTCCATCCATCTTCCCATCAACTATGACAAGTTTCCCTGTCTATGCTGAAGAAAAGCATCCCCACACCATGATGCTGCCACCACCATGTTTCACGGTGGGGATGGTGTGTTCAGGGTGATGTGCAGTGTTAATTTTCCTCCACACATAGCATTTTGCTTTTAGGCCAAAAAGTTCAATTTTGCTCTCATCTGACCAGAGCTCCTTCTTTCACATGTTTGCTGTGTCCCCCACATAGCTTCTCCCAAACTGCAAATAGGACTTCTTATGGCTTTCTTTCAACAATGGCTTTCTTCTTGCCACTCTTCTATAAAGGGCAGATTTGTGGAGAGCACGACTAATAGTTGTCCTGTGGACAGATTCTCCCACCTGAGCTGTGGATCTCTGCAGCTCCTCCAGAGTTACCATGGACCTCTTGGCTGCTTCTCTGATGAATGCTCTCCTTGCCCGGCCGGTCAGTTTAGGTGGACGGCAATGTCTTGGTAGGTTTGCAGCTGTGCCATACTCTTTCCATTTTCGGATGATGGATTGAACAGAGCTCCGTGAGATGTTCAAAGCTTGGGATATTGTTTTATGACCTAACCCTGCTTTAAACTTCTCCACAACTTAATCCCTGACCTGTCTGGTGTGTTCCTTGGCCTTCATAATGCTAGAAAAAAATAGAATTAATTTAACCAGAATCTTCTGAAATTTGAATTTAAAATAGAATAAGTTTGAATTAAAATAGAATAATAGAATAGAATAGAAAAAAAAGAATAGAATAGAATAGAAAAATAAATAAAATAGAATAAAAGAATAGAACCTTCTTCCGAAATTTTAATTTCAAATAGAATAAATTTGGATTTGAATGGAATAAATTCAAATTTGAATGGAAATTAAAAATTAGAATAGAATAGAATACAAAAATATTACCATTTTTCAAAATTCAAATAGAATAGAAAAGAATAGATTTGAATAGAGGAATAGAATGAAATAGAAAAGAATAGAATAGAAAAACAATAGAATAGAGTAAAATAGAAAGAATATAACCATCTTCCGAAATTCGAATAGAATAAATTTGGATTTGAATGGAGTAAATTAAAATTTGAATAGTAAAAAAAGAATAGAATAGAACACTAGAATAGAATAAAATAAAATAGAAAGAATATAACCATCTTCCGAAATTTGAATTTCGAATAGAATAAATTTGGATTTGAATGAAATCAATTCAAATTTGAACATAAAATAAAAGAATAGAATGGAATAGAAAAACAATAGAATAGAATAAAAAAATAACCATTTTCCAAAATTTTAATAGAATAGAAAGGAATAGATGAGAATAGAAAATAGATGAATAGAATAAAATAGAAAAGAAAACAATAGAATGTAATAAAATAGAATATAACCATCTCCCAAAATTTGAATTTTGAATAGAATAAATTGATATTGAATAGAATAAATTCAAATAGAATAGAAAAGAATAAAATAGAAAAGAAGATAACAGAAAAAGAATAGAATAGAATAGAATAGAAAGAATATAACAATATAATATTTTCCTAAATTCGAATTTCGAATAGAATGAATTTGAAATTGAATAGAACAGAAAATAATAAAATATAATGGAAAATAAAAGAAAAGAATAGCATAGAATAGAAGAAAATTAAATGAATACATTTTTTCCTGAGTTCGGTCGATTTGAACTCAAATTGATTCAAATAAACAAAACAAAACAAAGGAATGTAACGAATTTAACTAAATGAATGTATGAAAATAACGAATAGAAACAAATGTTTTCGTTCTGCACATGTCATGCACTCTGCATGCGTCCTTCCTCTGGGTCATTTAGCAGCCTGTGGGAAAAAAAGGATATCAATTCGAATTGGGTACAACGTCTCACGACCGCGCAATTGTCAATTAAAGTGACACAGGGCCGAGATGAAACAAATGTGTACCTGTTTATCTGCAGCCTCTCTATAGCCATTCACAGTGCAGAATTTACACAGCATTTCTGAGCTTCCAGAAGGCAAGGGGCGGGGAACAGATGTCACACAATGCACAGAGCAGAGAGCTGAGTGTAATATGAGACCTGAGTGGAGGGAATTGACACCCACCCCTCTACTTAGTCTGTGACCTGGAAAGAATGTGTGTGCCTCTCAGGCTTGGTAGAGAGGGGATATATGTATGGTGCATCCGCAGCTGCTGTTATAGTGCTGACAGGGCATGGAGCCCGTCCTGGCTTTTATAATGGTTCAGGAAAGAAAGGGGTAGCCCCTGGAAGTCGCACATCTAAGATTTCCTAGAGAGGTGAATAGAGTGACAACTTCAGCCTGGACTCCAACCAAGCCACGCCCCCAACGTGTTTCTCTCCGCCCCATGGAGCTTAGTCAAGGGGAAGCTGTGGGGGCGGAGTGAAACACTTTGGGGGCGTGGCTTGGTTGAAGTCCAGGCTGAAGTTGCCACTCTATTCACCTCTCTAGGAAATCTTAGATGTGCGACTTCCAGGGGCTACCCCCTTTCTTTCCTGAACCTCTACATAGTCTCATAGGGAAACATAAACAGCTGGGGTTATCAATCACCCGCTGTGTGCTGGAGAAGTGACTCATGCAGATATCAGAGGGAAGAGAGAGCAGACTGAAATGGGGGCAAGTACACACTAGAGAAGGATATGCTTTGTTCATTTTCAGTTTCAGAAGATTACGGCCTCTTTAACCACTTCAGATCCGCGCTGTTGCCGAAGTACGGCTCCAGCGCGGATCTGAAATGCCGGGACGACGTCCATGGACGTCGTCCCCTGTGCGCGCTCCATGCGCGCCCCCTGGTGGCAGCGGCGGTGCGCGCCGCACGCTGCGCGAGCGTGCCCGTGGCTCGGGCGGACTCGATGTCTCTCTCTTAGGAGCCTCAGAACGGGGAACCGCCGATGTAAACACGGCGGTTCCCCGTTCTGTGACAGGGGACAAGCAGATCTACTGATCCCTGTCACTGGGATCAGTTAGATCTGTTATGTCCCGGCCAGCCCTGCCCCCCCACAGTTAGAACACACCCAGGGAACATATTTAACCCCTTTACTGCCCCCTGCAGGTTAACCCCTTCAATGCCAATGACATTTATACAGTAATCAGTGGATATTTACATTTCTGATCGCTGTATAAATGTCATTGGTCCCAAAAATGTGTAAAAAATGTCCGACATGTCCGCTGCAATATCGCAGACCCGATAAAAATCGCAGATCGCCGCCATTACTAGTAAAAAAAAATAAATAAATAAAAACGCCATAATTCAATTCCCATAGTTTGTAGACGCGATAACTTTTGCGCAAACCAATCAATATACGCCAATTGCGATTTTTTTTTTTTACCAAAAATATGTAGAAGAATATATATCGGCCAAAACTGATGAATAATTTTTTTTAATGGATTTGTACTTTAGCAAAAACTTAAAAATATTGTTCTTTTTTGCAAAATTGTCGCTCATTTTTTGTTTATAGCGGCGATCAGAAATGACGCAGAGGGGATCAAATACCACCAAAAGAAAGCTCTATTTGTGGGAAATAAAGGACGCAAAATTTATTTGGGTACAACGTCGCACGACCGCGCAATTGTCATTCAAAATGCGACAGCGCTGAAAGCCAAAAATTGGTCTGGGCAGGAGGGGGGTTTAAGTGCCCAGTAAGGAAGGGGTTAAAAACCTCTTGAAAGGCCGGGTTGTTTTTCACGTTAGAAGATACAAAAAAGGCCGGCATGACCTGGCGCTAACTCAAAACTTTTGGAAACATTTTGCTCTCGCCCGTCGCTAACTCCTCTCCAGCCGTTCTGAAATGCGATTTCAAGATGGTAAATTGTAATGCTTGCAAATGAAATTAAACAGATGCAAATGGCCTCGGTGTTTACAAAACTTACCAGCAGCTTCCCACCGAGAAATCAGGCGGCGGAATTAGCGGCTATTTGCATGTTTGATCTCCGAGCCGCAGGGGGCACTTCACATCGTCAGAGACCGCGTTCCGATGCCAGCCTGGCTGTGCCGTCTCTCCCTGGGCAGGTAACACCGTGTGCTCAGACGACTGCTTACATTTTATCTCATCATGTTCTGTGATTGTCTCCAACCCGAGACGCAGGAACTGACCGCTGGATGACTCCTAATGAACAACAATGATTTGCAACATAGGGGCAAAAATATGGCATTTACAGTAAACCTGGGGAATGCAACTTCAACCTCGACCCGAAGATTTAGCAATGCAAAATCGCACTGCCTTTTAGCAGTGGTGCCATTAATTGTTAAAGGCACCCTTCTACATATAGGGTGTCAGTGGGAGGAATAGTGCCCCATCATTGGTATCAGTGGGAGGAATAGTGCCCCATCATTGGTGTCAGTGGGAGGAATAGTGCCCCATCATTGGTGTCAGTGGGAGGAATAGTGCCCCATCATTGGTATCAGTGGGAGGAATATTGCCCCATGATTGGTGTCAGTGGGAGGAATAGTGCCTCGTCATTGGTGTCAGTGGGAGGAATATTGCCCCATGATTGGTGTCAGTGGGAGGAATAGTGCCCCATCATTGGTGTCAGTGGGAGGAATAGTGCCTCGTCATTGGTGTCAGTGGGAGGAATAGTGCCCCATCATTGGTGTCAGTGGGAGGAATAGTGCCCCATCATTGGTGTCAGTGGGAGGAATAGTGTCCCATCATTGGTATCAGTGGGAGGAATATTGTTCCATCATTGGTGTCAGTTGGAGGAATAGTGCCCCATCATTGGTGTCAGTGAGAGGAATAGTGCCCCATCATTGGTGTCAGTGAGAGGAATAGTGCCACATCCAGCATGCAGGCTGCAGTTTGTAGACCACTGGTCTATATATAGCCTTGGATGCTCAACCTATACAGTAGTTCAAAGGCCGCATGTCTTCGATCGGTCCTGAATAGAGCCTAATGCACTTAAAGGGCTTTTTGAAATGCTTTTTGGTTAAGTACATGAAATACAGTCAAATGCATTTTAGGGGAACACGGATGTGAGCATGACTTTTATATCCCAGGACTGGGGCGAGTGCCATTTAGTAATGCCTGCACCAGGGATCCTATGGTGGGATTTAATTAAAAATATCCTCCTCTGCTGCCTTTATCAAGTCTTAACATACTGTAGGTCCTCAATTGCATTCCAATAACATTGATTCTAATAAAATCTACAGCTCAAGCCCTGAAGAAGGGGGGCCCTTTTGATGCTGTCAATCAAAGTTTAAAAAAAAACTTTAAGTGATATGAACTTTTGTAAGCCCTTGTCACTAAATAAAATAGTTACCTTACAAAAATTATCCCCCATATCACTTTCTTGGTGCTTCAATGTGCCTCCAAAGCCTCCATAGAAGTCTATGACAATGCCCGCTTACAGCACCTGCAGCTTTTGAGGGGCTTTTATTCAGCATTAGCTTCACTTTATTTTGGAAGTATTGTAGGTATGAGATATCCCAGGATGCACTGGTAAACTAACAGTGGCAGCCCATCCATTAGGGGAGCATGGGTGCTGCCCCCCGTATCCCTGGCTCCCTAATCTACATGCAGGTTGCCGGACGCATGGATTCCAATGGGGCTTTTTTCTTTTTGAGGCACATGATTAGCGCCTGAGGCTTTAATAGGCTTCAAAAAAGTACTGTGCCCTGAGTCCACCCAGTTGTATGACAATAGTGAATGAATATTGAATGAATGACCCGTAACCCGACTGACAGTGTGCAGTGTGTGTGAGGGGGGGGGGGGGGGTGGTTGTTTGCCGCCTTCCCAAGAAAAAAACACCAGCCGCCACTGTAAACCAATAAGCGAACCAGAAACACGTCCTCAGCAGTCACTTCCGGTTTATATGTATATATTCTGTGTGTCTGGTGCAGACGTCACATGTGATATGCAGTGTGGAGCAGCAGGAAGGTAGGTGAGCGGGGTCCGGACCAGAGTGGAGCAACTAGCTGACGGCACATGTGGTATGCAAGATGGGAATGCTATAGCAGAAGGTGAGCGGGGACAGGAGAGAGAACTGAGCAGCAGAGGATCAGCAGAGCTGGGGGCCGGAGCAGGAGAAACTAGCAATCTCACATATGGTGTGCAGTGTGGTAACAATATAGCGGGAGGTGAGTAGGGACCAGAGAGAGAGGGGGATCAGCAAACTATAGGGTCAGCAGAGCTGGGGGGGGGTACTAATGAGCAGGAGATCATCAAATCTGGGGGTACTACTGAGTGGGGGATCAGCAAAGCTGGGGGTACTGCTGAGTGGGGGGATCAGCAAAGCTGGGGGTACTAGTACTGAGTGGAGGAACAGCAAAGCTGGGGGATACTACTGAGTGGGGGATCAGCAGAGTTGGAGATACTTTTGAGCAGGGTATCAGCAGAGCTGGGAGTACTACTGAGCAGGGGATCTGCTAAATTAGGGTACTTATAAGCTAGGGATCTGCTGAACGAGGGTACCACTGAGCTGGGGATCTGCTGAGTGGAGGTACTACTGAGCCAGGGTTCTACTGGAAAACCAGAAAATCATCACACACGGCATTTGCCAAGCTTCATTAAAACTTCAAAAAAGCATCACTGAAGCATCAAAAACACATCAAAAAAGCATGTTGAAGGAGTAGATAATGTGGGTTGAGGTTGAAGCAAATGTAAAGGAGCCCCGACCTTCTATAACATCACCTATGCTGAATAATATGGAGCAGGCGGCTTCCAATAAAATGTAGCCAGCAGGAATCTGTACAATTATACTGGAATTAGCAATCTTTCTTTGCCGTATTTTTCGAACCTTTTGAAAGTCAGGGTTCCACCTTAACCTAATTCATTCAAGATCTCGTTGGCAGCAATTAACTTCTAAGAACGCTCTCTGATCATTTTGTGGAACGCTTCAGATTAGCGCCCCGGAAAGGTATAAATAATTTGAATTTCCATGCCTTGCGTCAGCGGTAATTATACAAGACTTCCCAATCTCTCCGACGAAAATCAGAGCGAGCTGCTCACTGCCTGGCTATTCTCTGCGGGATTCCAAGATGGAAAATTAATTTCGGAGACGATTCCGTCACTGCAATAATATTTGTATGGTGCTCAAGTCCTTGTCGGGATCCCTCGGCGGGATAGGGACTTGTAGAGTGTCCAGGAATTGAGATTCTCATTAACGCCGAAAGCCTGTTGACGGTTTCCGCTCGCTAAGTGGCTATTTCATGGAACGGCTACGGGGACTGGCAATCCGACGCAAGCGTAGTGGAGAGGCCGTCCCCGGGGGCCGGTTTTAATTACCGCCGATAAAATTATTTCAATATTATATTTCCTAAAATAGGAAAGACAACAGAATGGAGGAGATTGTTATCAGCACAGTAAAAGGATACCATCCAACAGAGAAAACATGCTCTACCACCAATTACCTGGAGGACGTAGAACCGGTGCTCTGACCCAAGTGCCTTTAGAGTGTAGCAATAATACTCTAATACAGAGGTCTCCAAACTGCGGCCCGGGGGCCAGATGCGGCCCTTTGTTTGCTTTTATCTGGCCCTTGGGGCCTTGGGGCACTGTTTCATCCACTGATACCAACAATGGGACATAATTCCCCCCACTGACACCAATCACCAATGAAGGGATACAATTCCTCCCAATTACACCAACGATGGGGCACAATTTCTCACAATGACACCAACAATGGGGCCCAATGACTTCAATGGTGGGGCACAATTCCCACTCCACTGACACCAATGAAGGGACGCAATTCCTCCAAATTACACCAACGATGGGGCACAATTCCCCCCACTGACACCAATGAAGGGACACCATTCCTCCTGATTACACCAACGATGGGGCACAATTCCCCCCACTGAGAACCAATGAAGGGACACAATTCCTCCCAATTACACCAACGATGGGGCACAATTTCTCCCAATGACACCAACAATGGGGCCCAATGACATCAATGATGGGGCACTATTCCCCCTCCACTGACACCAATGAAGGAACACGATTCCTCCCAATTACACCAACGATGGGGCACAATTCCCCCCACTGACACCAATGAAGGGACACGATTCGTCCCAATTACACCAACGATGGGGCACAATTTCCCCCACTGACACCAATGAAGGGACACGATTCGTCCCAATTACACCAACGATGGGGCACAATTTCTCCCAATGACACCAACAATGGGGCCCAATTACACCAACGATGGGGCACAATTCCCCCCCCACTGACACCAATGAAGGGACACGATTCCTCCCAATTACACCAACGATGAGGCACAATTTCTCCCAATGACACCAACAATGGGGCCCAATTACACCACCTATGGTGCACATTTCCCCCCCACTGACACCAATGAAGGGACACAATTCCTCCCAATTACACCAACGATGGGGCACAGTTCCTCCCAGTGACACCAATGATGGGGCACAATTACTCCCACTGAAACAAACAATGGGGAATTATTTTTTCCCACTGATGTGAGGACCTTTTCTACTCCCGATGGCCACAGGGGGGGGGGG
>BLSH010277199.1:405949-429880 GCA_018402905.1 Glandirana rugosa
CGACGAATTATAGGGAGGACGCTGCCGATTATTTAATTAGGTAACGCTCGCCCGCCGAGGCATTACTCGTCTTTCTTATAACGAAACCCGCTATACACCCGTGGCGCTAAAATTGAGGAGTAGACGGTCCGACTCAGTTCTTCTTAACCGGACGGGACCATTGGTAAAGATCCCTATGGAATCTGGGGGTGTGACCAGAGTGGAGGGATGGTGGGTATCTGTGGGTGTGATCAAGGTGGGGGTATCTAAAAGTCCCACAGGTTAGGGGGCGCAAGTTACTTGCCTTGCTCCGGGAGCTGACAGTCATATCCCTAGAAATGGTTACCAGGGCAGGCCAATTCTTCTTGACTCAGCCTGGCAGATGAGGAGTTAAAATCGCGGTGCCCACATATCGCCCAAAGCAATATTCTTTCTGCTCATTACGGAGCCGCCCGCTCGCAATGGATTAATTTATTAGCCGTCGCAGGAGGGATATTAAGCAGCGGGGAGAGTGTTGGCATTTCCATGATTTATTGAAATTAAACAGCAAAATTTTTTTCCCCTTCTCTGCCTCCGTTTATAAGATAATGTGCAGTGCCCACAGCCTGCGGCCCTCGCTCATTTTGTCATTCCTTTTTTTTTCTTAAACACTTAATTGCAGCCCAAAAAAAGATGCTGAATATGCAGACCTGGTGGCGCGATCCTTCTCGCTTAGATATGATTCGCTGACCTGTTGATTAAAGAAGAACTCCGCTCCAGAGAACAAAGTAATTTCAGATTTGTTGTTGCGGTAGCTAAGTATAGCTATTATTCATTTTATTCCCCTTGCTTGCAAGAAAATTTAACATGCAGATCATTAACCCAGGCCTGGTAAGCTAAAGCTGAAGCCTAATCTGCCTATATTTTGTCTTCTCTCGTCTTCCCCCACCCTGCCCCAATCAACATGCTAATGACAATTTTAGATAAAAATTATCCATTTTAATTACATTCCTTATTTTGGACTCAGCGATGTTATCACCGGGTCTCTGTGCTCCTCTATGCAATGCAGGCAGATCGTGGCTGGTGGGAGGAGCCGGCAGGGCGCTGTACATTGCTTCCTGATAACATCACAGCCCCCTGCCTCAGTACTCAGCCCTGATTTAAGCAGTGGGCTGGCTTTTGGGAGGAGTTATGCAAATATCAAAATGCCTTGATGGGTGGATATCAGTCTGGAGAAGTGGATGTTCCTAGGGCTGTGTTTGCATGCGGATTGCCCCAGGTAACAACCAGATGTAATGCTGAGCCTCTACCACTGAAAGATCTAAAAATCCAATGAAAGAAAGGGAGGGAATTCGAAAAGTAGAGATTTTTATTTGGAGGGGGGGAATTTTTTAAATGGTGCATTTATGCAGGGGGCATATGAGGAATGTGAGGATTTAATATGGGTGGAGAGAGGGGTAAAGATCCATGCTGGGAAGCTGGTGCTCCATTTTGGGGGGGCGGCAAACAAACCACCAAGATGCCCCCCCCCCCACCCGTCCGCAGCCACCGACAACCCCCTGGTGTTGCTCGATCATCCAGCACTACTTACCCCATTTAGGTCGGGGCGGCTTCCTCCCTGCTTCTAATCCATGGAAGATTCATGGGCGGCTTCACGGGTGGCATGGGCGGCTTCCTCCCTGCTTCTTCTCCACGGCGGCATGGGCGGCTTCACGGGCAGCATGGGCAGCTTCACGGGCGGCATGGGGGGCTTCATGGGTGGCAAGGGCGGCTTCCTACCTGCTTCTACTCCGTGGCGGCATGGGCGGCTTCACGGGGGGCATGGGTGGCTTCCTCACTGCTTCTACTCCATGGAGTAATGGACGGCATGGGTGGCTTCTTCCCTGCTTCTACTCCACGGCGGAATGGGCAGCTTCACGGGTGGCATGGGTGGCTTCACAGGTGGCATGAGCGGCTTCCTACCTGCTTCTACTCTGCGGCAGCATGGGCAGCATGGGTGGCTTCCTCCCTGCTTCTACTCCACAGCGGAATGGGTGGCATGGGTGGCTTCCTCCCTGCTTCTACTCCATGGCGGACTGGGCAGCTTCACAGGCAGCATGGGCAGCTTCATGGACGGCATGGGTGGTTTCCTCCCTGCTTCTACTCCACAGCGGCTTCACGGGCAGCATAGGCGGCTTCCCCCCTGCTTCTCCTACCAGCCAATAAGGTCACTTCTCCTCTTGGCCAATTGGGTCTTAAGACTCGATTCCTGATTGGCTGGGAGGAGAAGCAGGAAGACAGTAGCGAATATTAATTTGCTAAAGTCACACAACTGGGTGGGCTTAGGGAGCAGTGCTCTGCTCCCCGAGCCGACCCTTTTTGAAGCCTATGAGAGCTTCCGGCTCTAATCATGTGCTTAAAAAAAACAAAAAATCAACCCCGCATTGAATTCCATGCGTCTGGCACCCTGCATGGAGAATAGGGCCGGTGACACCCCTGCACCCCTTATGGAGCGGCCGCCACTGCTGAGAAAGGGATTTCAGCAGGGGGCGGATTTTTATTGGGAGGAGGGGGAATTTATGCTTAGGGGGTAAACATGCAGATTAGCGCTCAATTTTTGTTTTTGGGGGGGGAAGAATTTTTGCTGACACTTAATGCTCATACATCTTGCAGGGCGCAATTTGGCATGTTCGCCCTGGACTCTAGATGACCTTGTCCCAGCATTGATTGTACGCCCAGGCCATCATGATAATGCACTCTTAGGGGACTGGCCCATGACAACCTGGGCTCACAGGAAGTGACCAATGACAGCAGGACAATGCGGGCCTTCTCCCGGGGGGGCAGCACTGTATAGAAGGTGAATACTGCAGCAAAAGATTTACTTTTATTTTTAGTACTGTGTAATACAATCAGCAGAACCCATTGTAGTTCTGGATAAATTGTGTTGTGCTTTAAACTGCGGCCAACGCAGAAGTAGGTAAATGGCGTTTAGCAGAGTCCATCCTCCAGCGTCCAGCAGGAAGCAGCCGCACAGGGGTTAACATGAAGGGACGGTGGGTAAATTGACCCTAATTGTACCCTGGTGCCCAGAAACAGGACACTTCCTGCCAGGATAATCCGCAGCGCGCGCTGTTTGCAGCGTCTGTGCCCACCTAGGCAGCTGGTTCATTAAGGTGTGAGGCGCTCTACCTGTCAGCGCAGCGGGGGCTTCGTGTTTGTAATGCGCTCAGATTCATTCTCCACACCGATCCCAGGACTCCAAGAAATCAACAAAAACGTCAACGGCTGATGTCAATACCTTTCACTGCTTTTTTGTATCCACGCAAGAGAAATGAGGAAGAGAAGCTTGGCGTGGAATATGATGCATATTATCAAGTCTATGCCGCAGGGCAGAGGTGGAGCTTGAAGCTTGTGGGCCTCCGGATGGAAAAGTTGACCTGGGCCCCCCGCTACTACCCGCCGCTTCCACCGCACGCAAAGATATTCCAAGTGGCTAAAGAGATATTTCAGAGCTTTATTTACATATTGAGAGGGTAATTCAAAATATCTTGGAAAAGGGCGCTTACCCCATACACAATCAATCAGAAAATATATTTCTAAAAAATTCCCCATGCAAATGTATAATCAATTGGTAAAAATGTAAGGCAGCATGGGCCCCCTAGAGCATGGGAGGGGTCTCAGTTGTGACCCCCAAGACCCCTATTGCTACGCCCTTGCCGAAGGTCCACCTTATCACCCGCTGAACTGCGGCAGTTCAATGTTTACAGGAGTGGGGTATAGACGCGGTCATGTGATGCAGCAACCGCACAGTACAAAGGGTTGAAGCGATATCGGATTTGACGCTTTTCATAGACGCGGTCAAAAAGATATGTCCCTCCCTACACACAACCAACACACTGCTAATGACACCATGGAATGACAACCAGCCTCTGGTTCAAGTGACAATGCGGCCCAAGCATTCTAGTTTCTTTTGGAAAAGGGTCATGGTTTGGATCCTTGTTTTCTCTTCACTTCCTGTTCCTGTGACACAACAGGAAAAGAAAGGAAATTGCCAAAAAGGGAGTAAAAACTCATCTTTAACCTGTTGCCACATATGTGTGGTGGTTTTAATGCCCACATGCAGTACATATGGACTGCTGGGGGGCTCTCCCAGCACAGAGACCAAGCTGTATAAGACAGCTCTTAGTCCGGCTCCCCATTATGTGGCCACTGTGACAGCCAAGCTCAGTGTTTATAAACATTGTGCAGACATAGCGTAGAGGTCTCAAACTGGCGGCCCTCCAGCTACAAATCCCATTATGACCTATGGGAGTCATGCTTGTGACTGTCAGCCTTGCAAAGCCTCATGGGAATTGTAGTTCTGCAACAGCTGGAGGGCCACCAGTTTGAGACCACTGGCTCAGAGATCCAAAGAAATATTGTTTATATATATTGTTCAGATAGGGGAAAGAGAGATACAAAGAAACATTGTTTATAATCATTGCTCAGACAGGAGATAGAGAGATCCAAAGAAACGTTGTATAGATAGCAGATAGAGAGATCAAAAGAAATATTGTTTATAAACATTGTTCAGACAGGAGATAGAGAGATACAAAGTAACATTGTTTATAAATTTTAACCACTGGAAGGTTTTACCCCCTTCATGAACAGGGAATTTTTTGCTATTCAGCACTGCGTTACTTTAAGGCTCCTTTCACACTGAGGCGTTTTACAGACGCTATTTATCTAAAAATAGCGTCTGTAAAGCGCCTCAAAAATTCCCCCCAATCTACCCCAATGTGAAAGCCCTGAGTGCTTTCACACTGGGGAGGTGCACTTGCAGGACGTTACAAAAAGTCCTGCAAGCAGCATCTTTGGGGTGATGAGGGGAGCGGTAATATACCCCTCCTCTACCGCCCCTGCCATGGAAATGAATGGCAAGCGCTTCCGAAGCAGCTGCACACCGCCTCGGTAGCGCTGAGCGCCGGCACTTTTAACCCCTTGTGGGGGGTTAAAAGCGCGGCACTCCCGCCCGCATAGCAGAGCCCTATCGCTGGTAAAACTCAGCTAAAACTAGTGTGGTTTTACCACAGCTGCCGCTCAGTGTGAAAGTAGCCTCAGAGAGTTCTTTACCATGAGGTGCCATATTGAACTTCCATTGACCAGTATGAGAGAGTGAGAGCGATAACACCAAATTTAACACACCTGCTCCCCATTCACACCTGAGACCGTGTAACAATAACCAGTCCCATGGCACCAGGGAGGGAAAATGGCTACTGTTTTGCAATACAGCACTGCGTCGCTTTAACTGACAATTGCACGGTCGTGCGACGCTGTACCCAAGCAAAATTGATGTCCTCTTTTTCCCCACAACGAGCTTTCTTTTGGCGATATTTGACCACCTCTGCCAACAATAATAATAATTAAAAAAAAATGATTTTTTTACTTTCTGCTATAAAACATTTCCTGTAAAAAAAACAAACGTATTCATCAGTTTAGGCCGATATGTATTCTGCTACATAATTTTGTTCCAAAAAGTTAGCAATAAGTGTATATTGATTGGTTTGTGCAAAAGTTATCGCGTCTACAAAATAGGGAATAGATTTATGGCATTTTTATTATTTTTTTTTTTTTTTTACGGCGATGAGCGATTTTTAGTGGGACCGCGACATTGCAGCGGACAGATCGGACACCTAACTGACATTTTTGACACTTTTTTGGGAACCATTGACATTATTACAGTGATCAGTGCTAAAAATATGCACTGACATTGTACTAATGGCACTGGCAGAGAAGGGGTTAACACAAGGGTGCGGTCAAGGGGTAAAATATGTTTGCTGTTTGTGGGTTCTAACTGTCTGGGGGGATGGACTGCCTGGGGAAACACACAGATCCACCTTCCTGCATAGCAGAAAGACAGGATCTGTGTGATCTAATGTTGTAAAGCGCTGTGCAAACTGTCGGCGCTATATAAATCCTGTATAATAATAATAATCTCCCCTGTCAGAACAGAGATCTGCATTATTTACACAAGCAGATCCCCGTTCTGTCACTGCTGGGAACGGTCGCGAGTGGTCGGCGGACATCAAGTCTGCCCCAACCGCTGGTTAGCTCCCCCGCTGGCCAATGCGCGCGCCCACAAAAGCGAGTTCACGAGCTGACGTCCAGCTACGGCGATTCGCGGCAACGAGCCGACCTGCCGCAATATAATGACGGTCGGCAAGCGGTTAATAGTTGCCCTGAAAACTTCCCAGTTTCCTTGCACGCCATATGCCGGAGATTCACAGTAAAGAACGGTAAAACTTTCCCTGGCTTCTCTAACTTGAAGTAGTTAAAAGTCCGCTTTTCCTGATTGGCTGGAATTTGCTAACAAGTAACCGAAGCTGAAGGACCCTTATGGAGCGGAGGGGTTCTCAAGTGTTCTTAATGCATGAAGCTTCCTCCATCTTGGCGCGTGTCATTATGTTCAAAGGTAGGAAGGAGGGGGGAAGAGGAAAAGATACTTTGTAAAAAGAAAAAAAGTGCAAAAGATCTCCGCTGTGTAGTGAATTGCAACAAACTTTTATTCCTAACTTTAATCAAATAATCGCAACAGCACAGGGAAATAATGACCTGGGGGCAGTAGAGCATTCACATCACCGATGGGACAGGAAAGAGCCTATCAACCCTCTTAACCACTTCAGCCCCGGAAGGATTTCCCACTATAGGACCAGAGCACTTTTTGCGATTCGGCACTGCGTCGCTTTAACTGACAATTGCGCGGTCGTGCGACGTTGTACCCAAACTAAATTTGCGTCCTTTTTTCCCCACAAATAGAGATTTCTTTTGGTGGTATTTGATCACCTCTGCGTCATTTCTGATCGCCGCTATAAACAGAAGAGCGACAATTTTGCAAAAAAAAAAAAAATTCTTACTTTTTGCTAAAATACAAATCCAAAAAAAAAATATATAAAAAAACATTTTTTTCCATCGGTTTTGGCTGATTTATATTCTTCCTCATGTTTTTGGTAAAAAAAAAGAATCGCATTCGGTGTTTATTGATTGGTTCGCGCAAAAGTTGCTGCGTTTACGGACGATGAGAATTCATTTCTGGGGTTTTTATTTATTTATTTATTTTTTACTAGTAATGGCGGCGATCTGTGATTTTTAGCGGTACTGCGATATTGCGGCGGACATGTCGGACCATTTTGACACTTTTTTGGGACCATTGGCATTTATACAGCGATCAGTGCTATAAAAATGCACTGATTACTGTGTAAATGCCATTGGCAGTGAAGGGGTTAACCTGCAGGGGGCGCTCTAAGGGTTAACTGTGTTCCCTGGGCGTGTTCTAACTGTGTGGGGGCTGCCCTGGCTGGGGAAAGGGGATGATCACGGCTTCCATGTAGAGGAAGTCTGTGATCACAGCCCTTTCCCCTCTATGAGAACGGAGATCCGTGTTTACATACACGGACCTCCGTTCTCTCACTGCGGGGGGCCATCGCGGGTAGCCAGCGGAGATTGAGTCCGCCGTACCCGCTCCCTGCCCCCCGCCCGGACACAGTGAGTATGCGAGCGCGCCTCCGGCGGCGTGGGCGCGCTCACAGCACTAGTTATAGCATGCCGCCCTCGTATGACGGCAGTTTGCGATAACGAGACACTCTGTCGCCGTCAGACTGCGGTCGGCAAGTGGTTAAAGCAGTTGTATGCCCTGACCAAAAGAACCCATAAAAAAACCTGTAAGGCAAAGGCATAATGAGCTAGTATGCATCGCATACTAGCTCATTATGAAATACTCACCTTAGAACTAGGCATGTGCAGAATGGAAAAATGTGTTTAGTTTCGTTTCAATTCGTCATTTACATAAATTAGTTTAGTTAAATTCGTTTAACCCCTTTAATTCGTTTTCGGAATTCGTTTTGTTTATTCGTATTCAAATCAATTTCAAATAGTTTTCCAATTTCCAAAGAGAATAAAAGAAAATAAAGGAATGGAATAGAAAAAAATAGAATAGAATAGAAAATAATATAACAGAAAATTAAAGACTCGAATATAATAGAGTAAAGTAGTTTTTTCTATTGTATTCTTTTTTATTCTTTTCTTATGTATTTGAATTTATTCTATTTGAAATTCAAATTTCAGAAGATGGTTGTATTCTTTTTATTTTATTCAGTTCTTTTTTTATTCTATTCTATTCATATCTATTCTATTCATTTTCTATTTTTTTTTGTGCTGTTTTACTCTATTGTATTCTTTTATTTTCTGTTATATTCTTTTTAAGGGCTCATGCACACTGTAGCTGATAAACGACCATTTTGGTCGTTTGGGTGATTTTTTTAACAGCCCAAAAACGCCCCTTTATGTTATCCTATGTGTCCATGCACATGGACGTTAATTGTCGTTTAACAGCAGTGAATTGGTGTTCAAAAGTCGTTCTTCTGACCACAAAAAACGCTGATAAACGCTCTTAAACGCCGGTAGACAGCTGTTTATCGGCGTCCAGCATTTTTTGTAGTCAATGGAAGTTAATAAAGTAAAAAAAAAAAAAAAACGCTCAAGAACGCCGACGCCAATAAACGCTGCTTAGAAAACGCTGCAAAAGAACGTTATCTAAGCATCGTCTCCTGCCCGAAGCCCAGAGAGCCCAGAGAGCCCAGAGAGCGTCCAGTGTGCATGGAGCCTTATTCTATTATTTTTTTTTATATTCTATTCCTTTTTTTACTATTCTACTTTTTTCTCTTCACGAATTTGAAAACTTTTCGACTTTATTTTATTTATTTATTTCAGGTACTTGTATAGCGCAGTAAATATACACAGAGCTTTACATATACATTGTACATCCATATCGGTCCCTACCCTCTTACAATCTAAGGTCCCTATCTCACATTCATACATATCCCTACCCTCAAGGAGAAAGGTTTGAAAACGATTCCGAAATTAATTCGAAAGCTATTCAAAATGATTTGCAAACTATTTTCAATCGTCCTATTTTTATTTATTTTTTTCGTTATTTCAGATTCGTTGAAATTCGGTACGATTGCAATTCGGAAATCCGAATACATCCGAATTTCCGAAAAAGCTGAAATTCGTCCGAATTTCAATTCGGAACGCAATGAATTGCACATGTCTACTTAAAACGAAGTGCCCACACCACCTGCCATTCACCGCTGAAGAAGCTGACATGTTGCCTCAGCTTCTCTTCCTTCCCATAGTGTGCCAAGAAAATATCCCCCCCCCCCACACCATTACACCACCACCAGCCTGAACCGCTGATACAAGGCAAGATGGATCCATGCGCCAAATTCTGACACCACCATCTGAATGTCGCAGCTGAAATCCAGACTCATCAGACCGGGCAACGTTTTTCCAATCTTTTTTTGTCCAATGTTGGTGATCCTGTGCCAATTGTAGCCTCAGTTTCCTGTTCTTAGCTGACAGGAGTGGCACCTGGTGTGGTCTTCTGCTGCTGTAGCCCATCTGCTTCAAGGTTGGATGCGTTCTGCGTTCAGAGATGGTATTCTGCATACCTTGGGTGTAACGAGTTGTTATTTGATATACTGTTGCCTTTCTATCTATTTAATGTGAGGGGGCGCTAGTGGTGGGCCGTGGCCCAATTAGACAAAGTGCATTCTGCTGACTACAAGTGAAAAAGTGTATACAAATTATTAAAAGATGTGCAACATACAAAATTATGACAACTACCCTTATTATATATTTTTTTTGGGGGGGGGGTGGCAAGCATTATGCCACCAACACCCCAAGCCCCCCCCCCCCTGCCCCGTCAGCCGGATGGTCGTACATACCCCATCGCGGCTTCCCATGCTCTACGGAGGCCTCCTGTTCCCCTGCTCACCACGGGTGTACACAGCGGCGGCGGCTTCCGTTTCCTCTCTCCTTCTCGGCAGCCAATCGGGAGTCTTCTTCCAGTCAGAAAATGGGTCTCACACCCGTTTCTGATTGGCCGGATTGAGGATCGGTGTTACAATATTCATTCGCTGTTGTAACACCTGGGTCCACGAGCCAGCCTATTAGAGCCTATGGTTAAAAAAAACATCCCCGCCGCTGTAATTGAGGCGCCCGGCATCCTGAGAGGGGCCGGACGCCTGAATAAGGGGCGGCTGGGGATAGATTCATGCTATGCATGAATCTATTCATTATGCATATAGGGCAGGGATATGCAATTAGCGGACCTCCAGCTGTTGCAAAACTACAAGTCCCATGAGGCATAGCAGGACTCTATCATGACAGCCACAAGCATGATAAGAGGCAGAGGCATGATGGGATTTGTAGTTTTGCAACAGCTGGAGGTCCGCTAATTGCATATCCCTGATATAGGGGGTGGCGAGGATGGAGGGGGCGGCGCCCCCTAATGGACGGGCCGCCACTGAGTTGGTACAAATCAACAAATAGTGAATTTATATAAAAATCATAATAAGTCAATAAAGAGTCCTTTTAATAAACATCTTCAGTCCTTTTCATCTTCAATGCGACATCGAATAAATAAACCATCTGCGGCTGTGAATCACAAACCCAAAGTGCTCCGTAAGTAGTTTCCACTTACCAGAGGAATACGACCTCTCTCATTAACAAGAAGGGCATGCAGAGCTTTGGGCAAAGTATTACACTTGCTCAATAATGGAGACTTTTCCTTATTGCAGATCCCTCCTCCGCAAGCCCATGAGAGAGAAATAAAAAGAGATAAAAGGGAACCAAATAACGTAATCCAGTTTTATTAAAACTCAATCCAAAGTGCCCGCTTACATGGACTTGGATGTGACGTGACCATGGGCGTCTGCAGAAGTTTTTTCAGGGGGGGGCATAATTTTAAGGTCACCCATGCTCTGCCCCTTTTTGACAATGTCATTATCACAGACTGCAGACATTATACAGGAGATGGTCAGAGACTGCAGACATGATACAGGAGATGGTCAGAGACTGCAGACATGATACAGGAGATGGTCAGAGACTGCAGACGATATGATACAAGAGACGGTCAGAGACTACAGACATGATACAAGAGATGGTTAGAGACTGCAGACATGATACAAGAGACGGTCAGAGACTG
This sequence comes from Glandirana rugosa, assembly GCA_018402905.1. NCBI lineage: Eukaryota > Metazoa > Chordata > Amphibia > Anura > Ranidae > Glandirana > Glandirana rugosa. The sequence goes on from BLSH010277199.1 coordinate 416,910, forward strand.
CAGACATGATACAAGAGACAGTCAGAGACTACAGACATGATACAAGAGATGGTTAGAGACTGCAGACATGATACAAGAGACGGTCAGAGACTACAGACATGATACAAGAGATGGTCAGAGACTGCAGACATGGTACAAGAGATGGTCAGAGACTGCAGACATGGTACAAGAGATGGTCAGAGACTGCAGACATGGTACAAGAGATGGTCAGAGACTGCAGACATAGTACAGGAGACATCAGAGACTGCAGACATGATACAGATGGTCAGAGACTGCGGACATGGTACAGGAGACTGTCAGAGACTGCAGACGTGGTACAGGAGACGGTCAGAGACTGCAGGCATAGTACAGGAGACGGTCAGACTGCGGACATACTACAGGAGACGGTTAGAGACTGCAGACATAGCACAAGAGATAATCAGAAACCGCAATACATGGCTCAAGAGGATAAGGACCTAGTGGGGAACCCCAGATTCCGGGGGGGCAAGCGCCCCCCCCCCCTTGCCCCTACCTGCGGATGCCCATTGTTTCGTTTCGATTCGTTATTTACATAAATTCATTTCGTTAGATTTGTTTCATAGGTTTAATTCGTTTTCGGAATTCTTTTTCGAATCGATTCGAATAGTTTTCGAATTGGAAAAGTTTTCGAATACGAATCGTTTTTGAATTCAAATCGTTTTCAAATTCGAAAAGTTTTCCAGTTTCCAAAGAGAATGGGGAGGAGTGGAAAGTGGAGGAATAGAATGGAAAAAGATAGAATACAATAGAGGGGAATATAACAGAAAATTAAAGAATAGAATGTGGTGGAGTGGAACAGAGTTATATTCTATTCTTTTCTATAATATTCTTTTCTAGTCTATTGGGTTTTTTTTTCTGTTCTATTCCTTTGTTTTCTATTCTATTTTGTTCTCTTTGGGAATTGGAAATCTATTCAAATTGGAGGACTTTTCGATTTCGAAAGCTATTCGGATTTGAAAACTTTTCGTATTCGAATCTGAAAATGATTCAAATTCGAAAACAATTTGAAAATAATTTGATCTGGAATTTCCTCCGATGGTTTTTTTTTTTTTTCGTTATTTCGGATTAGTTTAAATTCGGTACTTTTGTAATTCAGAAATTAGCGTTAGGCCTTAAGCATTGCCTTTCTATCATGTGGAACCATATACACAAGTAAAGGCGCAATACCTAATTCAGTGCTACAACATGAATGGTATTACATGGAAGGGGAAGGGGGGGGGGAGTCTCTGTAAGGGGCATGGGCGTCCGCAGGTAGGGGCAAGGGGGGGCAATTGCCCCCCCTGGAATCAGGCATCAGATCAGGGGTTCCCCACTAGGTCCTTATCCTCTTGAGCCATGTATGCAGTTTCTGACAGTCTCTTGGGCCATGTATGCAGTCTCTGACCATTTCCTGTACCATGTCCGCAGTCTCTGACTGTCTCCTGTGCTAAGTCTGCAGTCTCTGACTGTCTCCTGTTCCATGTCTGCAGTCTCTGACCGTATCCTGTATTATGTTTGCAGTCTCTGACCATCTCCTGTACTATGTCCGCAGTCTCTGACCGTCTCCTGTACCATGTCTGCAGTCTCTGACTGTCTCCTGTACCATGTCTGCAGTTTCTGACCGTCTCCTGTATCATGTCTGCAGTCTCTGACTGTCTCCTGTATAACGTCTGCAGTCTCTGACCATCTCCTGGATCATATCTGCAGTCTCTGACCATCTCCTGTATCACGTCTGCAGTCTCTGACCATCTCCTGTACTACGTCTGCAGTCTCTGACCGTGATAATGTAATTATGACATTGTCAAAAAGGGGCAGAGCATGGATGACCTTGAAATTATGCCCCCCCCCCCCCCCGGAAAAAGTTCTGCGGACGCCCATGGTAAGGGGCAAAGTAAAAGTGGCACACACAGTCCGATACTCAAGGCTGCCCTCTTGTGGAGGAAGAAAACACAGAGAAAGAGGCGCCTCTAAGAGCAGACTGTAGATCACTTGTAAAATGTATAGTTTGTTTTTACCGTAGCCCAATCATTTTACCTTAATTCACTATGGACAAGTTTTTTGTTTACTTGCATGGCACATAGCCATCTGTTTAACCATCAGTATGGCCTCCCTGCCCCAGCTCGAGCTTGGGCCGGCCCCATGCTTCCTGGGCTACAAAAATGTGTATTCTGTATGCCTGATGAAAGAGCGCGGCTGCTATTATACCGCAGAAGGGACGCTCAGAAACGCGTCGCATCTCTATGATGTCACCCCGCCGTGACCTGGTGATCCTGCACTCCTAGCCTGGATTTAGTTTCCTCCTGCCGGCTGTTTCCATCCGAGACGGAGATTGGACCACACTCTGCGGGCTGCTGACAGTCACCCATTGACAGGATGCCATTCCCGATTCCTGATGTGCCTGATTTTAACTTGTTCAATGTGAGTTGCCATTTGGCTTTCTTTTAATACATTTTACAAGTGATCTACAGTCTGCTCTTAGAGGCGCCACTTTCTCTGTGGTATCATCTGGAACCAGTCTGCCCATTCTCCTCTGAGCTCTGACATCAACAAGGCATTTTCCTCCACACAACTGCCACTCACTGGATAGTTTCTCTTTTTCCCACCATTCTCTGTAAACCTGAGCGATGGTTGGGTATGAAAATCCCAGTAGATCAGTTTTTGAAATACTTAGACCAGCCTGTCTGGCACCGACAACCGTACCATTATGTGACACTTACCTGCAATCAAAGCCCGCGCTGCCCCCTGTGGAGGCCACATCCATGACTGCCCCTCTTCCTTCCGGGGCCGCGGACTCCGGCTCTGTGACTGGCCGGAGTCGCGTGACGTCACTCCCACGTGCCACAATGCTAGTGAAGAAAGCAAGGTTCATAAAGACGTGGATGAGTGAGTTTGGGGTGGAGGAACTTGACTAGCCTGGGGGTTGGGTTTGACCCCTCAGTTCCAGTGAAGGGAACTCTTAAGGTGTCAGCATACCAAGACATTTTGGGCAATTTCATGCTCCCAACTTTGTGGGAACAGTTTGGGGATGGCCCCTTCCTGTTCCAACATGACTGCGCACCAGTGCACAAAGCAAGGTCCATAAAGACATGGATGAGCGAGTTTAGGGTGGAGGAGTCCTGACCTCAACCCGATAGAACACCTTTGGGATGAATTAGAGTGGAGACTGCGAGCCAGGCCTTCTCGTCCTGAAAGAATGGTCAAACATTCACATAGACACTCCTAAACCTTGTGGACAGCCTTCCCAGAAGAGTTGAAGCTGTTATAGCTGCAAAGGGTGGGCCAACTCAATATTGAACCCTACAGACTAAGACTGGGATGCCATTAAAGTTCATGTGCCTATAAAGGCAGGTGTCCCAATACTTTTGGTAATATAGTGTATGTATATATATCTTACATTTTCTAATCTTTATTGGCCATCAAACCGTTTTAAACTTCACTGTCCATGTGAAAGGTGGGCGTCCCAATACTTTTGACAATATAGTGTAACTTGCATGGTTCTGATGGATTCTTTTTCAGCACCTTGGACAGGGACATTGGCACATTCAATGAGCTGTGTAGGGAAATGGTTATTAGATTGCTGATGGATAATAATGTTTGCTTTAGGCAGGTCTGATCCTTTAAATAAACATTTAGAGAGTTTGCAGAGGCTATAAATATTTAGATCAATTAAAGAATGCGATTGGTACAGATGCGTTTTAAAAGGCGCTTTCCAGCGAAGCGCGTTTCGTATTTCAGCCGACAAAACAACAATGATTTGGAGTCTGGAGACGTCATAATTAATCCAGGAGATCGATGAGAGCGGGCAGAGGATCGATACACAGACAGGAGAGGAGCGGACATCAGCACATCTCTCTGGGCACCCTTTGTCTGCTGGGCGAGCCAATTACATAACCGTTCCATTCCAGGAGGGGGAAAGAACCGGCAGACTTCACTCCGGGATGATTTAGAACAGAGTTTGCTCCGTCCAGCTTCATATCTCTGCATGAAAAAATCGCCTGCGCAAAACTGTGAGAATAACTCAAACGAAAGACGGCGCAGCAGAGTAAACATGAGGATTAAAATCGCACCCCATCAGAGCCTTAAATTAGGGTCCCCACCAGAGTCCTCCCTTACATCAGGGGCAATGCATATATGTATTAGGATGCTTCTCTGCTGCTGGCAGGGATAGGAGGACGTGGATGTGAGGACGGTAATTGACATGCCTGACATAATGCATAAATAGTGTAAAAAATGCCAATCATTAGCATGCATCGAAAGTCTACTAATAGTACTCTTACTATTACCCTCCAGTGCCAGTGATGTCATGGTGCTGGAATACACGGTCCCTGTCCAAGGTTCTGAAAAAGAAAATGGCAGGCGCATGCAAGATTTTATTTAAGTGTTATTGAACCCCAAATAAAACATTTATTATATTGCAGCTTACCAATTCTTAGGTGTGAAGGCTGCATTAGTTTTGTTTTTTAGGCTTATTTTTCCTGCCATAGCTATCAGTGGTTTTTTGGGTACCCCCATGCGAACTAAAGCTGTCAGTGGTGCAGTGGCTACCACCATATGAGCCATAGTTGTCAGTGGTGTGGTGGGTATCGCCACATGAGCCATAGCTATCAGAGGTGTATTGGGTACCACCATATGAACTATAGTTGTCAGTGGTGTGGTGGGTATCGCCATATGAGCCATAGTTGTCAGTGGTGTGGTGGGTATCACCATATGAGCCATAGTTGTCAGTGGTGTGGTGGGTATCGCCATATGAGCCATAGCTGTCAGAGGTGTATTGGGTACCACCATATGAACTATAGCTGTCAGTGGTGTGGTGGGTACCATCATATGAGCCATAACTGTCAGTGGTGTGGTGGGTACCATCGTATGAGCCATAGCTGTCAGTGGTGTGGTGGGTACCATGATATGAACCAAAGCTGTCAGTGGTGTGGTGGGTACCATAATATGAGCCATAGCTGTCAGGGGTGTGGTGGGTACCATGATATGAACCATAGCTGTCAGTGGTGTGGTAGGTACCATCATATGAACCATAGCTGTCAGTGGTGTGGTGGGTACCATCATATGAGCCATAGCTATCAGTAGTGTGGTGGCGGGCACCATCATATGAGCCATAGCTATCAGTGGTGTGGTGGGTACCATCATATGAGCCATAGCTGTCAGGGGTGTGGTGGGTACCATGATATGAACCATAGCTGTCAGTGGTGTGGTGGGTACCATCATATGAGCCATAGCTTTCAGTAGTGTGGTGGGTACCATCATATGAGCCATAGCTATCAGTAGTGTGGTGGGCACCATCATATGAGCCATAGCTTTCAGTGGTGTGGTGGGTACCATCATATGAGCCATAGCTTTCAGTGGTGTGGTGGGTACCATCATATGAGCCATAGCTTTCAGTGGTGTGGTGGGTACCATAATATGAGCCATAATTTTCAGTGGTGTGGTGGGTACCATCATATGAGCCATAGCTATCAGTAGTGTGGTGGGCACCATCATATGAGCCATAGCTATCAGTAGTGTGCTGGGCACCATCATATGAGCCATAGCTATCAGTGGTGTGGTGGGCACCATCATATGAGCCATAGCTTTCAGTGGTGTGGTGGGTACCATCATATGAGCCATAGCTTTCAGTGGTGTGGTGGGCACCATCATATGAGCCATATCTTTCAGTGGTGTGGTGGGTACCATCATATGAGCCATAGCTGTTAGTGGTGTGGTGGGTACCACCATATGAACTATAGCTGTCAGTGGTGTGGTGGGTACCATCATATGAGCCATAGCTTTCAGTAGTGTGGTGGGTACCATCATATGAGCCATAGCTATCAGTAATGTGGTGGCGGGCACCATCATATGAGCCATAGCTTTCAGTGGTGTGGTGGGTACCATCATATGAGCCATAGCTTTCAGTGGTGTGGTGGGCACCATCATATGAGCCATATCTTTCAGTGGTGTGGTGGGTACCATCATATGAGCCATAGCTGTTAGTGGTGTGGTGGGTACCATGATATGAACTATAGCTGTCAGTGGTGTGGTGGGTACCATCATATGAGTCATAGCTTTCAGTAGTGTGGTGGGCACCATCATATGAGCCATAGCTTTCAGTAGTGTGGTGGGCACCATCATATGAGCCATAGCTTTCAGTGGTGTGGTGGGTACCATCATATGAGCCATAGCTGTCAGCTCAGTGGTGTGGTGGGCACTATCATATGAGCCATAGCTTTCAGTGATGTGGTGGATACCATCATATGAGCCATAGCTTTCAGTGGTGTGGTGGGCACCATCATATGAGCCATAGCTTTCAGTGGTGTGGTGGGCACCATCATATGAGCCATAGCTTTCAGTGGTGTGGTGGGCACCATCATATGAGCCATAGCTTTCAGTGGAGTAGTAGGTACCATCATATGAGCCATAGCTTTCAGTGGTGTGGTGGACACCATCATATGAGCCATATCTTTCAGTGGTGTGGTGTGTACCATCATATGAGCCATAGCTGTTAGTGGTGTGGTGGGTACCATGATATGAACTATAGCTGTCAGTGGTGTGGTGGGTACCATCATATGAGTCATAGCTTTCAGTAGTGTGGTGGGCACCATCATATGAGCCATAGCTTTCAGTGGTGTGGTGGGCACCATCATATGAGCCATAGCTTTCAGTGGTGTGGTGGGCACCATCATATGAGCCATAGCTTTCAGTGGTGTGGTGGGCACCATCATATGAGCCATAGCTTTCAGTGGAGTAGTAGGTACCATCATATGAGCCATAGCTTTCAGTGGTGTGGTGGACACCATCATATGAGCCATATCTTTCAGTGGTGTGGTGTGTACCATCATATGAGCCATAGCTGTTAGTGGTGTGGTGGGTACCATGATATGAACTATAGCTGTCAGTGGTGTGGTGGGTACCATCATATGAGTCATAGCTTTCAGTAGTGTGGTGGGCACCATCATATGAGCCATAGCTTTCAGTAGTGTGGTGGGCACCATCATATGAGCCATAGCTTTCAGTGGTGTGGTGGGTACCATCATATGAGCCATAGCTGTCAGCTCAGTGGTGTGGTGGGCACTATCATATGAGCCATAGCTTTCAGTGATGTGGTGGATACCATCATATGAGCCATAGCTTTCAGTGGTGTGGTGGGCACCATCATATGAGCCATAGCTTTCAGTGGTGTGGTGGGCACCATCATATGAGCCATAGCTTTCAGTGGTGTGGTGGGCACCATCATATGAGCCATAGCTATCAGTGGTGTGGTGGGTACCATCGTATGAGCCATAGCTTTCAGTGGTGTGGTGGGTACTATCATATGAGCCATAGCTTTCAGTGGTGTGGTGGGCACCATCATATGAACCATAGCTTTCAGTGGTGTGGTGGGCACCATCATATGAGCCATAGCTATCAGTGGTGTGGTGGGCACCATCATATGAGCCATAGCTGTCAGTGGTGTGGTGGGCACCATGATATGAGCCATAGCTGTCAGTGGTGTGGTGGGTACCATCATATGAACCATAGCTGTCAGTGGTGTGGTGGGTTATATTTAAAGTTTCTTAATAAACTCTTGTTTCTTTGTAGCGTATCTTAGCAAAGGCTTTGGCCAGCTCCAGGAACGATCCGTGGAAGTGGTAATTAGAGGCAGAACTTGGGTGGCTGACAACGCAGAGCTGCGTGGTTTCCCTCTGGTTGGGCCGAGGCCACGTCCTCATTACACGACCCAGCGACAGAAAGAAATGAAGTCACCGATTATCGGACTAATAAGGACGTCACCCAGGACCGCTCTGCCAGCCCAGTGACAGGCCTGGGGGACATCAAAGCCCATTAAATTTACACACGAACCCCGCCACACTCCCCCACGTAGGAGTCCCTGACGTAGGACTGAGGGATCGGGAATTAATTCCACGTCTAAAGCCACACACAGACCTCATTAGTCTCCAGGAATTTCAGATAAGGCCGGGGACACAAAACATAACAGCAGAGCTCCCTGCTGATGATGCTTTGATTTTGCAATCGGCATGTTTTTCTGTTTTGTAAAATACTTGTTTTAGTTTTTTTATTTTCCATCTTTTGTTACATTTTAATGCTGCTGATCTTCTGCCGCCACTTTGCAACCACTTCTTGTCTACCTGCACTCTAGTGACGGCTGCTTGGCATTTCTAAAAGCGGCCCTCTGGATAGTGAGACCAGTGGACCATGCCTGCTTAGTGTGCTGTCATGGTCCATTGTAGTCTCCATTGGAAGCCCACGTGGCGGGGTGACAACACAGGTGGTTCTGGGACAGAGCATTGTCACCCTATAACAGGAAGTGCCTGAACACGGACCTTCGTGGCAGGATCACCTGGGGTTCTTTTAACCACTTGACCTCCGGAAGATTTACCCCCTTCATGACCAGGGCAACACGGCACTGTGTTACTTTAACTGACAATTGCGCGGTCGTGCGACGCTGTACACAAGCAAAATTGATGTCCTTTTTTTCCCCGCAAACAGAGCTTTCTTTTGGTGGCATTTGATCCCCTCTGCGGTTTTTATTGTTAGCGCTATAAACAAAATTTTGGGTAACAAAATCCCAATAAGCGTATAATGATTGGTTTGCACAAAAGTTATCGCGGCTGCAAGCTATGAGATATTTTTATGGCATTTTTATTATTTATTTTACTAGTAATGGCGGCAATCAGCATTTTTAGCGGGACTGCGACATTGCGGCGGACAGATTGGACACCTGACTGACAAAAAAAAAAATATTTTTTTACTTTCTGCTATAAAACATATCCAGTAAGAGAACTCATTTCTTCATCAGTTTAGGCCAATATGTATTCTGCTACATACGTTTGGTGATTAATATCCCAATAAATGTATATTGATCGGCTTGCGCAAAAGTTATAGCGTCTACAGACTATGGGATATTTTTAGTAATTTATTTATTTATTTATTTTACTAATCAATTTACAATTATAACATTTGTATCGTTTTTTTTTTTTTTGGTTTTTTTTTGGATTTTTGGTTGATATTCTGTCTCTATCACTTAAAATACACCAATGATACAAATTATAGACCCTTCATTTCTTTGTAAGTGGGCAAATTTATAGCGGGACTGCGATATTGCGGCGGGCAAGTCGGACACAAACTGACACTTTATGGGGACCAGTGACACCAATGCAGTGACCGGTGCTAAAAATATACACTGTCACTGTACTAATGACACTGGCTGGGAAGGGGTTAATGTCAGGGCGCGATCGAAGGGTTAAATGTGTTCCTTCTCACTGTGAAGGAGGTGCTTTTACTAGGTGAAGGCATAGATCCGTGTTCCTGCTTTGCAGAGACACAGGATCAATGCCTTCCCAACTGACAGAAGGGTGATCTGCCTTGTTTACATAGAAAGATCGCCGTTCTGCCTGTGTGCTGACTAATTGGTGGGTGCCAGCGGACATTGTGTGTGTGTGATCATAGCGGGAGTGGGTCGCTGGCAGTACGTGTGCACGCCCCAGACCCGGCAGTGCCAGATCACGTACTAGGTACGTGATCTGGCACAGAGCGGGCACCCTGCCATCCTGCTGCAGTGTATCTGCAGTGGGCGGTCAGGAAGTGGTTTTCAATGAAAGTTGCAGATTTATTTGGAACATGTTGACTCTTATATGAGATTTGACGTGAACCTGTGCCCAGATTATGAACATTATTTGCATATTCTGAGCAAGCACTTTAAAACCAGCCCTCATTCATCTCTGAATCTACGAGCATTGTGGGGAAGTTCATCTTTAAAGTTGCCAACGCTGGTTCTTGAGAGGAGTTATGCAAATATCAAAATGGATCAGACGCAGGCAACCCTCACAGTTAGTCACACACTCTCCAGGATCGCTGTTTTTCCACCCAACATGTTTCGGCAGTATGACGTCACCAGGGGCACCCTGATGATGTCATACTGATGAAATTTATCGAGCGAAGTTACAGCATTCCTGGAGATTGTGAGACTAACTAAGAGGGCTAACAGGCGTGTAGGCGCTACAACCCCCCTACATAACAGCCGTGCCCATTGCTCAGACATCAAGGCTGCCGATACCTCCAACATACCGGAATAAGGAAAATTCACTGAAGATATACACTCACCGGCCACTTTATTAGGTACACCTTGCTAGTCCCGGGTTGGACCCTCTTTTGCTTTCTCTCTTCGTGGCATCGATACAACAAGGTATTGGAAACGTTTCTTAAGAGATTTTGCTCCATAGTGACAATGATAGCATCACACAGTTGCTGCAGATTTGTCGGCTGCCCATCCTTGATGCCAATCTCCCATTTCCAACGGTGCTCTATTGGATGAGATGTGGGGAGTGTGGAGGCCATTGGAGTGCAGTGACCTCATTGTCCAGTGGTGAGATGATTGGAGCTTTGTGACATGGTGCATTTTCCTGCTGGAAGGAGCCATCAGAAGATGGGGACACTGCAGTCATAAAGGGATGGGCATGGTCAGCAACAATACTCAGGTTGGCCGTGGGGTTTAAACAATGCTCAATTGGTACTAAGGGGCCCAAAGTGTGCCAAGAAAATACCCCCCACACCATTACATCACCACCACTACCAGCCTGAACCGATGATAGAAGCAGGGCTGTCTTTAATGTGCGGCAAAAGGGGCAGCTGCCCAGGGCCCAGTCATTGTTGAGGGGCCACAAAGCATCTGTCCCTTAATCCAGATGCCAGTTTTTTTTTCAGCCGGAGTTCAGCCACCTCTGGCACTGCTCACTTCCGTCACTTCTAAATACAGAAGCGTTGCCTCTGTACTTACAAGTGACAGCGCTAGTCTCCCGGCAGCTGCTCAGAGTGACCCCCTCCCTCCTCTATACATTGGTCTCTATAGGAGAGCAGAGGAGGGAGGGGGCGGGGAATCTACACAGACAGAGGCTCCTCCTGACTGGCAGCCTGCATGGACACACTGGGTACTCCTCTGCAACCCCACTCTCTGAAATTCTCTAGGTGGTGTGAGAGGAACTGGGGGGTGGTGGGGAGCTCTGAACTGGGGAAGAGAGCTTTCTAAATTGGGGACGAGGGGGGAGGGATGTACACAGGCACCCCTCAACCCTGCACTCCTTACACAGTGCACCCCTCAACCCTGCACTCCCTACACAGCGCACCTCTCATCCCTGCACTCCCTACACAGCGCACCCCTCAACCCTGCACTCCCTACACAGCGCACCCCTCAACCCTGCAAAACCTACACAGCACATCCTTCAACCCAGTACTCCCTACACAGCGCACCCTTCAACCCTGCACTCCCTACACAGCATACCCTTCAAGCCTGCACTCCCTACACAGCGTACCCTTCAACCCTGCACTCCCTACATAGCGCACCCTTCAACCCTGCACTCCCTACACAGCGAACCCCTCAACCCTGCACTCCCTACACAGAGCACCCCCCAATCCTGCACTCCCTACACAGCGCATCCCTCAACCCTGCACTCCGTACACAGCACACCCCCCAATCCTGCACTCCCTACACAGCGCACCCCTCAACCCTACACTCCCTACACAGCACACCTCCCAACTCTGCACTCCATACACAGCGCACCACTAAGCCCTGCACTCCGTACATAGCACGCTCCTCAACCATGCACTCCGTACACAGCGCACCCCTGAACCCTGCACTGTAAAGATGAGCTGTAACCTCTAGCAACCAACCAGTGAGCTGTAATGATGCGTAGCAACCTCTAGCAACCAGTGTTAATGATGTGCAGTAACCTTCCTTCAGCAGCAAATTAGTAAATAGTAATGATGTGCTGTAATCTCTAGCAACCAAGCAGCGAGCAATAATAATTTTCAATAACCTCTAGCAACCAATCGGATAGTGGTAATGATGTGCAGTAACCTTCATAAACCAATTGGTGACTGGTAATGATGTGCAGTAACCTCTAGCAACCAATTGGTGATCAGTAATAAGGTGCAGTAACCCCTAACAACCAATTGGTGAGCAGAAAAGATGTGCAGTAACCTATAGCAACCTATCAGTAAGCAGTAATGATGTACAGTAACCTCTAGCAACCAATCAGGGAGCAGTAATAATGTGCAGTAACCTCTAACAGAAATCAGCGAGCAGAAATGATGTGCTATAAGCTCTAGCAACTAATCAGTGAGCCGTAATGTGTGCTGTAACCTCTAGAAACCAGTCATTGAGCAGTAATGAAGGCTGCTGCGAGGAGTACTGAGGCCAGGTGCTGTGATGTTTTCAGGAGGCTATGTACAGCACCCTGCCGGCCCCTCCAACCAGCATCTGCTTCTGCGTGTTTTTCACATGCTCTCACGTGGCACATGCAGGGCAACTCATACAATTCAATGGATTAAAAGAAACACAGAAAAGAAGTGCCAGACTCTTTTCCGAAAGCACTCTGCACTGAACCGCATGCGTTTGCAGATGCGTGGGGGGGGGGCAGTGCCGGGTCAAGGTCACCTGGAGCTCAGGGCAAACATGCCAAACCACATCCCCCAAGATGCATGAGCATTATGTGTCAGCAAAAGACCCCCCAAAAAAATAATAATTACGTACTAATCTGCATGAATATTCCGAAAGCATAAATTCCCCCTATTCCCAGTACAAATACGCCTCTCTGCTGAAATCACCTCCCTCAGCACACATCTTTGCCCCCCATCCCTCAAATCCCCGCAGCCCAAATGCCCCCACCCCCCCCAAAAAAAAATCAACCCTCCTAGCATAAATCCTCTACCACTAAAATTTCCCCTCCAAGTACACATCCTCTCCCCCCACTCCAACCCCCCCCCCCAATCCCCAAATCTCCCCTCCCAACACAAATTCCCCCCCATCATCCCTATTGGCACAAATCTCCTCTTCTTATCCCTTCTTCCAACACAGATCCCCCTAAATCAATACTCCTAGCACCCCCCCCCCCCAAATTTCCCCTCCTAGAATGATATCCCCCCCACCATATCACCTCTTCTAGCACAAAACTTTCTAACCCCCCTCCTCCTATAACAAATCCTCTCCAGCCATT
>BLSH010277199.1:463168-476883 GCA_018402905.1 Glandirana rugosa
ATCACAAAGAACTTGTGATAACTTTTTAGAGCCCTGGGAACAGCAGAAGACAAGTAAACTGGATAGAGGAAAATGGAGGAGATTGGTTCCTCTAAATGCCACCCCCGCCATCCCTCATATTCAGGTGTACAAGGGAGGCACATGGACCATGGGGCCCGGTTGCAATTGCAAACCCTGCAACCCCTATCGTTACGCCCCTGCTCAGAATTCAGCAGGAGAGCCAGCAAGGTGGATACGACTGAAATCTGTATTAAATGTGAAGTTTAAATCTGTTTATACCCCCCGCCCCCAACATCGTCATGTGAATGAGATTTTTCAATAGTGTTCAAGAAACACTAGAGGCGAAGGCTAGATGACTACAAAATACACTAGAGCCCAATAGGGTATATTTTAAAAAAACAACTTGATGCCAAAGAGGTATGGGCACAAGAAACACTAGAGAGTGAGGGGTTATGGGTGCAAAACTCACTAGAAGCCAAAGGGGTATGGATAGAAAAAAATAAGGCCAAGGGAGAATGGGGACAAGAAACACTAGAGACAAAGGGCATATGAGTACAAAAACACTAGTGGCCAAGGGAGTATAGGTAAAAAAAAAACACTTGATGCCAAAAGGGCATGGGCACAAGAAACACTAGTGGCCAAGAGGGTATACATTGAGGGAAAAAGTATTTGACCCCCTGCTGATTTTCTAGGTTTGCCCACTGACAAAGAAATGACCAGTCTATAATTTTAATGGTAGATTTATTTTAACAGTGAGAGACAGAATAACATCAAAAATATCCAGAAAAGGGCATTTCAAAAAGTTATAAATTGATTCACTTTTTAATGGGTGAAATAAGTATTTGACCCCTTGAAGTCACCTAATTAGTAAATAGAGTCCACCTGTGTGTAATTTAATCTCAGTATAAATACAGCTGTTCTGTGAAGCCCTCAGAGGTTTGTTAGAGAACCTTAGTGAACAAACAGCATCATGAAGGCCAAGGAACACACCAGACAGGTCAGGGATAAAGTTGTGGAGAAGTTTAAAGCAGGGTTGGGTTATAAAGAAAAATATCCCAAGCTTTGAACATCTCACGGAGCTCTGTTCAATCCATCACCTGAAAATGGAAAGAGTGGCACAACTGCCAACCTACCAAGACATGGCCGTCCACCTAAACTGACCGGCCGGGCAAGGAGAGCATTCATCAGAGAAGCAGCCAAGAGCCCCATGGTAACTCTGGAGGAGCTGCAGAGATCCACAGCTCAGGTGGGAGAATCTGTCCACAGCACAACTATTAGGGCCGGTTCACACTGTAGCGAGGCGGAGCGGCGCGATGCGGCGCTCCTGGCGATCTCAAAGCGGCTTGCTAGGAGACTTCTATCATAGAAGTCAATGCAAGCCGCCTGAGATCGCCCTAAAAATAGTGCAGGGACCATTTTTCTAATGCGGAGCGAAGCGATTCGCTCCTATTAGAACGGTCCCATTTGCACAGCATTGAGGCGAATTGTCAGGCGACTCAAGTCGCCTGACAATTCGCCTAGATGTGAACGGGCCGCGAAGTCGCGCCGCTCCGCCTCGCTACAGTGTGAACCGGCCCTGAGTCGTGCTCTCCACAAATCTGCCTTTTATGGAAGTGTGGCAAGAAGAAAGCCGTTGTTGAAAGAAAGCCATAAGAAGTCCCGTTTGCAGTTTGCGAGAAGCCATGTGGGGGACACCGCAGACATGTGGAAGAAGGAGCTCTGGTCAGATGAGACCAAAATTTCATTTAACTTTTTGTGTGGCGGAAAACTAACACTGCACATCACCCTGAACACACCATCTCTACTGTGAAACATGGTGGTGGCAGCATCATGTTGTGGGGATGCTTTTCTTCAGCAGGGACAGGGAGGCTGATCAGAGTTGATGGGAAGATGGACGGAGCCAAATACAGGGCAATCTTAGAAGAAAACCTGTTAGAGTCTGCAAAAGACTTGAGACTGGGGCAGTGGTTCACCTTCCAGCAGGACAACGACCCTAAACATACAGCCAGAGCTACAATGGAATGGTTTAGATCAAGGATCTCCACACTGCAGCCCGAGGGCCAGATGCGGCCCTTTTCTAGCCTTTATCTGGCCCTTGGGGCACTATTCCTCCCACTAACATCAACAATGGGGCACTATTTCTTCCACTGATAACAATGATGGGGCACTACTCCCCCTCTCACTGAACACCAATACCGAGGCCTTGTTTATTCTCACTGATGCTGGGCCCGGGGCATTTTCTACCCCCACTGGCCACAATCCGGCCCCCCTAAAGTCTGAAGGACAGTAAACTGGCCCTTTGTTTGAAAAGTTTGGAGACGCCTGGTTTAGATCAAAGCATATTCATGTGTTAGAATGGCCCAGTCAAAGTCCAGACCTAAATCAAATTGGGAATCTGTGGCAAGACTTGAAAATTGCTGCTCACAGACGCTCTCCATCCAATCTGACAGAGCTTGGGGGATTCTGCAAAGAAGAATGGGCACAAATGTCCTCTCTAGATGGGCAAAGCTGGTAGAGACTTCCCCAAAAAGACTTGCAGCTGCAATTGCAGGGAAAGGCGGTTCTACAAAGTATTGACTCAGGGGGGTGCTATACAAATGCCCCCCACACTTTTCACAGATTTATTTGTAAAACATTTATCATTTTCCTTCCACTTCACAATTATGAGCTACTTTGTGTCGGTCTCTCACATAGAATCCCAATAAAATACATTTACGTTTTTGGATGTAACATGACAAAATGTGGAAAATCTCAAGGGGTATGAATACCTTTTCCAAGGCACTGTAGATGGTTTGCATGTAAATGCAGCACGCCTAGGAGCTCCTCCCACTGCTTCAACCAGAGCTGAAGGCTCTTGAGAGGAGTACTGAGGCCGGGTGCTGAGGTATTTTCAGGAAGCTCTGTACAGCCCCCTGCCAGTTCCTCCCACCAGCCATAATCTGCCTGCATTGCATAGAGAAGCTCAGAGACCCAGTGATGCCTAACAAGGTGTGTAATAAAAACAATAAAAGATGTTATTTAACCGGTTCCGTACATTTACTGCTGCAGTGTGGCTCTATTACACAAGATCACCGTCTATAAACGGAGGCTCGCGCGTGCGCACTCTGCAGGAGTGTGCCCACGGCTCGGGCGGACTCGATCTCCGCCGGTGAGCCGCAATGACCTGCCAGAGAGAAAGAACGGGGAACCGCTGATGTAAACACGGTGGTTCCCTGCTCTGTCAGTAGGCATTTAAAAGATATACTGATCCCTGTCACTGGGATCATTTAGATCTCTTATGCCCTGGTAGCCCATCCCCCTCACAGTTAGAACACGCCTAGGGAACACAGTTAACCCCTTCACTGCCCCCCGCAGGTTAACCCCTTCACTGCCAACAGTAATCAGTGGATATTTAAATTTCTGATCGCTGTATAAATGTCATTGGTCCCAAAAAAGTGTCAAAAATGTCAGACATGTCCGCCCCAATATCAAAGTCCCGATAAAAATCGCAGATCGCCGCCATTAATAGTAAAAAAAAATAAATTGTAAAAACGCCAGAAATGAATTCTCATGGTTTGTAAATGCGGCAACTTTTGCACAAACCAATCAATAAAGGATTGCGATTTTTTTTTTTACCAAAAATATGAGGAAGAATATATATTGTCCAAAACCGATGAATACATTTGTTTTTTTATATTCTTTTTTGGATCTGTATTTTAGCATAAAGTAAGAAATATTGGGGTTTTTTTTGCAAAATTGTCGCTTTTTTTTTGTTTATAGCGGTGATCAGAAATGACGCAGAGGGGATCAAATTCCACCAAAGGAAAGCTCTATTTGTGGGAAAAAACGGACGCAAATTTCATTTGGGTACAACGTCGCACGACCGCGCAGTTGTCAGTTAAAGCGACAAAGTGCCGAATCGCAAAAAGTGCTCTGGTCCTAAAGTGTGAAATCCTTCCGGGGCTGAAGTGGTTAGGTGAAGATCAGTTAAAGTGGTTGTAAACCGAAAAACCACAAATATGAGGAAGAATATAAATCAGCCAAAACTGATGAATAAATTAGTTTTTTTATTTTTATTTTTTTGGATATTTATTTTAGCAAAAAGTAAAAAATATTGTTTTTTTTGTTTATAGCGGTGATCAGAAGTGACACAGAGGTGATCAAATACCACCAAAATAAAGCTATATTTGTGGGGAAAAAAAGGCCCAAATTTAATTTGGGTACAACGTCGCACAACCGCGCAATTGTCAGTTAAAGCGATACAGTGCCGAATCACAAAAGTGCTTTGGTCCTACAGTGGAAAATGCTTCTGGGGCTGAAGTGGTTAAGCCTGAAGATTAGTTAAAGTGGTTGTAAACCCAAAGAAAAGCAAAAAAAAAAAAAACAAACCCTATGTAAATCAATGGCATAATGCGCTAGTATGCATCGCATACTAGCGCATTATGAAATACCTTTGATCGAAGCTGGTGTAGCGGTCCCTGCACACCGCTGTGTTAAAGCGACGCAGTGCCGAATCGCGAAAAGTGCTCTGGTCCTAACATGGGAAATCATTCCGGGGCTGAAGTGGTTAACATGTTGAGGAGGGGCGTGGGAGAAAACCGATGAAGGCAAAATATAAGCGGATTAAACGTCATCTTTACTTTGCCATGGTCTGCCCATATGGGGGTGTGGCAGGGGGCGTGTCCATTTTGTGCTATGGGGTTGTTGGGAGGTAAATGTAGAAAGCTGGGACTCTCAATACTCCTCTCTTCTTATGTTCTTAGTAGAAGACATTTTTTTTGTAGTATTAATGATATGGGGGTCATCGTTCTGAGCACTTCTCTTCTCTTATAGTTTTCTTGGCGGCAGAAGTGTTGCTAATTTGGTGCTTAATGCAGCGAGACGTCTTCGTTTGAAGTCCTCGGCGCGCATCGCACGCAGCGCTAATACGCCACTTTGGTGCCCTCGTCTCCTATTTGCGTGCGATGGGAGGTCACCCAGGGCCGCCTCCATTTAGCTGCTAATGGTCGGTCCTTTCCCGGCGCTGAGGCCGGAAAATCAGCCGCGGCATCGATTTTTTTTTTTTTTTTTTTGCCGCCTTTGTCCGCGGCGGGATGAGAATTCCTGGTACCTGTTATCTGAGGATGTCATTACCGCTTCTGGGTGAAGAAAGTAGCATAATGCCCATCTGATGTGTCATCTTTAAGATTTGTAACAATCAGATACATTTTGTCATCCACAGGCACCATCTTTTGTCTCTTCTTCCTGCATTTGTCCAACCTGCTCATTATCTCCCGTCTGTAGGACCGACGCACGACGCCTAACGATCGATCTTGGGACGGGACAACCAATAAGGCAGCTGCGAACATTTGGATCATTGGCTATTGTGGTTTTATTCAGCGCTTCTCATTTCCTACCCCCTCCAATCTCTAATGATTAAATCACAGCACAGCAAAATGTCAAACACGTGAAAAAGCGTGCTAGCAAAACACGCAAACGTAAGAGAACCTGTCATTACCGCGTATTACATAGGGGGGCTATTGATCTTCTACAGTCACCGGCCACTTTATTAAGTACACCTGTTCAATTGCTTGGTAACACAAATGGCTAATTAACCAATCACATGGCAGCAACTCAATGCATTTAGGCATCTAGACGTGGAGAAGACGACTTGCTGAAGTTCAAACCGAGCATCAGGATGGGGAAGAAAGGGTATTTAAGTGGCATGGTTGTTGATTCCAGGTTTCAGTATTTCAAAAACTGCTGATCTATTGGGATTTTCACGCACAACCTTCTGTCTGGTTTACAGAGAATGGTGGGAAAAAGAGAAAATATCCAGTGAGCGGAAGACGACTTGCTGAAGTTCAAACCGAGCATCAGGATGGGGAAGAAAGGGTATTTAAGTGGCATGGTTGTTGATTCCAGGTTTCAGTATTTCAAAAACTGCTGATCTATTGGGATTTTCAGGCACAACCATCTGTCTGGTTTACAGAAAATGATGGGAAAAAGAGAAAATATCCAGTGAGCGGCAGTTGTGTGGAGGAAAATGCCTTGTTGATGTCAGAGGAGAATGGGCAGACTGATTCCAGGTGATAGAAAGGCAATGAGTATTTCAAAAACTGCTGATCTATTGGGATTTTCACGCACAATCATCTGTCTGGTTTAGAGAGAATGGTGGGGAAAAGAGAAAATATCCAGTGAGCGGCAGTTGTGTGGAGGAAAATGCCTTGTTGAGGTCAGAGGAGAATGGGCAGACTGGTTCCAGGTGATAGAAAGGCAATGAGTATTTCAAAAACTGCTGATCTATTGGGATTTTCAGGCACAACCATCTGTCTGGTTTACAGAGAATGGTGGGAAAAAGAGAAAATATCCAGTGAGCGGCTGTTGTGTGGAGGAAAATGCCTTGTTGATGTCAGAGGTCAGAGGAGAATGGGCAGACTGGTTCCAGATGATAGAAAGGCAACAGTAACTCAAATAACCACTTGTTACATCCAAGGTATGCAGAATACCATCTCTGAACACAAAACACATCCAAACTGGAAGCAGATGGGCTACAGCAGCAGATGACCACACCGGGTGCCACGTCTGTCAGCTAAGAACAGGAAACTGAGGCTACAATTCAGCTGAAATCGAGACTCATCAGACCAGGCAATATTTTTTCCAATCTTCTATTGTACAATTTTGGTGAGCCCGTGCCAGTTGTAGCCCAATTCCTATAAAGTTTGGACGCTGTGTAACAAAAACAGAATGCAATGATTTGCAAATTTCATAAACCCACATTATATTCACAATAGAGAATAGAAAACATACCAAATGTTTAAACTGAGAAAATGGACCATTTTAAGAAAAAAAATAAGGTGATTTTGAAATTGATGGCAGCAACATGTCTCAAAAAAGTTGGGACAGGGCAACAAAAAGCTGGCAAAGTAAAGCCTCGTACACACGGGACGACGATCGTATACTACAGGACGTACGAACGACCTTTGTATGCGATATCGATCGTTCGTACGCGCGATTAGAACAGCCGACATACGACGGTCGTACAAGGGAGTTGTATGAGCAGACTAGAAAACTTGGTCGTACCAACAAGCGCTCATACGACCGTTGTACCGTGTGTACAGAGCAGTTGGTACAACAAGTTGTATTGTGCAAAACACGCATGCTCCGAAGTCAGGAATGGCCGGATGCTAATTACATGCACCTGAACGTTCTTTCTGCGGTCGTACGATCGTGTAGTGCAGTCAGTATGCAAGTTACATTATCCAACATACGATTTGAGACGATCGTACGTACGATCGTCATCCTGTGTGTACGAGGCTTTAGTGCTACTAACAAGGAAGCGCTGGAAGAAGATTTTACAACTAATTTGGTTAATTGGCAACAGGTCAGTAACATGATTGAGCATAAAAAGAGCATCTTAGAGAGTGAGAGTGTCTCAGAAGTAAAGATGGGCAGAGGTTCACCAATCTCTGAAAAGCTGCATCTAAAAATTGTCCAACAATTTCAGAATAATGTTCCTCAATGTAAAATGGCAAAGACTTTACATCTATCATCATCTTCCGTACAAAACATCATCAAAAGATTCAGAGAATCTGGAGAAATCTGTCGCCGAAAGGCAATATTGGATGCCGGTGACCTTCGGGGACCTCAGACGGCACTGCGTTAAAACCAGTCCAGGCATGATTGTGTGATGGACATCACTGAATGGGCTCAGGAATACTTCCAGAAATCACTGTCTGTGATCACAGCTCGTCCTGCCATCCAAAAATACAAGGTGAAGCTCCATCATGCAAAGAAGAAGCCATAGCTGAACATAATCCAGAAACACCGCCGTCTTCTCCAGGCCAAAGCTCCTTTAAAATGGTCTGTTGCAAAGTGGAAAAATGATCTGTGGTCAGACGAATCGAAATTTTACATTCTTTTTGGCAACCATAAGCGCCTTGTCCTCCAAACTAAAGCGGAAAGGGACCTTCCAGCTTGTTATCAGTGCTCAGTTCAAAAGCCTCCATCTCTGGTGGTATTGGGGGGGGGGGGGGTCATTACTGTGCAGCTTGCACATCTGGAAAGGCATCATCAATGCTGAAAGATATATCCAGGTATTAGAGCAGCTTATGCTCCCATCCAGGCAGCGTCTTTTTCAGGGAAGGCCTCGCATATTCCAGCAGGACAATGCCAAACCGCATACTGCATCTAAGACTCCAGCATGGATTCCTAGTAGAAGAGTCCGGGCCTTAACTGGCCTGCCTGCAGTCCAGACCTTTCATCAACTGAAAATATTTGGAGCATCTTGAAACATAAAAATACGACAAAGACGACCCAGGACTGTTGAGCCGTTAGAATCCTATATCTAGGATCCTAGCAAGGGATAACATTCCTCTCCCAAAACTCCAGCAACTGGTCTCCTATCAGGTTGAGGTCAGGACTCTGTGCAGGCCAGTCAAGTTATTCCACCTCAAACGCTGAGCCCATCAAAACAGGCTCCGCTCGTGTGAAAGGAGCCTTTAGGTAGGCGTCCCAATACTTTTGGAAATATAGTGTATATATTGTACATTCACATCAGTCCCTTCCCTCAAGGAGCTTACAGTCCCTAACTCATATTTATACACATACTAGGGCCAATTATCCTACCAGCATGTCTTTGCAGTATGGGAGGAAACCCACAAAGGCACAGGGAGGACATGCAAACTCCATGCAGGTAGGGTCGTGGCTGGCATGTGAACCTGCAACCCTAGCGCTGCTAGGCAGAGGTGCTAACCACTTAGCCATGGTGCTGCCCGTTTAGGAGGATGTTTGGGGGTTTTAAAGTGGTTGTAAACCTAGTTACACCTATAGGTACGTCTATAATAAGGCCTATCTGTAGGTACTTTAAATAAACTTGCACAGTTCAGAAGATATTTACCATATGAGCTTGCACCTACATCATTGGCCTGCCTGTGCCATTTCTTCAGGGCTCGTGCTGTCACCGGCAGCACCCGTGCACGTGTGCGGGAGTGACATCATCGCTGCTACGGCCAATCACAGCACCGGAGCCCACGAAACTGGAAGTTTTTTTTTTTTGCTTTTTTTTTCGGTTTACAACCACTTTAACTAATCTTCAGGCTTAACCACTTCAGCCCCGAAAGGATTTTCCACTGCAGGACCAGAGCACTTTTTGCGATTCGGCACTGCGTCGCTTTAACTGACAATTGCGCGGTCGTGCGACGTTGTACCCAAACTAAATTTGGGCCTTTTTATCCCCACAAATAGAGCTTTGTTTTGGTGGTATTTGATCCCTTCTGTGTGATTTCTGATCACCGCTATAAACAAAGAAAGAGCGACAATTTTGAAAAAATAATTTTTTTTTACTTTTTTGCTAAAATACAAATCCAAAAAAAAAAAAAATGTATTCATCAGTTTTGGCCGATTTATATTCTTTCTCATATTTGTGGTTAAAAAAATCGCAATCGGCGTTTATTGATTGGTTTGCGCAAAAGTTGCCGCGTTTACAAACCATGAGAATTAATTTATGGTGTTTTTACTTTTTTTTTTTTTACTGGTAATGGCGGTGATCTGCGATTTTTATCGGGACTGCGATATTGCAGCGGACATGTTGGACATTTTTTTACACATTTTTGGGACCAATGACATTTATTCAGCGATCAGAAATTTAAATATCCACTGATTACTGTGTAAGGCTCCATTCACACTGAGTGCGTTTTTTGATGCACTTTGCAGTTTGCAGAAATGCAGGGTATTTTTTTAACATGGGTTCCTATGGAACACGTTCACGTCAATGCTTTTTTGTGTCTCTGCGTTTTTGGAAAGGGTCGGGACTTTTTTTCTTGCAAAAAAGCCGCATTTTGTATGTAATAGACTTCAATGGGCAATCATGAAAAAAGCAAGTGCTGCATTTTTACCACATTTTTGCAGCGTTTTGCGTTTTCAATCTTCCTAGCAACAAAATTTTCCTAAAAAATAAAATATAATATTATAAAAAAAAATAATAAAAAAACGAAAAATGCAAAACGCGGCAAAAATGCAGTAAAAACACAGAAAGCATGGCAAAAAACAGTGAAAAAATGCTGAAAAGCAACATGCATTGATGTGAATCGAGCCTAAGGGTCCTTTCACACCAGCTGACGGGCTCCGCTGCTCAGCGGTCACCCATCCGTTGATCCCCTCCGATCCGGCGGATGACAGGACCGTCTCTGAACTCCGTGCAGAAATGGAGCTGTCAGAGCTCCGCTCTATTCTATGGTGGATCAGATGAACATGGACCGTCTGTCCGTGTTCATCCGATCCGATCGACGGATGGAAAATAGGGTTTCCATCCGTCTGTGTTTAGCGGATTGGATGTCACCGCTGACATCCGTCGCTCCATAGAGGGCAATGGAGCGTCCGTTCAGGTCCAACCAAAAATACTAACAGGTGGACCTGAATGGTCCGCTGGTGTAAAAGGAGCCTAAATGACATTGGCAGTGAATGAGTTAACCTGCAGGGGCGATCTAGGGGTTAACTGTGTTCCCTAGGCGTGTTCTAACTGTTAGGGGGCCGGGCTGCCAGGGGCATAAGAGATCTAACTGATGCCAGTGACAGGGATCAGTAGATCTCTTACATGCCACCTGACAGCGTAGGGAACTGCCGTGTTTACATTGGCAGTTCCGCGTTTTTCTTCTCTCACAGGCGGTCACGGGTCGCAAGCGGACATGGAGTCCACCTGACCCGCGGCAATACTGCTGGAGAGTGCGGCGGGCGCGCTATCGTGCCACTCTGCAGCAGTAAATGTACGCGAGCCAGTCGTTAACCGGTTAAGATATGCATATTAACATGAAAAAATGCCTCCAGGACTTAAGCAGTTAAAAAAAAAAAAAGAAAACATTGGCGACATATCGGTGTGGAGAAAAGTTTTTTCTCTCTCGGTTCTTGGTAGCTGGTGACGAGCGTAATTCAGAATAAAACCGAAAGTGACGAAAATGTGACCTGACAATAATGACGCCTGAGGGGCCGCGGGCAGGCGGCTCTCTTGCCCCGAGTGCCCTGCCTCGTTTGGCGGCCCAGGCTTCATTTATAAAACCATTATGTTCTATTTGAGCGATGGCGGCAGACACTTCACACCTAAATAGATTCTGATTTATTGAAGTGAATCTTCGCAGTTCACAATGTCGCCTCTATCAAGCGCTAATCTCTTCCAGAGGATCGCCAGGCCGGGGTCCTGTAGGCTCGGCTGCGGCGCAGTGGTTTGCGTTCTGATGACGGTGGGAGATAGCGCGGCGAGGATGTTTGCGTTTCCACGCTCTGTCGTTCGGCTTTCAACCCTGGCTTTGCCTTGCTTTGGCACCACCGCTGAGCTTCACTGATTGCCAACAGAGCAGCAAAGTGAGTGCGTGAGCAAGGCTGGGCTCGGCTCATTACTGCGGCACCCCCCGGCCTGAATAACATAAGCCTGAGCGCAGGACTGGCACGCAGGATCCGTTACCAGTCAATTCAATCAGTGAGCTCCCACACATCAGAAAAACACAAAATAACAAGGCAAGAGGATGGTCTCTAATCGAATGTTACCCCGAAACATTCATACTAACATTCACTATAAACGCATGCTATGATAGGATACTAAATAAATCTGACATTCACTGCAGGCGAATTTACCTGCTCCATGTGCTTTAAATTAGGGTGGGGGGTATGTTTTACAAATTCAAACAGCTATTTGTCCTGTAAAACTGCGTGCACGTTTGTCCTATACGAATGAGGGCAAAATCAAATGATATTAGGCTGTTTTTTCTCCAGGTCGATGAACTTGGACTGGTGTGAATCAGGACAATACTGCATGATGCCACTAGATGGAGCTCACAAGCAAAGGAAGATCATCAGCTCCATCTAGTGGCCATCCTGCAGGATTTTTCAGATTCACTCTATTTTTGTATGAATGAAGAACATTCAACCTGGAGGGAAAATAACCTGATGGCAGGGTTTTGGGTATTTTTTGTCCGGATTGCGGCAGTGCTTCATACCACTCATTGACCTGTCACCTGTAAACACAGAAGTCAGGAGAGGAAGTTTTCTGCAATACTTGCTTCTGCCAACTTCTGTGTTTACTGACAGTGTGCATCTTTGTGTGGATCAGGCACAGAACTTTCCCTGCACCATCTAAGATACAGAAGAGGTGGTCAGCCATACCGAACCCCTGACAGCGGCTCCTCCTACAGCCCTCGCCCCCAGCCAGCACTTCTCTACAGTTAGGTGAGTACTAGTTGCTCTTCCGTAGTGTGCCATTTTGTACTGGGAAGGTGGGTAGGGGGGTTAGGGTGGAATGAGGGCTCTGTATTGGGAGGGGGGAATTGGGGGAGTGGGGTTAAGTTCTAAAAGGGGTGGGGGGAGGTTAGGGGAGAGGTATGTACATGGGACCTGTGACCTGTGTTTTATACACTCCTTCCACCTGCACCCTGTGCGATATAGACGCCTGACTCCAGCACCATGTGTTTGATATGCATTCCTGACTCTTGCACTCTGTGCGATATGTACCCCATGACCTCTGCACCCTAAGCGATATACACTCCTGGCCCCTGCACAATATGTACTCCTTACCTCTGCAACCTGTGCGATATATATTACACTCCTGACTTCTGCACCTATGTGATATGCACTCCAGACCTCTGCACCCTGTGTGATATGCAATCCTGACTTCTACACCCTATGCGATATGAATTCCTGACCTCTGCACCCTGTGCGATATACACTCCTGACCTCTGCACCCTATGCGATATGCATTCCTTACTTCTGCACCCTTTGCGATATCCACTCCGGACTTCTATACCTTATGCATGATGATCGGGACAAGGGCCTCTTCCCGACTACCCTGGGTGGCGGCTGTTGGAGTCTGCTGGCAGGGGGGCTTATCGGAATCTGGAAGCCCCCAGATACCAACCCCCCCATATGAATGAGTATGGGGTACATTATACCCTTACTCATTCACCCAAATAAAGCGTCAATAGTAAAAACAGTACACAGGCTTTTGACAAAGTCCTTTATTAAAAATGAAAAGTGTCCCCTGTCGTAGTTTCACAGTGTATTCTTCCTCTGGGAATGTCTTCTCTCTCCTGTCTTCTTTCTCTGGCGATGTCTTCTCTCTCCTGTCTTCTTTCTCTGGCGATGTCTTCTCTCTCCTGTCTTCTTTCTCGGGGGATGTCTTCTCTCTCCTGTCTTCTTTCTCGGGGGGTGTCTTCTCTCTCCAGTCTTCTTTCTCCGGGGATGTCTTCTCTCTCCTGTCTTCTTTCTCAGGGGATGTCTTCTCTCTCCAGTCTTCTTTCTTCGGGGGATGTGTTCTCTCTCCTGTCTTCTTTCTCCGGGGATGTCTTCTCTCTCCAGTCTTCTTTCTCGGGGGATGTCTTCTCGCTCCTGTCTTCTTTCTTGGGGGATGTCTTCTCACTCCTGTCTTCTTTCTCCGGGGATGTCTTCTCTCTCCAGTCTTCTTTCTCAGGGGATGTCTTCTCTCTCCAGTCTTCTTTCTTCGGGGGATGTGTTCTCTCTCCTGTCTTCTTTCTCCGGGGATATCTTCTCTCTCCTGTCTTCTTTCTCCGGGGATGTCTTCTCTCTCCTGTCTTCTTTCTCTGGGGAAGTCTTCTCACTCCTGTCTTCTTTCTCGGGGGATGTCTTCTCTCTCCTGTCTTCTTTCTCTGGAGATGTCTTCTCTCTCCTGTCTTCTTTCTCTGGGGATGTCTTCTCTCTCCTGTCTTCTTTCTCCGGGGATGTCTTCTCTCTCCTGTCTTCTTTCTCTGGGGAAG
>BLSH010277199.1:494693-505382 GCA_018402905.1 Glandirana rugosa
CATTACGAGTACAGACCCCCCTAAGTAGCACAGACCCCCCTTCTTACCCATGAGCTTACTGGACAGATGCAAAGAAATGAAGCAGTGGCAGAAGGAAATCCTCTCTCGGCTTTGCAATGTTATTGGATCTGTGGAGGAGCTTTCCATAGCTGTGTCAGCTCATTCATATGCAAATTCTACCATTGGTTCATTCATATGTAAATTCTACCATTGGCTCATTAATATGTAAATTCTACCATTGGCTCACTCATATGTAAATTCTACCATTGGCTCATTCATATGCAAATTCTACCATTGGTTCATTCATATGTAAATTCTACCATTGATTCATTCATATGTAAATTCTACCATTGGCTCACTCATATGTAAATGATACAGTTGGCTCATTCATATGTAAATTCTACCATTGGCTCATTCATATGTAAATTCTACCATTGGCTCATTCATATGTAAATTATGCCGTTGGCTCATTCATATGTAATTTCTGCCATTGGATCATTCATATGTAAATTTTACCATTGGCTCATTCATATGTAAATTATACCATTGGATCATTCATATGTAAATTCTACCATTGGCTCATTCATATTTAAATTATGCCATTGGATCGTTCATATGTAAATTCTACCATTGGATCATTCATATGCACATCAGCTGGCAGTTAATTTTTATGTAAATATTATGGGGATTTGAATTTGAATTAGCTGTGGGCACAATGTACAGGCGTGGAGCCTTTGGCTGGACACAGCCCTGTGCACAGAGCAGCAAGAGAAGGCTGAAAATGCAGGACAGACCCGCACAATCCGGGACTGTTGTGAGGTATGAATATCTCTTACCTTTCTTGCTGTTTCTTTGGAGCAGGATTATACCTAGGACTCAATATGCAGCTTCTATTGTAGCTTGAAATTTGCACATAAGGGACAGACAAAGGGATACCATTTTTATTTTGCTATAGTGCATTATCATACAAAGTCCCACCTAAGCCTTAAGACCTTTAGGACAGACACTGTGCACATCTAGTTTACAACTGATAATGAAGATCTGCCAGCACACTACAGGCAGGGTTAATTTTGATAAACATACCTCCCCCACCCCCTTTTTAAGGTTACATAGAAGATGAAAGCTAAGGATTTTCCAGCAAGTAAAGGAAGAAGAACGTTTTACACATTAATAGTCATAGTTATACTGTGTGAATGGGAATGCGTAACAAATATAAAATAGGTATTATCCCAATTTGGCTGCAAAAGTGGAAATACACTTTAAATTGATATTAAAGCTTCTTTGTTTAACTATAATAACAAATATGTTATACTTACCTGCTCTGTGTAATGGTTTTGCACAGAGAAGCTCCTCCCCCCTGCTGAAATCCCCCATAGCAAGCTACGGAGTTCCCCCATACTCGCTCCCGAGCCCCACTCCCTCCCCACTGCCTGTGACTGACAGCAGCAGAGCCAATGGCTCCCACTGCTGCATCTGAGATCAAGCTCAGGTAAGTATTTTTTGGGGGCTGCGGGAGGGGAGCTTCATGTGCCGAAGGTTTTGTTTACCTTACAGCCAGGGGCAGCCCATGCATTGTGGGTGCATGGGCACCACCGCTCCTATCCCTGCTGCCGCCGCTCTACTAGGCTCTAGGCTCTAATAGGCTTCAAAATAGGGTGGGCTTGGGGCGTAGAGCATTGCCTCCGGAGTCCATCCAGGTGTCTTGCAACAGCGAATGAACATTTGCTGTTGCAACTCTGATCCTCCTCCTGGCCAATTGGGTTACCCATCACTCGATTGGCTGAAAGGACAGGCAATCTTATGGGACGCCTAGGAGGAGGAGGAGGAGAGGGGGGAACTGGAAGCCACCATGGAGAGGACTCTGAGCCGTTGCCCGCCTGCCCCATGCCATGATGGGGTAAGTGCCGGAACTACCGCCAAACAGCAGGAGGGTGCCCCCCCCCCACAAAAAAAAATACCAGCCGCCACTGCTTACTGCATACAAGGCAATAAGGTAAAATAAAAATTCTGCCTTTACAACCACTTTAAGGATCACCTGCAAAACATGAACTACTGTATAGAAGACCAAAGCTCCACCTACTGGTTGGAAATAAAAACGTATCAATTTTATATGCAATATTTAATTATTTATATTTGCCAGAAAAATAAATAATTACATAAATTAAATAAAAATGTTAATTAAAAAAATATTCATATCACTATATATCACATATATATTCCCTGTGAGAACAAATGAATTAAGCAGACCATATATGATTACATTTTCTTTCCTTCCACCACGAGTGGAAGGAAAGAAAATCGCTCGATCTACCAATCAACGTAAAGCTTCCCATATCAGCGTGTGGAGCCTTTCCAGCCAGCAGAGCACCTTGATTACTGCTAAGGGTTATAGCCGCTGGCAGTAATCGCATGCCAATTATTGGACAGGCTGGTTGTACCCAAGTTGATCAATGGATTGACTTGGGTACAATCAGACTGCCCATACATGCATGGGCGTCCGCAGGTAGGGGCAAGGGGGGGCAATTGCCCCCCCCTCTGGAATCAGGGATCAGATCAGGGGTTCCCCACTAGGTCCTTATCCTCTTGAGCCATGTATGCAGTTTCTGACAGTCTCTTGGGCCATGTATGCAGTCTCTGACTGTTTCCTGTACCATGTCCACATTCTCTGACTGTCTCCCGTGCTATGTCTGCAGTCTCTGACTGTCTCCTGTGCTATGTCTGCAGTCTCTGACTGTCTCCTGTTCCATGTCCGCAGTCTCTGACTGTATTTTGTACTATGTCTGCAGTCTCTGACCATCTCCTGTACTATGTCCACAGTCTCTGACCGTATCCTGTACTATGTCCGCAGTCTCTGACCGGCTCCTTTACCATGTCTGCAGTCCCTGACTGTCTCCTGTACCATGTCTGCAGTTTCTGACCGTCTCCTGTACCATGTCCGCAGTCTCTGACTGTCTCCAGTACCATGTCTGCAGTCTCTGACCGTCTCCTGGATCATGTCTGCAGTCCCTGACCATCTCCAGTATCACGTCTGCAGTCTCTGACCATCTCCTGGATCATGTCTGCAGTCTCTGACCATCTCCTGTATCACGTCTGCAGTCCCTGACCATCTCTTGTACCATGTCTGCAGTCCCTGACCATCTCCTGTATCATGTCTGCAGTCCCTGACAATCTCATGGATCATGTCTGCAGTCTCTGACCATCTCCTGTACTACGTCTGCAGTCTCTGACCGTGATAATGTAATTATGACATTGTCAAAAAGGGACAGAGCATGGATGACCTTGAAATTATGGCCCCCCCTGGAAAAAGTTCTGCGGACGCCCATGCATACATGGCTTGAATCTCCTGCTGAACCAGCAGAGCTTTGATCCATGTATGGCCGGCTTTAGAGGAAGAGGAGCATGAATAAACAAGAGCTAGCAATCTCTTGCTCACACATTCCTGATAATAGATTTAATTTTGGAAGAAGAGCAAAAACTGACACTAAACTTTTTTTTCCCCCTCTAATAAAGTTCTCTATGTTACGGTGCAATCCTGACATCTAGGGGTGGAACTTGGAATAACACTTCTTTTCATATTGGACCTCTTGTAACCATTTAGGTTTGAATGTGAAACAATGTGAACCTATACATTTGAAACAGTAAACAAAATGCTGGGGAAGGGCTGACCTCTAAAATCATTAAAAGCTGAAAAATAGGTCAATGACGTTGGGGCGGAGGATTCAACCAAAGCATTGGGGACTCCGAAACTCCCAAAAGTGGGAATTTGGGATGTGTGTGCTAGGAATGGTGATTTAGGGTGTTTTGGGCTAGAAGGAGGGATTAGGGGGTTTATGCTTGAAGAGGTGATATGGGTGAGGGGGGATAATTGGGAGGGGAGTCTTTTTTTTTTGGGGGGGGGGGGGATTTGTGCTAGTAGGGATGATTGGGGGGGGGGGATTTTTACTAGGAGTGTGGATTGGGGGGCAGTGGATTTGTGCTGGGATTTGAAGTGGGGGGAGGGGGGTGTACTTAGGGGGAAGTTTTAGGGGTAAAGGATTTGTGCTAGGAGGGGTGATTTTTATGGGGAGGGGGGTGGACATTTGTGCTAAGGGGGAATGGGGGGGGGGCAAAGATTTGCACTGGGAGGAGGGATTTCAGCAGGGGGGCGGATTTGTACTGGGTGGAGGGGGAATTTATGCTAAGGAGGTAATCATGCAGATTAGTGCTCAGTTTTGAGCACTTGGGGATTTTTGCTGACACAAAATGCTAATGCATTTTTGAGGGAGTGCAGTTTGGCATGTTTGCCCTGGGCTCTAGATGACCTTCTCCCGGCACCGAGTCTGATCATTGGAGGAGAGTACGCTGAGTTCCCAGCATAGCTAGAGAACTGACCACAGTGGGTTCTCCTGCTTAGTGTGGTCAGTTTTTTTATATAATACATTTTTATTAATTTTCAAGACAAAAAGAAAGTTGCATATAACCATATAAGGCAAAGGCAATGAGACAGAAATACATAAACAAATATAAATGTGTCTGACCTATTTTGAGACGTGGGCCTGCCATGGGTACCCACAACTGGCCAAAATCTGCTGTCTGTATTCCTGATTATTTGAGAGCAGGAGGGTTCCCCCTCCGCCGGCACCCCGACTGGGAGCAAACTGGGGGATGGGGAGCCACCCCCGCTCCATAAAATGTTGTCCGTATAGTGACACCGCATCGGTCAACAGAGAATATTAATTGCGGTTATATATCGGTCAGATCACCCATAGTCGATCTGTAGCATGTTATAACTTTAAGTCCTTGATAAACCACCTTTGCATATTACAAAAAAGAAGAGGTCAAAATAGTTGAGAGACAAAGAAGAGAATTAAAGAAGTAAAGAAGAGAGGATAGAATAATGAGAAGGAGAAGAGATATAGATAGGGGAATTAGAGAATCGATCAAGAAGTTCCCAGCCGTTTATAGTAGGATATACAATGGGACACACTGCTAATACTAAAGCTAATGCTGAAGGCCTAGTGTATAGGAAGAGTGGTCGGCACAGATGCAGGGGAGCCCCCATTCAACACCGGGTTAGGGGGTGAGATAGTAGCCTTGCAGGTGCTTGTGGTCTTAAATTCAAACTTGTGGTCAGTTTTTAATAGGAAAGCAGAGGGACTGGCAGGAACACCAGGGATTTTACATAAAGGAAGCAATATAAAGAGAACAGGAGACTTTCTCATACTAATACATTGTACAGCAGCCACATATGAGGAATATAAACTGTTGGGGTAACAAACACTTTAAGTCCCTTCTATTGCTGTCAGCCTCCTCCAAATCTCCAAATTCCATTTTTTTGGGACTTCCTTTTAGAGGTTGGTAATATCTGTTCTCCACGATCCCACTGTTGAAGTGTTACTAAACCCACAACAGTAAAATCAGTCTGTATATATAGTTAGTCAGGTTGAAAAAAAAGTCCATTTAGTTCAACAAAAAAAAAGAAAAAACAGAAAAATGATATATAACCATACAATCTCGTATACAATCCTTCACCCACAGTTGATCCAGAGGTAGGCAAAAAAAACCCAGCAAAGCCAATGATCCAATTTGCTACAGCGGGGGAAAAAATTCCTTCCTGATCCCCCGAGAGGCAATCGGATTCACCCTGGATCAACTTTACCTATGCGGCCTCATACACACGGACGTTTCTTTAACCACTTCAGCCCCGGAAGGATTTCACACTTTAGGACCAGAGCACTTTTTGCGATTCGGCGCTGCGTCGCTTTAACTGACAATTGCGCGGTCGTGCGATGTTGTACCCAAACTAAATTTGCGTCCTTTTTTTTCCCACAAATAGAGCTTTCTTTTGGTGGTATTTGATCATCGCTGCGTCATTTCTGATCGCCGCTATAAACAAAAGAAGAGCGACAATTTTGCAAAAAAACACAAATTTCTTACTTTTTGCTAAAATACAAATCCAAAAAAAAAAAACAAAAGAACATTTTATTTCATCGGTTTTGGCCGATTTATATTCTTCCTCATATTTGTGATAAAAAAAATTGCAATTGCCATTTATTGATTGGTTTGCGCAAAAATGGCCGCGTTTACGGATGATGAGAATTCGTTTCTGTGGTTTTTATTTTTTTACTAGTAATGGCGGCAATCTGCGATTTTTAGCGGTACTGCGATATTGGGGCAGACATGTCGGACCATTTTGACACTTTTTTGGGACCATTGGCATTTATACAGCGATCAGTGCTATAAAAATGCACTGATTACTGTGTAAATGCCATTGGCAGTGAAGGGGTTAACCTGCAGGGGGCGCTCTAAGGGTTAACTGTGTTTCCTCAGTGTGTTCTAACTGTGTGTGGGCTGCCCTAGCAGGGGAAGGGAAGTGATCACAGCTTCCATGTAGAGGAAGGCTGTGATCACAGCCCTTCCCCCTCTCACAGAATGGAGGTCCTCGTTTACTTACACGGACCTCCGTTCTGTCAGTGCGGGGGGGCATCGCGGGTAGCCGGCGGTGATCGAGTCCGCCGCACCCACTCCCTGGCCCCCCCCCCCCGAACACACTGTGAGCCCGCGCGCTCACAGTGCACAATCTTGCAGCCTCCGTTGTATTGCGATATCGAGCCACTTTGTCGCCGTCAACCTGCGGTTGACGGTCGGCAAGTGGTTAAAAATAACCAAACCGTCGGCCCGACGTCAAGGAAAAAAAATCAGCGTTTTTCGGCGTTATGCATCGGCGTTAGTGAGCGTTAGTGAGCGCCGGCGTCAATAGGCGTTTTTGAAAAAAAAAATCATCCCTCTGCTATTTTTCAACCTAAAAACGTCGGCGTCAAAAAACGCCGGTTAATGCCGGTACAGTGTTAGTTGGCGTTAGTGAGCATTTTGCGGCGTCGGCGTCAAAAAACCTCAAGACGTTACAGCCTCAGAACGCGCTGGCCGTGGGTTCTAGTTTCAGCTCACTAACGCCGACGCCATCTACAGCTCAAAAACATCAGCATTTTTATTGGGCCATTGACTAACATGGAGAGCTGCAAAAAACGCCAGAAAACGGCGGCGTCTAAAAACGTCCGTGTGTACGAGGCCTAAATGTTAGTAGCCAGTTATATTATTTACATTAAGGAAAGATTCCAGGCTTTTTTTAAAGCAATCTACCGTGCTGCCCAAAACCACCTCTGGAGGGAGTCTATTCCACATTTTCACAGCTCTAACTGCGAAGAAAAATTAAACCAAATGTACAGGGGGAGCACTGCGCTAGGCAATAATGTGAGGTTAAAAACAAAAGAGAGAGGGGTAATCTGCCATACACCAACCAAACTTATCGTTATTATAGAATCAAAACTAAAAATATGACGCTAGACCAAGACAAGTGGAAATGTAGTGCCAACTGTAAATATATAAATAGACATGCATAAAGTGCATACAATGTGCATACTATATATGAGTAATTATAACCGTAGATTTATGACCTCAGTAGATATGTATAAAGTGCATACAATGTGCATACGTGTATGTATTATATATGAGAAAAAATATGAAAACCGTAGACTTATGACAAAATCATAAATATACAAGGTGAGGTTAAGTGTGGTATGGATGAGTACACAGTGCAACCCCAAATGAGGAGTTCAACCAAATGGAAAGTCTTCCCTGTGAATAAAAAGCGATTTAGGAATATTTTAAAATATAAGGTGGCTAAAGGAGGAACCACTTAAGGAGTCTTTCAGAGTTTGTGTCCAAGGAAAACAGAAGGGTGATTCCCCGAATCCAGGGAATAAAAATAGAAAGTCTTGTGTGATAATAGTTCAATGTATCTTAAAGGCTAGGTGAAAAAATAGTGAGAAGTTGGTGAGGGTAGTGGTGGTGGGCTCCCACGGTGCAATCCGACCCCTTCCGATAAAAGGCTTACCAGATGTTGGATATATTCAAGCCTGACCATAAACAAGAGAACCCGGCCTCCAGGTGGACAGGATACACGTCACACACTCCACAATGGCTCCAGGTGGTCTCCGGGGTGGTCGGTCCTCCTATGGCAGGGTACATCCAGGGCACCAGCTCAGATCTACAGGGTCTTCTGGGTCTCTTGCAGGGGTTATTCCTCTGGGGTCCACAAAGCAGGGGGGTCCAAAGGTACCGATGGGAATTTAGGGAGACAGAAAAAGACTCTCCATAGCGTAAAAACCTCACTTTGAGGTAAGGGTTTTAATGGTTTAGGCTCCATGCACACTGTATCTCAAAAACGACCGTTTTTGGTCGTTTTGGCGTTTTTTTTTTTAACAGCCCAAAAACGCCACTTTATTTTATCCGATGTGTCCATGCACACATGGTCGTTTATTGTCTTTTATCAGCAGTGGCATTTTTGGGCTGTTATCTGAACGCCCTGAATTGGCGTTCAAAAGTTGTTCTCCTGACCACAGAAAACGCCAGATGCTGGTAAACGCCACTAAACGCCGGTATATCGGCGTCTGGCGTTTTTTGCAGTCAATGGAAGCCAATGAAGAAAAAAACGCCCAAAAACGCAGATGCCGAAAAACGCCGCTAAACGCTGCTTACAAAACACTGCAAATAGAACGTTTTGTGAGCAGCGTCTCCTGCCCGACGCTGAAAGAGCCCTATAGCGTCCAGTGTGCATGCAGCCTAAAAGTAAAAAAATGTACAAAAGCTGGCATTAAAAGAATCCAGTATAATAATAAAATCGCAGCACTCTGGGGTCAGCAACATCCGACGTGTTTCGTCTTAATAGACATTGTCTGGGGGTTACTGACCCCCCAAAATGCTGCGTTTAATACCCGTAGTCATCCCAAGAATGTAGTAACCGCACTTCCGCTTTCGGGCGAGCTGGCGTGCGTACCATTGACGGACCTCGGCGGAAACCGGAAGTGATGTGAAGCCGTCGACCGATTAATGAATAATACTCAAGTTCAGTCAAAGTGAGAAAGAGAGGGGACGTTATTGCCCATCCAGAGTGAACAATCTCCCGATGGTTGACCGAAAAAGATTCCTCCATAGATGCGAACGGCGGCACTGGCCGTCACGTCACTTCCTTTTGCGGAACCGCCACCTGCGCGCCAGTGACGTCTTTCCGGCGGAAATGGCGTTACAGATATTGGAATGCGAACATTGTCTCGTAGTCGTGTGCATGCCAATAGCGCACGTCAGGTTGAAAAAGAGGCATACGTACCACCAATGAGTGGAGAGAGAGCGATGAATAGCCCATCCCTGATTTAGACATAAAAAATAGCACAAATAGAAAAATAAAAAAACGCCAAAAATGCGCAATTGTGCGGTACCACCTGGGAGAATATACAACAATAAATATAACTTCTGTGTTTATAACAATAAGTACTTGATCATCAGAGAGAAATAGCACAATGGCTGTAGACTCAGCGGTTATTGGAAAACAATTTTGAATATTAATACAAGAAGTGGGAAGACCCACATATCATCTGAGCTAAACCCTCGACGTTCGGTGCCCAGGCAGGGGGACGCTGCATTACCCACAGAAAATCTGTCTAAGGGACGCAGGGCCCACTTGCCAGACACCAACCCGAATACCACATTATAGACATGATAAACCTAATAAAGGACATATCTCGCCTACCCTAGGATATCATTCAGAATAAATGTTTGTATTATTAAATGCAATATGTGTGAAATGTGGAAGTACCTGTGTGGACCAAAATGGTCTGTTTCCTACTAGGACTTTTATCTATCTGGCCAATTGTGATAATGTAAGAAAATAAATAGGAAGATGGTGCTATAGTATCCCAGGTCCACTAGGGAGGATACAGAAAGAAAAGAAAGATGTTCTTTCAATCTTCTTCTTGTATGTGGGGGGGGGGGGGGGAGAAGGGAAAAGAAAGGGGACAACAGGACGCTCTATCTAAATAGGGGAAGAGACCGGAAAAATAGAGGACCGAGATGTTCATTTCTCAGCTTTTTATTTACAGCGAAGACTTTCCATTTGGTTGAACTCCTCATTTGGGGTTGCACTGTGTACTCATCCATACCACACCTAATCTCAGCTTGTATATTTATGATTTTGTCATAAGTCTAAGGTTTTAATATTTTTTCTCATATATAATACATACACGTATGCACGTTGTATGCACTTTATACATGTCTCTTGATATGTTCACAGTTGGCACTACATTTCCACTTGTCTTGGTC
Source organism: Glandirana rugosa (assembly GCA_018402905.1). NCBI lineage: Eukaryota > Metazoa > Chordata > Amphibia > Anura > Ranidae > Glandirana > Glandirana rugosa. Next base: position 504,828 of record BLSH010277199.1, read on the forward strand.
TAGCGCCAACTTTTTAGTTTTGATTCTAACTGTGCAGAAACCTTTCAATATTTGGAGATGAAATCTTTTTTCCTCCAGACGTAAAGAGTGCCTCCTTGTCCTTTGTGGTGACCTTAAAGCAGTGGTTCTCAACTCCTGTCCTCGGGACCCACTAACAGGCCAGATTTGCAGGATAACTGAAATACATCACAGGTGATCTCATTTGCTGCTCAGTGATTGCAGTATTCTAGTCTCTATCTCCAAGGTAATACTTAAAATCTGGCCTGTTGGTGGGTCCTGAGGACCGTAGTTGAGAACCACTGCCTTAAAGTAAATAACTCCACACCAAGTTCACTATATGGACCCCTTATGTATTTGTACATGTTGATCATATCCCCCTTAATCTCCTCTTCTCAAGAGAGAATAGATTCAGTTCCTCTAATCTTTCCTCATAGCTGAGCTCCTCCATGCCTCTTATTAGTTTGGTTGCCCTTCTCTGCACTTTCTCCAGTTCCCCGATATCCTTTTTGAGAACTGGAGCCCAAAACTGAACTGCATATTCCAGGTGCTGTCTCT
>BLSH010277199.1:512105-536191 GCA_018402905.1 Glandirana rugosa
TATATTATGTAATACTGTGTTTGGTAGGCTTGTATGTCCACTATGAGTCGTAACAGTTGCAAAGCGTCAATTAGACGAAGGAGTCCTGAAAAGGTGCACATAATATAAGTAGATAGTTAGTCCTCTCTTTTAATGTAGTTATTGTATTAGGAAGTACTGTACAAGTTATTAACCATGTATATAAATGTAATACGAGTGGTGTAATAAGGAGGGAGACTCCCGCACAGCGACGCACCGCACCGGTCTTTTACAGGGAACGAGGTGGATCACCGTCCACCACGGTCTTGGTGGGCGAGAAAAGTGGCCCAACTTTCGCCTGACAGAGCGGGTGGTTCTGGCACCACCTGCCACTAGGTGGAGCAAGGGACATTTTCTGGCCACGCCACGCAGCGACACGCCCTCAGAGGGAGGAATAATGTGGTGAGCATAATGTAAATATATGTACCAATTATTGAACATGTCATGAAGGATTATGTTATTGATGTAATTTTCTCTCCTGATTGATAGATGAATATAATACACGTGGAAAAGTCCTGAGGAAGCAGATTAACTGCGAAACGTTGACAATGCTGAGTATCACCTGTATGTTCGGATGGTTTGTGTCATAATGTATTATATATCCCTTTTTCTATTTTTATATTTGTATGGAAATTTTAGAAATTGTCCTAAATAAAAAATTACTTTTATGGAAACAATCATATTTGTGCTCACTGTAGATGACAAATAATCCAGTAAAGCCCCCCTTTTTTGCTTGAACCACATCCCAGATGAAGTATCCTTGGGTCTGGATTTGGTTCTTTTTTCTCTTTCTTTACAAAGACAAGTGTGTCTTGCCTACAGTCAAGCATGGTGGTGGGAGTGTCATGGTCTGGGGCTGCATGAGTGCTGCCGGCACTGGGGAGCTACAGTTCATTGAGGGAACCATGAATGCCAACATGTACTGTGACATACTGAAGCAGAGCATGATTCCCTCCCTTCAGAGACTGGGCTGCAGGGCAGTATTCCAACATAACGACCCCAAACACACCTCCAAGACGACCACTGCCTTGCTGAAGAAGCGGAGGGTAAAAGTGATGGACTGGCCAAGTATTTCTCCACATCTAAACCCTATTGAGCATCTGTGGGGCTCCTCAAACAGAAAGCAGAGGAGCGCAAGGTCTCTAACATCCACCAGCTCTGTGATGTCGTCATGGAGGAGGGGAAGAGGACTGCAGTGGCAACCTGTGAAGCTCTGGTGAACTCCATGCCCAAGAGGGTTAAGGCAGTGCTGGAAAATAATGGTGGCCACACAAGATATTGACACTTTGGGCCCAATTTGGACATTTTCACTTAGAGGTGTACTCACTTTTGTTGCCAGTGGTTTAGACATTAATAGCTGTGTGTTGAATTATTTTGAGGGGACAGCAAATTTACACTGTTATACCAGCTGTACACTCACTACTTTACATTGTAGCAAAGTGTCAGCTCTTCAGTGTTGTCACATGAAAAGATAGAATAAAATATTTACAAAAATGTGAGGGGTGTACTTAGTTTTGTGAGATACTGTATATATATACAGTGCCTTGAAAAAGTATTCATACCCCTTGAAATTTTGCACATTTTGTCATATTACATAGTCAAAAGCGTAAATGTATTTTATTGGCATTTTATGTGATAGACCGACACAAAGTGGCACAGAATTGTGGAAGGAAAATGATAAATGGTTTTCAACATTTTTTACAAATAAATATGTGAAAAGTGTGGGGGGCATTTGTATTCAGCCCCCTTTACTCTGATACCCCTAACTAAAATCTAGTGGAACCAATTGCCTTCAGAAATCACCTAATTAGTAAATAGAGTCCACCATGTGTGTAATGTAATCTCAGTATAAATACAGCTGTTCTGTGAAGCCCTCAGTGGTCTGTTAGATAACCTTAGTGAACAAACAGCACCATGAAGGCCAAGTTACACACCAGACAGTAAAGTTGTGGAGAAGTTTAAAGCAGGGTTAGGTTATAAAAAAATATCCCAAGCTTTGAACATTTCACGTAGCTCTGTTCAATCCATCATCGGAAAATGGAAGGAGTATGGAACAATTGCAAACCTACCAAGACATGGCCGTCCACCTAAACCGACCTGCCGGGCAAGGAGAGCATTCATCAGAGAAGCAGCCAAGAGGTCCATGGTAACTCTGGAGGAGCTGCAGAGATTCACAGCTCAGGTGGGAGAATCTGTCCACAGGACAACTATTAGTCATGCTCTCCACAAATTTGCCCTTTATGGAAGAGCGGCAACAAGAAAGTCATTGTTGGAAGACAGACATAAGAAATCCCGTTTGCAGTTTGTGAGAAGCCATGTGGGGGACACAGCAAACATGTGGAATAAGGAGCTCTGGTCAGATGAGACCAAAATTTTACTTTTTGGCCTAAAAGCAAAACGCTATATGTGGCGGAAAACTAACACTGCACATCACCCTGAACACACCATCCACACTGTGAAACATGGTGGGGGAAGCATCATGTTGTGGGGATGCTTTTCTTCAGCAGGGACAGGGAAGCTGGTCAGAGTTGATGGGAAGGTGGATGAAGCCAAAGCTGGAGTGGGTGGAGACAAGACCAGCCACCCTGCACAAGGAGAGAGAGCAGCAGTGAATACTTTATAAAATTACTTAAGATCCGATCAGTGTAGGGGACCCTAGACCAATCCCATCCTAATATATTCATATGAAAATAATTGTACGTAGATGACCAAAGCCATCCGCATAAAATCAGTAGGATTTTACTGGATTGGTGTCCAAGTGAGCACATAACACATATAATAAAATATAATTATTTTATTTTGACATTTACAAATTCAGATTTAAAACAGATTCCTCATAGACAGACAATACCTATCCCATATACAGTATATGTAGTATCTATACTCATATCACATCAGGGATAAGAAGGGTGGAATGATTGTTATCGACGTTTCGCAATCTCCATTGCTTCTTCAGGATTCATTCCCCTTTATTTTTGTCTACCGATCAAAGCATAAACAACATCTTTGAGTATTGTAACTCATTTATACAGTAACCAACAATATAATTGCATAACACATGCTCACCTATCCTTCCTTAGTATAACAGCATGGCGGCACTGCATGCATTCACCACCAGGGGGCTAATCTCCCTCCGCTCTCCTTGTATAGAGTAGTGGTACCAGGTCCACCCCTCTATGGTATAGGTGGGCATCAAATTGTCCTCCAAGTAATAGCTTGACTATATTCGCTACCAACTTCAGGTCTGTGAACCAAAAATGTGGTATGTGATTACTATTTGAATCAAATCTATATAACATCATACTGAGAGAGCAGCAGTGAGCGGTCTTTATTACAGGAAGTCTCACACTGGATTACTGCACAGATCTGGAAGAAATTCACAAAGCACATCAAGATTAAAGAAGAATACACACAAGGAATGGATTTGGAAAATGTTTGCCTATGCTGGAGTTCAGCTTTAAGAGCGAAAAAAAGTTTAAAAACAGCCTACTTTCCATTGCACCCTGTAGTTTCAAGAATGTCCAGCAGATGGAGGTAGAGGAATGTTAAACAATCTACAAAATGTACTTGTTGACCTGCAGCCTCTGGAATTGGACATAAATGATGGGCTGACAGAAAAGACGCACAGCTTTGGTTGGTTCCAATCCTGTTACCAATTTGCTATCCTCATGCATGCCTAATTCTATAAGGTCTACGTTTATGACAACGCTGGAGACCTTAAAGGGTAACTCCACATTTGTGAAAAGAATATAGCAAATAAAAAAAGAGTTAAAGCAGAATTAAACCCCAAAACAAATATTTCCATTACATTGCAGCTTACCAATTCTTTGATGTGGTGACTGCATTAGTTTTTTTCATGGACAATTTCATTAGTTTTTTAACCCTAAGGCTCTGCCCTCCCTTGCCCCAAAGCACCTTGTCCCCATGTTGATAAGAACAATGGCCTCTTCACCGCAACCCTGGCTGGTGGTTGGGAGGGTCTGCGGGTGGGGGGCTTTTTGGGGGCTTATTGCAATCTGGATGCCCCCTTTAAAAGGGGATCCCAGATCCGCCCCCCTCCCCATGTGAATGAGTATGGGCAGTGGTGACCTGTCCATAGAGGGCACATGGACGCCACCTCCCCTCCCCCCCACATTCATGCGTCTTGCCCCCTGATCTACATATCAGGGCGCCAGACTATGGATTCCAATGGGGGGGGGGGGGTGTTTTCTTGAAGCACGTGATTAGAGCCAGAGGGCCCGATCCCACCCAGTTGGGTGACGATAGCGAATTAATTTTCACTATTTTCACACTAAATTTCCTCCCCGCCAATAAGGAGGCAGGTCGTGAGACCTGTTTCCCGATTGGGCAAAGCATCAGGCGATCCTATTGGATGCTTAGCACTTAGGCGAAAGAGAGAGGAGACACACAGCAGGAGAGGGGGAGAGGACACCACAGCCCGCCACCTAGATCGGGTAAGTGCCAATCCCCCCGCCACCCAGGGGGTGGTTTTAGTGCCCAGGGAGGGTGGTGGTTGTATACTGCCCCCCAAGTCAAAAACCCACCAGCCAGCACTGAGTATGGTATACATAGTACCCCTACCCATTCACTAAAAAAGTGTAAAAAGTGAGTAAAGACACAACACGAGTTTGTGATGATTCCTTTACTAAACGCACTTGCCGACCGCCAACCGCAGGTTGACGGCGACAAGGTGGTTCGTTATCGCAAATCGCCGTCATACGACGGCGGCTGCGATAACGCGCACTGTGAGCGCGCGCGCGCCGCCGGAGGTGCGCCCGCGCGCTCACTGTGTTCGGGGAGGGCCAGGGAGTGGGTGCGGCGGCTTCGATTGCCGCCGGCTACCCGCGATGGCCCCCCCGGAGCGAGTGAGCGGAGGTCCGTGTATGTAAACACGGACCTCCGCTCTGTGTGAGGGGGAAGGGCTGTGATCACAGCCTTCCTTTACGTGAAGGCTGTGATAACTTCCCTTCCCCTGTTAGGGCATCCCCCATACAGTTAGAACACGCCCAGGGAACATAGTTAACCCTTAGCGCGCCCCCTGCAGGTTAACCCCTTCACTGCCAATGGCATTTACACAGTAATCAGTGCATTTTTATAGCACTGATCGCTGTATAAATGCCAATGGTCCCAAAAAAGTGTCAAAATGGTCCGACATGTCCGCTGAAATATCGCAGTACCGCTAAAAATCGCAGATCGCCGCCATTTTTAAATAAAAAAAAAATAAAAACCCCAAAAATGAATTCTCATCATCCGTAAACGCGGCCACTTTTGCGCAAACCAATCAATAAACGCCGATTGCAATTTTTTTTATCGCAAATATGAGGAAGAATATAAATCGGCCAAAAAAGGTGAAAAAAAATGTTTTTTTATATATTTTTTTTGGATTTGTATTTTAGCAAAAAGTAAGAAATTTGGGTTTTTTTGCAAAATTGTCGCTCTTCTTTTGTTTATAGCGGCGATCAGAAATGACGCAGAGGTGATCAAATACCACCAAAAGAAAGCTCTGTTTGTGTGAAAAAAAGGACGCAAATTTCGTTTGGGTACAACGTCGCACGACCGCGCAGTTTTCAGTTAAAGCGACGCAGCGCCGAATCGCAAAAAGGGCTCCGGTCCTAAAGCTGGAAATCCTTCCGGGGCTGAAGTGGTTAAAAATGTCCCTTGAAGTAGATCCAACGTCAATCACGATGCCCACCGCGCACTGCCAGACCCGAAAAGGTAAGGGGCATGCTGGGTCTAGGGTTGCCACCTCATCCCTTTAAACCCAAACACATATGAATTACACAGGTTGTTCTGTGGATGATTAAGGTGGCAATTAAACTCACTTGGTGCCTCATCTGCATTAAATTAGCCCCAGAACAACAACCTGTGTAATTTATATGTGTTCGGGTTTAAAGGGATGAGGTGGCAACTCTAGCTGGGTCAATGATGTCACGCGGGGCGGTTCACCTGATTACGTCACTGGGTGACTCTGCCCCTTAGTCATTTAAGATAGTGGAGCAGGCAAATGGCGAGAGCCTTCGATGAGGGTTTTTTGTTTTTTTTCAGTCCGGCGAAACAGTAAACGTCAGATTGCACCCTGTAGTTTTAAGAATGTCCAGCAGATAGAGCTAGATGAACATAAAACAAACTACAAAACATAATTGTTGCCCTGCCGCCTCTGGAATAGAGGTATGAGACAAACCATTTATCACTGACAGGGGTGCTTACAATGATTAACTTTTATTTATTTATGTAAAACACTTATCCCCAAAAAAAAAAAAAAACTGCTCTAACTGATTATAAAGTGTGAGCTGGAGTTTGGCTATGTGTGTGAATATTTAAATCTGCTAGTAGATCTAACACTCCCCTCCCCCACAGACTGACAATGCTGCTGTCCAAAGGTGTCCCCTGTGCTCCTTCATCCAGATTGGGAGCACTCTAAAGGAGGTGTGTTACTGGTCAGTTCATCAGGTGAAACCAGAGGGGGGAAATGCAAAAAATAAAAGAAAACAAACGCAGCCACCACATCTAAGAATTGGTAAGCTGCAATCAGGGGCTCCCCGCCCATTGATGGCGCACGGGCACCGCCCCCTCCCCATCCACCGCCGTTGCCCTTCCTATCCAGGCACCCGGCCCCTTTCAGGACGCCAGGCGCATGAATTCCTATGGTGGGGGGTGTTTTTTGAAGCACCTGATTAGAGCCTGAGGCTCCAATAGGCTTCAAAATAGGGTGGGCTCGGGACGCAGAGCATTGTGTCCGGAGCCCACCCAGGTGTGTTGCAACACCAATGAATATTCGCTACTGCAACACTGTTCCTCCTTCTGGCCAATCAGGAAGCGGGTCTGATATTCATCACCCGATTGGCTGAAATGGCAGGCGATCCTATTGGACGCCTAGGAGAAGGTGAGGAGACGCAAGGCAGAAGCGAGGAGAAGACACAGGAGCCGCTGCACGCTGCCCTGATGCCCGCTGGAGCCTGATGTCCACTGATGCCCTGATCCCTGCCACTGCCTGATGTGCCCACGATACCCGATACCCACTGCTGCCCGATGTGCCCACTGATGCCCGAACCCTACCGCTGTCTGGTGTGCACGCTGATCCCCGACGCTGCCCGATGTGCTGGCCAATGCCCGATCCCCACCACTGTCTGATGTGCCCACCGATCCCCATCGCTGCCTGATGTGCCTGCCGATGCCCGATCCCTGCCGCTGCTTGATGTGCCGCCACCTAGATGGGGTAAGTGCCAGCAGAGAGACAGAGAGGGTGGGGGTTGAGATGCCACAGGGGGAGTGGGGTGGTTGTTTTCTGCCCCCCCCCCCCCAACTAAAAACCACCAGCCACCACTGGCTGCAATATATTACATTCTTGGTTTTGGGTTTCATACCATTGTAAGAATACATACACAGTACAATTTCTACACAAGCCATATTGTAATTTAATGTTTTGAAAAACTATCTTTACTAATTTTCTAAGGATGGCAACCGGGAGCGAGCGCTTCCAAAAAAAGATCATTTCCGGTTTGCGTGAAGAACGCTGCACTAAGATACAAGTCAGTCAGTCTGCATCAAAAACGCATGGAAAGTAGGTTATATGGTTTTCAATGGCATAGCTCACACCAGTGCGTTCCAATTCAAGAAAAAAAACACATGCTGCATTTTTGGGCACTGGACTGTACTGGAATGAGGTAAAACGTATTAAAAATGCACCGGAACGCACCTAAACACACCAAAAAACCCCATGTCCTTATTTTAGGTTACAATTCCCGCCACGCCTTTGTCGATCGCGTATGCGTGGTGACTGACGTCACAACTTCCAGCTCCGCCCTACGCGTTTTGTCATAAATGACGGCATCAGGGTTACATAAGATACATATTATGGTGTAAGAGTGGCATACCTTTTATTATGTTATTTTGCTGTGTGTTTCATCTTACACATATGTTTGCTGCTGCTTTGCGGTAGGTATTTCAGGTAACCATTTGCGCTGTATTTATAGACATTGGAAGACTCCCCATAGAGATGGTCAAAGCCTGCTGATTAGCTGTGGTCTCTCTTTAAAGTCCACTAATGAGAGCCGATAAACACAGGAGTGCAAAACAGAGCCCTGAGCTGCACTGCTGACTTTAGAGATGAAGCAGAGGGAGGTGGGAACAAGACAGGACAGGGAACCAGGAGACGGAAAGAACGGGTAGGAAGGGATCAGGCTGCAGGGTCGGGTCAGAGTCCAGGAACAGGAGACGGGGTGCAGGCATCAGGAACACAGATCAGGGGCACATGGAGAAAATACCAAAGCAATGTGTAACAGCATGCGCCAGGTTTAACCACTTCTTGCCCAGCCTATAGCAAAATGACGCCTGGGGCAGTTGTTCAGTTATCCTGACTCATATGACTTCTTTCAGGATAACCCGCAATCGCGCACCTGCGGGGGCGCGCAGCTCGGTGATCGGTGGTGTGGTGCGTCACTCTGACACACTGCATCTCCGATCTTGGTAAAGAGCCTTTGAAGGAGGCTCTTTACCATGTGATTAGCTGTGTCCAATCACAGCTAATAACTCTATAAACAGGAAAAGCTGTGTATCGGCTTTTCCTCCACTCACGCTGCGAGACGCAAGTAGAAGAGAGCCGATCCGCTGCTCTCCTCGCGGGGGGGGCTGCACTGATTGGTTATCAGTGCAGTCCCCCCCAAGCATGCCCACCCAGAACCACCAGGGATGCCACCCAGGACCGCCAGGGATGTGCCCACCCTGAACTACCAGGAATGCCAACCAGGATCACTAGGGATGTCACCCAGGACCACCAGAGATACCACCCAGGACCACAAGGTATGCCCAATAGGGATGGCACTCAGTGCCAATCATTGATCCCTGCCAGTGCCTCCTGATCAGTACTGCCTCACAGTGCCATCTTTCAGTGCCGCCGATCAGCGCCCATCAGTGCCACCTATCAGTGCCACCTATGAGTGCCCATCAGTGCTGCCTATGAGTGCTGCATATCAGTGCCGCCTATCAGTGCCCATCAGTGCTGCATATAAGTGCCTTATCATCAGTGCCCAATAGTGCCATCTCATCAGTGCCAATCAGTACTGCCTCATCAGTGCCCATCAGTGCAACCTCATCAGCGCCCATCAGTAAAGGAGAAAACTTACTTATTTACAAAATTTTGTAACAGAAACAAAGAAAAACCTTTTTATTCAAAATGTATTTTTTTATTTGTATCACAAAAAATAAAAACCCCAGAGGTGATCAAATACCACTAAAAGAAAGCTCTATTTGTGGGGAAAAATGATAAAAATTTTGTTTGGGTACAACGTCGTATGACCGCGCAATCGTCATTCAAAACAGCACGGAAAGTGGAAAATTGGTCTGGGCAGGACGGGGTTTTAAGTGCCCGGGTGATGCCTGATTGCAGGAGATTATGTCAGCTTCTGACTGCTGAATGACACCCGCTGGTGGTCATCGGAACTGCAGTCTAAAGATCTAGGAGTCATAGTGCCACCAGCAGGTGAACCTTTCCTGACCGTCAGCCTCTGACTGCTGAGAAATACCCGCTGGTGGACACTGGAACTGCAGCCCATAGATCTGGGAGCCACGGTGCCACCAGCAGGTGATTCCTTTCCTGACAGCTCGTGAGTTTTTTAAGGTGATCAGCTTTTGATGTTTAAAAAGCAGAACAAAAATGCATGAAAAATGTATCAGTTTCAATCCTGAGGAACTCCTTACACCAATGCGCTGCAGCTGCCTTTTTAAAAGTCCCGCATGCTGCATTTTTGATGCACAGTGCACCAAAAACGCATCAAAAATGCATATGTGTTTTTAGGGTGCTGTCACACTGCTCCATTAAAAAAAATGTGGTCAAAATGCATATGCATTTTTACTGTGTTTCTGGTGCGTACACCAAAAAAGCAACCAAGGTGCGTTTTTAGCAAAGTAAAAATGCACCGAAAATGCATCAGGGTAAAAGATCTGTAATTGTGGGGTTTTTTTCAGAATTACATTCTGAACTGATTTAGCTTTCCTGGGTGTATCAGGGCCCAGGCAGAAAACATGGCGCTTGTGCCGATGACTGAAGCTCACACAATGAAATGGCACAACCGCTTGGCTGTCGGTGAAAGGATTTCCATCACTGAGCTTCTGATTTTTCTGATCTACTTTACACAGCCGGAGCTCACAAGCTGTCATCGATGGACACGCAGATGCCACTGACAGATTAAGAGCCGCGCCATGTGACCAGGATATACGCTGTTCAGTTCTTTCTGTTACATTAGTGAACATTTCCTCTTCACATATTTAAGCGGTATTAAAACCAAAAGCAAACATGTATTATATTCTTAGGTCTGGTGGCTGCATTAGTCTTCTTTTTTAGGCTTTCTTTCTTCTATTTTTGGCGATCCAGCCAGAGAGTCTGTGGTTTTTCGAAAAGTGCAAGCACTCCTGCAGAATGCCTCAGTTTACATAGATGAGAGGAACCATTGGCAAGGGGTGATTAAAATGATCAGCTTTCATAATTTCGCCTGCTTGAGGGCCCCACTGCACTCATCAGTACAGGTTATAATAGCTGGGTACATGGAGTACATTGTTGTTGTATCCCTATCCCTGCCCCCCCCCTCATATCCTGGTTACTTATCACCCCCCCCCCCTTTTATCCCCCCCCCCCCCCCCCTTTTTTTTCTTCCTTCCCTGTGTTCTGAAATAATGTCACCCAGGGTAATATAACTCAGCCATTCGTGTATGACCTACAAAGAGGAGTCGGCAGAGCTTAATGTTCACATGGCGCACGGCTTCCAATGCTGGCCCTACCTTGTCAGGATTTTGTTGGAATATAATGATAAGTGTATGGCTTTGGATGTTAATACTCTATTGTTGGTCTACCTCTCTGACAAGTATCACGAAAATGATAAATAAAGACTACATAATAAAAAAATGATCAGATTTATTTATGCATGCAAAAATTTTATCCCAATAGGAAAAAAAATAGTTGCTGTAACTGCTTATGTTAGCTGGAGTTTTTGGCTTTAATCTGTTAGTGTATTTAAATCAGCTAGTACATCTAACACCCCCCCCCCCCCAGAATGACAATGCTGCTGTCCAAAGGTGCCTCCTGTGCTCCTTCGTCCAGAGTTGAAGAATACAGGAGGTGTGCTACTGGCCAGATCACCAGGCGAAAACAGGTGGGATAAGAGCCGAAAAAAAAGAAAACAAATGCAGCCACCACATCTAATGATGCAATCTATTACATTTGTGGTTTTAGGTTTAATACCGCTTCAGCTCTGGGAGGTTTTACCCCCCCCCCTCCATTACCAGACCAGACTGCGTTGCTTTAACCGACAATTGCACGGTCGCGCTACGCTGTAGCCAAACAAAATTGATGTCTTTTTTTTCCCACAAATAAAGATTTCTTTTGGTGGCATTTGATCCCCTCTGCGGTTTTTATTTTTTGTGATATAAACAAAAAAAGAGCGAAAATGAAAAAAAAAATTTTTTTTTACTTTCTGCTATAAAAACATCCAATAAAAAAGGTAAAATTTCTTCGTCAATTTAGGCCAATATGTATTCCGCTACATATTTTTGGTTAAAAAAAATCCCAATAAGAGTATATTGATTGGTTTGCGCAAAAGTTATATATTTTTTTTTTACTGTTAATGGTGGCGATCAGTGACTTATAGCGGCCATTCTGACACTAAGTGACACTTTTGATACTTTTTTGTAGACCAGTGACACCAATACGGTGTTCAGTGTTAAAAAATATGCACTGTCACTGTACTAATGACACTGGCAGGGAAGGGGTTAACACCAGGGGCGATCAAAGGGTTAAATGTGCTCCTAAGGAGTGCTTTCTAACTGTGTGGGGGAGGTGCTTTATCTGTGAGAAGAACAGAGATACCTGCTTAGCAGAAACACAAGATCTCTGTCTTCCCTTGTAACAGAACGGCGATCTGCCTTGTCTACGTAGGCAGATCACCATTCTGCCTTGCCGGGAACGATCAGCGGGTCCCAGCAGGCATCGGGTCAGCCGGATCTGCTGATTGGCTCCCGCTATGTCCAAACACAGGGAGCGGGTCGCCGGCGGCGCTGTAGACCCGGAAGTGCAAAATCACATTCCTGTATGTGATTTTGCGCAGAAGAGCCGCCGCCCCCACAGTAAAATGTAAATGGGGTGATCGGCGAGCAGTTAAAGAGAACGTAGAACTAAATACAGAAAAAGTTATTTTCCATAAAATATAACAACCGTGCCCTACAGAATCTTGTCTTTTCCCGGAGCAGACAGTTCTAGCTTATATCAGTGTCCTCCATGTTATACACTATATTGCCAAAAGTATTAGGACGCCTTTACACGCACATGAACTTTAATGGCATCCCAGTCTTAGTCTGTAGGGTTCAATATTGAGTTGGCCCACCCTTTGCAGCTATAACAGCTTCAACTCTTCGGGGAAGGCTGTCCACAAGGTTTAGGAGTGTCTATGGGAATGTTTGACCATTCTTCCAGAAGAGCATTTGTGAGGTCAGGCAATGATGTTGGATGAGAAGGCCTGGCTCACAGTCTCCATTCTAATTCATCCCAAAGGTGGAGCGGAGACTGCGAGCCAGACCTTCTCGCCCAACGGCCATGGCATGTGTACACCCCCAGCCTCTGCCTTGGGAGTGGTTGAGGGGCAGTAAAAACATGTCTCAGCTATGTGAATGTAAATGAGCCCTAACTATCATTGTGGTGCATTCGGTGCATAAATCAATAATCTGATGATAGAGAAAGATTTCGGTGGAATGTCCTCGGAGGTCAGTGTACATAGCCTCACACATTCAGCACACACAGACCCAGAGGGTGTCAGCCGGTGACAGACGGACGGAGGCTCCGCTCTGAGCGCATTGTTTTCCGCAGGGCTGAATCTGCATGTTTTGTCGCAGCACAGACAAAGCTCTCCCTTGTTTTCTGGAATGTGTCCCCATTGAAAAGTATGAGGACATGGAGGTGGGGGGTCAGATGACTGGGAGAGAGCTGGCCTCCTATTCTCCCTGACCGCACAGTGTGACCACGCTGACACTCACATGCAACCTTGCACATAGCTGGGCTCTGATTGGGGGCATACCTACGTGGATGCCAGCTGTTGGGTCCCTGCCGCTGTCCCAGGTCGCCTTACCAATGTTGTCAGTTAAAATGCCATTTGCGTTTATGAGGAAAGGAAAAATCTTCCCTTGCCATGGACTGCCCCTGCCCTGCAAGGGTTAAATTATTGCTTAACCACTTAAGGACCGGGCCTATTTTTCAAACTTGTTGTTCACAAGTTAAAATCATTTTTTTTCTTTTTTTGCTAGAAAATTACTTAAAACCCCCAAACATTATATATATATATCAAACACCCTAGAGAATAAAATGCCAGTCTTTGCAATACTTTATGTCACACCGTCTTTGCGCAGCAGTCTTACAAACGCAATTTTTTGAGAAAACATACACTTTTTTTAATTCAAAAATAAGAAAACGGTAAAGTTAGCCCAATTTTTTTCCATATTGTGAAAGATGATGTTACGCTGAGTAAATTGATACCCAACATGTCATGCTTCAAAATTACGCCCGCTCGTGGAATGGCGACAAACTTTGGCACTTAGAAATCTCCATCTGCGACATTTAAAAATTTCTACAGGTTACCACTTTTGAGTTACAGAGGAGGTCTAGTGCTAGAAGTATTGCTTTCGCTCAAACGATCGCAGCAATACCTCACATGTGTGGTTTGATCACTGTTTTCATATGTGGCTTCTGCACGCGAGTTCTGCGGGACGGGGCGCTTTAAATTTTTGTTTTTTGTTTTTTTTTATCATTTATTTTAATTGTTATTTTTCATTTTTACACTGTCCATTAAAAAAAAAATGTGTCACTTTTATTCCTATTACAAGGAATGTAAACATCCTTTGTAATAGAAATAAGCAGAACAGGGCCCCTTTAATGTGAGATCTGGGGTCAAAAAGACCTCAGATTTCACATTTACACTTAAATTCAATAGAAAAAAATTTTTTTATTTTTTAAAAAAACAACAACGTCGCTTCCGTCATCCAATAGTATGGAGCCAAATTGGGGCCATAATTCCCTTACTCAACTCCATGCCTCACAAGGGAAAGAACCCAATCATCTCCGCCGCTATCGACGGCTCCGGTAAGCGGTGGAGACCACCAGGGAGAGGTGGGAAGGGTGTGGGCACCTCTCCCGCCACCGATAAAAGTGATCTCTCTGCGAATCCACTGTAGAGACCACTTTTATCTGAAAGAAGACCGTTTGGTGTTTTGGAAAATACCGGGGTTATGGCAGCGATTTGCTGCCATAATCCCCGACGTAAAAGGACGGCGGGCGGTCCGCAAGGGGTTAAGCAGTATTAAGTCCAAAAGCAAACATTTATTATCTTGCAGCTTACCAATTCTTAGATGTAATGTCTGCATTCATTTTTTTTTCTTCTTTTTAGGCTTTCTTTCTTCCATTTTCATCTGGTGATCCAGCCAGAAAGTCTGTTGTTTTTCAAAAGCACAAGCTCTCCAGCAGAATGTATCAGTTTACATGACCCAGACAAACAATTTAACACTGTCAGAGATTCTTAAAATGATCAGCGTCGCGGTTTGCAAGTGGTTTACCAGGGTTATGGCTGAATCTATCATTAGCTCATTAGCTGCTGGATTGCTTTCAGAAGCGGCGGGAGGGCTCGCTGGTGTTACTCTGGCTTTCCATATTTACCAGCGCGCCCGAGAAACAATCTGACAGGTCGCATGACTGCCCATAGAGGTTCCCAGAGACCAGATCGTCCCTGATCTCCTCTATGGTCTTGGAGGACCGGAGTAACGTCATGATGTCACTTCCAGTCTAGGGTGGAAGTAAACAATTTTTTTTTTTTTAAAGCAAAACATCAAATTTTTTTTTTTTTCATCTTTTGCTTTCAAAGGCAGAGGAGAGATTTAAGATTCAATAAGCAGGACCTGTCACCCTTATTTCTATAATTTCAATTTTATATTCCTGATAAGACCAATAAAAATGATGATGAAAAAAAATAATGAAAGAGACAGTGTAAAAATAAAAACTAAAATAAATAAGAAAAAATAAATAAAAACACGGGGAACGCATATGTAAGTCGCACCCGAATATGTAAACGGTGTTCGCACCACACATGTGAGGTATCGCCGCGAATGTTAGAGCGAGAGCAATAATTCTAGCACTAGACCTCCTCTGTAACACTAATCTAGGTGACCTGTAAAAATGTTTAAAGCCTCGCGTACAGAGAATTTTAAGTATCGTAGTCCCCATTCCACAATTTACTCGGCGTAACATCTTTTATATTTTACCAAAAAATTGGGTTATATTTGTTATATTTTTTTACAATAAAAATTATTAAAGTGTATTTTTTCCCAAAAAATTGCATTTGAAAAACTGCTGCGCAAATACCATGTGATATAAAATATTGCAACGCTCCCAAACTTCTTTTGGTCGACATGTATACCGTGGTTTTGTTTACGTGATTTGTCATGCAATGCAAAATTGCACCGTAATTGGGGTGCCATTGAGAAATAATGGCATCGCAAACGCGTTGCACTTTTTGCTGCAATTCTGATTTGCGGGCAGAATCGCAGGTCCTGA
The DNA here is from genome assembly GCA_018402905.1 of Glandirana rugosa. NCBI lineage: Eukaryota > Metazoa > Chordata > Amphibia > Anura > Ranidae > Glandirana > Glandirana rugosa. The sequence continues at coordinate 527,704 of BLSH010277199.1, forward strand.
TTCCTCTATATAGATCTTTATATCACTAGAGGGGTCACCAGCAGGAGGAAGGAGGTCCTGATTCCTCTATATAGATCTTTATATCACTAGAGGGGTCACCAGCAGAAGGAAGGAGGTTCTGATCAGGTGAGGGCTGGCCTGGGGGGCAGGGTGGCAATTGCCCCCCAGGCCATCCTAACTTACATTAAAAATGGCCGATGGCTGCTGCCCGCTCCCACTTTTTTCTTCTTGTGTAGGAAGGAAGTAGGGGCCAGGGGTCCCATTGGGCTGCCTTGGAGGGGTGCCACCGGCTTACACAGAGTGGGGATCTCCAGCTTACAAAGTCCTACCTCCTAGACCAGCTACTATAATAGACAGCACACTGGTGATGTCTATCATAGGAGCCGGTCCAGGAGGTGAGACTTCATATGACAGCGGCCGCGCCAGGTAAGCGGGAGATCACCGCTCTGTATAATCCGGTGGCTTTCCTCTCTCTGCATTGGATGGGCACTGATCAGGCTGCACTGATCAGGCTGTGCTGATGGGCACTGGCGAGGCTGCATTGATGGGTAATGATCAGGCTGCATTGATGGGCCCTGATCAGGCTGCAATGATTGGCACTGTTCAGGCTGTGCTGATGGGCACTGGTGAGCCTGCGTTGATGGGCACTGATCAGGTTGCATTTGATAGGCACTAGTGAGGCTGCATTGATGGGCACTGGTGCGGCTGCATTGATGGGCACTGATGAGGGTAAGCTGATCAGGCTGCAATGATTGGGCACTGATGAGGCTGCATTGATGGGCACTGGTGAGGTTGCATTGATGGGCACTGATGAGGCTGCATTGATGGGCACTGATGAGGCTGCACTGATGGGCTCTGGTGAGGCTGCATTGGTGGGCACTGATGAGCTGCATTGATGCATTATTTTTGTTAAACCTCCTTTGTTGCTATTAACATTAAATTGTGTTACCACATTGTATCATATTTGTCTTGCTTCATAACATCAATATCCGTTCTAAAACCAGGTGGGCATGGATGGTGAGCTGATTCGGTGTTCAATGAGCCACTTAACTGGACTTGCCCCCTAGGCCTAAGGCTGCCAGCCCTCCCCTGGTTCTGATTCCTCTATATAGATCTTTATATCACTAGAGTGGTCAGCAGCAGAAGGAAGGAGTTTCTGATTCCTCTACAGTATATTGTAAAGCGCTGTGCAAACTGTTGGCGCTATATAAATCCTGTAATAATAATAATATAAAGGAATCGGGACCTCCTTCCTCCTGCTGGTGACCCCTCTAGTGATATAAAGATCTATATAGAGGAATCAGGACCCCCTTCCTCCTGCTGGTGACCCCTCTAGTGATATAAAGATCTATATAGAGGAATCAGGACCTCCTTCCTCCTGCTGGTGACCCCTCTAGTGATATAAAGATCTATATAGAGGATCTATATAATGTTCGCTATCCTCAACATTTTAAAATACACCCATCATCGTCCCATTTTATAATACACCCGGCGTCATTGCTATCCTCATCCAGTGACCACTGCCAGGACATCTGCCCTGGCCTGGGCCCAGTCTGCACTCACTGAGTGGGGAGACCTCATCAAGCAGAGAAGCGCAGGGAACTGAGGGAAGTGCGTGCAGAGCGGAGGGGTGGCTCGCGGCTGTCAGCCAGTCAGCTTACTCAGCTAGGACTCGGAGGAGAGGAGAGGGAGGCTGAGCCTAAAGCCTGCGGCGCCATTAGCTATACCTACCGCTACCATGCCGTTTAGCTCAGGCCGGCTTCCACCGCGCGTCAGTCACACAGTCAGTCAGTCTCACAGTCCACTCCACAGCATAGTGAGCCAGCCGGGAAACCAGAAGTGATGCTGCGGTGCCGCAAAAAGCACCACCAAGTCGTCCTCCGGTCCCCACCAATAAAAAAAAGGACAGGAGCCAGAGACAAATCATTGTAGAGTGGGAGTGCTTGCGGGCGCATCGCTTGTGCCCCCAACACTCCCTAAACACAGGCAAAGCAGCTGATTGCAAGCTGGGAAAGCTTCCCATAGACTGATGTATATCTGGCGACTGGACACTCTTAAAGTGACTTTTTTTTGTTTGTGAAAAGCTTGGGGGGCCCCTATTGATGGGCCGCCACGGACTAGAGTGATCACCAGCAGCAGGAAGGAGGTCCTGATTCCTCTATATAGATCTTTATATCACTAGAGGGGTCACCAGGAGCAGGAAGGAGGTCCTAATTCTCTATATAGATCTTTATATCCCTAGAGGGGTCACCAGCAGGGGGAAGGAGGTCCTGATTCCTCTATATAGATCTTTATATCACTAGAGGGGTCACCAGCAGGAAGAAGGAGGTCCTGATTCCTCTATATAGATCTTTATATCATTAGAGGGGTCACCAGCAGGAGGAAGGGGGTCCTGATTCCTCTATATAGATCTTTATATCACTAGAGGGGTCACCAGCAGGAGGAAGGAGGTCCTGATTCCTCTATATAGATCTTTATATCACTAGAGGGGTCACCAGGAGCAGGAAGGAGGTCCTAATTCTCTATATAGATCTTTATATCCCTAGAGGGGTCACCAGCAGGGGGAAGGAGGTCCTGATTCCTCTATATAGATCTTTATATCACTAGAGGGGTCACCAGCAGGAAGAAGGAGGTCCTGATTCCTCTATATAGATCTTTATATCATTAGAGGGGTCACCAGCAGGAGGAAGGGGGTCCTGATTCCTCTATATAGATCTTTATATCACTAGAGGGGTCACCAGCAGGAGGAAGGGGGTCCTGATTCCTCTATATAGATCTTTATATCACTAGAGGGGTCACCAGAAGGTGGAAGGAGGTCCTGATTCCTCTATATAGATCTTTATATCAGTAGAGGGGTCACCAGAAGGTGGAAGGAGGTCCTGATTCCTCTATATAGATCTTTATATCACTAGAGGGGTCACCAGCAGGAGGACGGAGGTCCTCATTCCTCTATATAGATCTTTATATCACTAAAAGTCAGCAGGGGGATCTCGGCCCCGCCCACTGTAGATATCAGACGGGGAGAGCTGAGAGCCTGGAGTCATGTGATCGCTGGAAGACACTGATAAAACAGGTAGAAATCGGCACAGGCACTAGGATGCGGCTTTTTATCTGACAGAGGGGATCATATAAAGATGAGATAGTGACTTAACAACCACTTTAACCGCTTGCCGACCAGCTGCCATCATTTTCTTGCGGCAGGTCGGCTCTGCTACGCGAACCACCATAGCAGTACGGCGGCTCGCACGTGCGCGATTGCATGCCCGCAGGATGGTCGGAATCTATATCCGCCGGCGACCTGCGGTTGCCTAGTACAGAGGCAGAACGGGGATCTGTCTATGTAAATAAGGCAGATCCCCATTCTGACAGGGGACATGTCAGAGATCTATTGTTCCCAGTGATCGGGAACAGTGATCTCTGTCAGGCCCTGGCAGCCCATCCCCCCTACAGTTATAACACACCCAAGGAACACAGTTAACCCCTTGATCACCCCCTAGTGTTAACCCCTTCCCTGCCAGGGTAACTTTTACATTGAGCAGTGCATTTTTTAGCACTGATCGAGGTAATAATGTCACTGGTCCCCAAAAAGTGTCATTTGGGGTCAGATTTGTCCACCGCAATGTCGCACTCCCGCTAAAAATTGCAGATCGCTGCCATTACTAGTAAAAACAATAAAAATAAACAAAAGTCCCTAAATCTATCCCACAGTTTGTAGACACGATAACTTTTGCGCAAAGCAATCAATATACGCCTATTGTGATTTTTTTTAAACAAAAATACGTTGAAGAATACATATCGGCCTAATCCGATGAATATTTTTTTTTTTGGATATGTATTATAGCAGAAATTAAAAAAAAATGTTTTTTTTTCCAAAATTGTCGCTATTTTTTTGTTTATAGAGCAACAAATAAAAACAGCAGAGGTGATTAAATACCACCAAAAGAAATCTCTATTTGTGGGAAAAAAAGGAAGGCAATTTTATATGGGTACAACGTCGCACGACCGCGCACTTCCGTGGGTTGTAGCACACTGCTGTGGAAAAAATGGAGCAATGTCCATTTCGGTGCTTTGGCGCCCTTTTCATTTAAATTAGCTGTCATTAATTGAACGCACATTAATGAATCAGAACGGACTGATTTGGATGGGCCCTTAGGCTGGATTCACAACTAAAGCCTCGTACACACGGGACGACGATTGTACGTACGATCGTCGCAAATCGTATGTTGGATAATGTAACTTGCATACTGACTGCACTACACGATCGTACGACCACAGAAAGAACGTTCAGGTGCATGTAATTAGCATCCGGCCGTTCCTGACTTCTGAGCATGCGTGTTTTGCACAATACAACTTGTTGTACCAACTGCTCTGTACACACGATACAATGGTCGTATGAGAGCTTGTTGGTACGACCAAGTTTTCTAGTTTGCTCATACAACTCCCGTTGTACGACCGTTGTACGTCGGCTGTTCTAATCGCTCGTACTAATGATCGATTTCGCATACAACGGTCGTTCGTACGACCTGTTGTATACGATCGTCGTCCCGTGTGTACGAGGATTTAGTGTTTTTCCACCATGATCTATTTTCCATTGAAGTCAACGGAAACACATCAAAATACTTTAATATGCAATTGCCACACATTTTTAATGTGCAAAGCAATGCGCTTCATATTGAATATGAGCATGCATCATTACATGCATCAATGTGCACTGATGAGCGTCACAATGCGTTTATGTGCTCAAGAGGGTAGAAGAAGTTTATTTTTATTTTGTGAGGCTCTTTAATCACATAGTAACCATATTTTATGTATTTCAGGTACTTATATAGCGCCATCAATATTTGAATCCTTTTGTGACTTGTGACTGCCACATAAAATCATTTAGATGGACTTTAATTATAATACCATTAGAATAATGATTGGTGTATCAATTATAATCACCATCACCATTATTATCATTATTATTATTATTACTAAAATATTTTAAAAGAAGCGTATAATGAAGATGACATTGCAGTCTTGGTTAACCATGAATCTATGCTCCACCTTATTATTATGATAAATATTATTTCATAATATTGCTAGCAATCATATGTTACTGCATACCGGGTACAGAAAATAATGATGGCAGTAATAATATTGACTGACAACAGTGACAAATGATATAATGGAGAAATATGTTAATTATATAAAGTAATATTGTATCAATAAATAGTGGTAGAGAGAATAAAATGACGTACGCTTAGGTTCAATGGTAATGAAAATGCTCATTCTAAAAATAATCTGAATTAAAAATAATAACAATAATAATACTATAATTTTTTTTATATAAAATCTTTTCATGTGACAACAGCTTTTTTGACAGTGGGAATTTGCTGTCCCCTCAAAATAACTCAACACACAGCCATTAAAATGGTTGTCAACCACTTTAACCACTTCAGCCCCGGAAGGATTTCACACTTTAGGACCAGAGCACTTTTTGCGATTCGGCGCTGCGTTGCTTTAACTGACAATTGCGCGGTTGTGCGACGTTGTACCCAAACGAAATTTGCGTCTTTTTTTACCACAAATAGAGCTTTCTTTTGTTGGTAGTTGATCACCACTGCGTCATTTCTGATCGCCGCTATAAACAAAAGAAGATCGACAATTTTGCAAAAAAACCCAAATTTCTTACTTTTTGCTAAAATACAAATAAAAAAAAAATATATAAAAAAACACTTTTTTTTCAACGGTTTTGGCCGATTTATATTCTTCCTCATATTTGTGATAAAAAAAATCACAATTGGCATTTATTGATTGGTTTGCGCAAAAGTTGCCGCGTTTACAGATGATGAGAATTAATTTCTGGGGTTTTTATTTTTTTTTTATTTTTTACTAGTAATGGCGGCGATCTGCGATTTTTAGCGGTACTGCGATATTACCGCAGCCATGTCGGACCATTTTGACACTTTTTTGGGACCATTGGCATTTATACAGCGATCAGTGCTATAAAAATGCACTGATAACTGTGTAAATGCCATTGGCAGTGAAGGGGGTTAACCTGCAGGGGGTGCTCTAAGGGTTAACTGTGTTCCCTGGACGTGTTCTAACTGTGTGTGGGCCTCCCTAACAGGGGAAGGGGAGTGATCACAGCTTCCATACAGAGGAAGGCTGTGATCACAGTCCGCCCCCCCTCACAGAACGGAGATCCATGTTTAAATACGCGGACCTCCGTTCTTTCACTCCGGGGGGGGGCATCGCGGGTAGCCGGCGGTGATCGAGTCCGCCGCACCTGCTCCCTGGCCCCCCGGAACACAGCGAGCGCGCGAGCGCGCCTCCGGCGGTGCGCACGCGCTCACAGTGCTCGATCTGGCAGCCGCCGTCGTATGACAGCGGTTTGCCTAGCAGAGCCATCTTGTTGCCGTCAACCTGCGGTTGACGGTCGGCAAGTGGTTAGCCTACAGGTAAGCCTATAATAAGTCTTACCTGTAGGTGCCCAGCATATCTCCCAAACCTGCACAGTACAAGAGATATGCAGTGTTGAAGCTGTGCCGAGGTTATGCCTGCGTGCCGTTCCTCCACTGCGACCGCGCTGTGAACTTGCATGCGCGGGAGTGACGTCATGCGACTCCGGCCAGTCACAGCGCCAGAGTCACGGCCCCGGAAGGAAGAGGGGGAATATTGAGGAAAGTAAACCCCATCTGGGTTTACTTCCTCTTTAATGTCTAAACCGATGGCAACAAAAGTGAGTACACCCCTAATAATTCTAATTTTGCACACTAATAAGGATCAACTGTCATGAAACGCTTACCCAACAATAATGATGAATAAAATTAATAGTAATAATACTAATAAGAATAATATGTTTTTTTTTTAAATTAAACTGCTATTAGCCAATAATAAATATTAAATAATAATTAATTACATATAAAATAATTCTGCACACCGATGAGGATCAAATGTCATGAACATCTCATCCAACAATAATGATGAATAAAAGTAAAAATGATCTTTTTTTTTTTTAATAAAATAAATTGCTATTAATTAGCCAATAATAAATAAAAAATATGAAATAATAATTAATCAGATATAAAACAATTCCGCATGAACATGAACTGCTTATCCAACAATAATAATTAATAAAAATAATATTAATGATATTATTTAAAAAAAAAATTCAATAATTAGCCAATAATAATAATAATAATAATAAATAATGACATATATGTATATTCTCAAGGCTCTCGGTGATAATCTGTAATCCGGATTCCTGGATGAAATTTTTATATTGGAATCTTTTTCGGAAACGAATTGCTATTTAGTTACAAAATGATATCCGCACGCGCTGCAGGTGCAGCTGTAGCGCCGCCCACCAGGCTCGCCGTGGCCCTCCCCTCTGGGCGGGGTTTGGTGCGGCGGCCCTGCCCTCCTGCTCCCTCCCCTTCTCCGTGCGCCCTGACGTAGCACGCCGAGTGAGGGCAGAGCGGCTGTAGCCGCAGTGGAATCAGTAGGCGGTTTGCATCAGTTGGCTGAGTGCGGGGCGGAGGAGCCCCGGGGAAGCCTCGTCTGGCGGAGAACGGGCACCGGATAGGTAATAGAGGAGGCCGTGGTGTGATTTGAGCCTTTCCCGGCATGCTTTGCTCTTTGGATTGCATTCTGGGAGTTGTAGTCCTCTGGGGGGGTGGGCAGGTGTGCTGCAGCTGGTGGGGTGGACTACAAGTCTCAGCATGCCTTAAGCTGTCATGTCCTGTGTGGATGATGTATCAGGTGCTGTGGCAGAAATCTCTTGTTGCCCCCCCCCCCCACCACAGCAGCCAATCAGCTTCCAGCTGTCAGCGCTGCAGCAAAGGTTCAGAATAAAAGCAGAGTTCTGATTGGTCGCTGATGCCCCTGTGTCCGTCTACTGACCGGCGTGATTTTAGGATCCAGGGAGCCCCCGGCTTCCATTGATGACAATGGGAAGAGAAGAAAAAGATGGGAAAAAGATACAAAAATATAATATTTTTTTAAAGGGACAGCGACAGCAGATGCAGGCTGTGGTCCATGGGGGGCGCTCCCCTCACAGTGACCAATGGGGCCACTCACAGTGATCAGAAAGTCCACCCCCCCCCCCATTAAAAGGTCAAACTCAGTCGCTCCAGCGGTCCGGTATTTGTGATCCCCGCTTTTTTACATCAGCGCATTCTGGGACAGACCAGATCAATTCTGATTGGTCGGTGTCAGCATCGGGACTGGTGCTGACCAATCGGAACCCAACTGGTCCACGCCAGGAGCTCTGAGGGAGAAGAGTGGGGATTTCAAATATCGGACCGCTGGAATGTCTGCAGAGGGGCTCACAGCTTGGCCACCCTGGAGGTACAGCGGGGATCCAGTGCCAGGGCAAAGCCATCCAGAGACAGGGCAAACATTCCAAACTGGGGGGGGGGGGGGGGGGGGGGGGGGGGGGGGGGGGGGGGGGGGGGGGGGGGGGGGGGGGGGGGGGGGGGGGGGGGGGGGGGGGGGGGGGGGG
>BLSH010277199.1:555594-567958 GCA_018402905.1 Glandirana rugosa
ACCGGTGTGTCCTATATATATATGTTTGTGTGTGTGTATATAGATAGATATAGATTACACATCTGGCGTGCCAAGGTCCGAATGACGATCATTGCAGTTTGTCACGCAGTATTCGCGCAGCGGTTTTGCAAATGCAATTTTTTTTTAATCACTTTTATTCCTATTACAAGGAATGTAAACGTCCCTTGTAATAGAAACAAGGATGACAGGTCCTCTTTTATGGGTGTCTGGGGTCAAAAAGACACTCAAATCTCTCCTTTTTTACCTTTTTAACAGAAAAAGATAGAAACTAAAAAAAATAAATATTTTTTTATCTTAACAAGCAAAAAAAAAACAAAAAAAAAAACTTGTTTACTTCCAGCCTGGACCGGAAGTGGCATTATGACATCGCTGCAGTCCTCCAAGGCCACCTGTGTGGCCAGCCGGTGGCATCGTCAGATCATTTTTTTGGGGGTGAACCAGTGGGAAAGAAAACTTCTTCAGAAATGGTTCCAGTGGTTTGAGCCGCTCGGACCGTTTTCATGAGAAAGCCGGCAGCCGGCTGTAAAAAGTAAAAGAATCCGGGGTTATGGGTGATATCTTCAGCCATAACCCCGGTAAACCATTTGCAAACTGCAACATATATATATAAATATTGCAGTTGGCAAATTATTAAAGCCCACTTCAAGGGCCGCCAGCCGTCATCAGGAGGGGGTTAAACAAAAAAGAAAAAAAGTGAGGTCTTAATTTGTGACTTTTATACCTGCCTAGGGTTCAGCTTTACGTCTCTATCAAAAAATCTGGCCCAACAGGATTTGGGTAGGCTGGCCCGTTGATCAAAGTTGTGGTCTGCTTGGTATGGGTTACTTCATATAGCATACCTTCCTGCCTTGCTTTTTTTACCACTTCCTTATTTAAGGCTGTTTAGCAATGACTTTTTCTGTCTACCCCCCATCTTCATAGATCTGATCTCGCTTTTCCCTTGTTGCATAGTGAGGATGGAGTTGGTTGCAGCGAGCTGTGTCTCTGGGCAGGGTTGGGTGCTGACAGGTTCCGCTCTGGTGCCTTAGTGGCAGACAAATCTGTGCATGCCCATGTTGGGAGCGGCAGGTGGTTAAGCTAGGACATGGGCACATCCTAGACACACTCCCTCTTCTGGGGCTTCAAGTCACAAGCACAGATTTGTTGTGTTAAAGCTGAACTCCGGGAGAAAAAAATCTGTATTCAAAAAAATTCCTCAATAGCCACAATGGCTTTAAAGTAGAAGTATGGGATAGGCTAAATCGGGGTTTCTCAATCAGGGTTTCCGAGGAACCCCTAGGGTTCCTCCAGAGGTTGCTAGGGGTTCCTTGAGCAATGGTCAATTTCTACCTCTCAGATAAATTCCCAATGACATCATTGATCTTTTTGGCGATCTGTAAGGGGGTAATTCTTCCCAATGACCACAAGTGTAAGGAGCATTCTTCCCATTGACCATCACACTAATGTATCATGAGTTGTAGATTTTACATTTTTAGCAGGGGTTCCCCGAGACCGGAGAATTATTTCCAGGGTTCCTCGGTGTTGAAAAGGTTGAGAAAGGCTGGGCTAAATAATGAACAAATATTACTCTAATCATTAATCTGCAGTTTTTTTTTCCTCCCTCCTTTTGTTTTTCCAGCAGGGGCTCTTCATCTGTCATGTAGGTCCCATTAACGGTCCATTTGCTGTTTGAAAGTGTAGAGGGGTTGGCTACAACTTCTGCAGTCCACCCCTCTTTCTGGCCCTCCTCCACCAGGCAACGTAGGCCGCGCTTGGTGAACAGGCACACACCTGAACAGTAAGTTCAGGCACTGTGCTATTCCCCTGCATAAAAGTGGAAAATATATAAGGGGTATAGACATGGCTGGTTTTAGGGGGAGGTGTTGGGGAGGGCTGTGGCCCCCCCCCCCCCCAGACTTCAGTTGTGCCAGGGCATTGAAAATGAGTCATGGATGGGTATTCCAGCATGAAGTGGTCCTGTCCTCTTAGCAGAAAAACGACCCCAAAGCATAATGTTTCCACCTCCATGTATGACCGTGGAGATGTTGCTCTTGGGGTCATAGGCAGCATTCCTCCTCCTCCAAACACGGCGAGTTGAGTTGGCGCCAAAAAGCTTGATTTTGGTCTCATCTGACCACAGCACTTCCAGTTCTCCTCTGCATCATTCAGATGTCCATTAGCAAACTTCAGACGGGCTGTACATGGGCTTTCTTGAGCAGGGGGACCTTGCGGTCACTGCAGGATTTCATTCCTTCATGGCGTAGTGTTACCAATTGCTTTCCTGGTGACGATGGTCCCAGCTGCCTTGAGATCATTGACAAGATTCTCCTGTGTAGTTCTGGGCTGATTTCTCTCCATTGGAACATTGATCCATGATCATTGGAACGACACGAGGTGAGAACTTACATGGAGCCCCAGACCGAGGGAGATTGGCAGTTATTTTGTGTTTCTTCCATTTGTGAATAATCCCACCAACTGTTGTCACCCTCTCACCAAGTTGCTTGGCGATGGTCTTGTAGCTCATTCCAGCCTTGTGTAGGTCTACAATCTTCTCCCTGACATCCTTGGACAGCTCTTTGGTCTTGGCAATGGTGGAGAGATTGGAATCTGATTGCTTCTGTGGACAGGTGTCTTTTATACCGGTAACAAGCTGAGATTTAAGAGAGTGCTCCTAATCTCAACTCGTTACCGGTATAAAAGACACCTGGGAGCCATAAATCTTGCTGATTGGGGATCAAATACTTATTTCGCTCATTGAAATCCAAATCAATTTGTAACTTTTTAAAATGCATTTTACTGGATTTTTTTGTTCTGTCTCTCACTGTTAAAATACACCTCCTATTAAAATTAGACTGATCATTTCTTTGTAAGCGGGCAAATGCACAAAATCAGCAGGGGATCCCCTTATAATGGGCACAGCAGGTGTGTAGAGCTGAGAAGCTCAGGGATGGTAGAAACCCCTCATGGGCACAGCAGGTGTTCAGACCCGGGATTCAGCATAGAGATGGTGTGAGCTGCTCATAATGGGCACAGCTGGTGTACAGATCTGAGAACTTGAATCGGGGGCTGGAGGGAGGCCCTCATAATAGACACAGCAGTTGTGCAGAGACAAGAACTAAGCTTAGGGATTGCAGGAACTCCTCATGGGCACTGCAGCTATGTGGACCTTGGAAACTCAACGCAGAGATGCCCAGGGATGTTAGGAACCTCTCATGGGCACAGCAGGTGTTCAGACTTGGGACTCTGCATAGAGATGGTGTGAGCTGCTCATAATGGGCACAGCTGGTGTACAGAGCTGGGAACTCGACTCGGGTAAGATTGGAGCCCCTCATAGTGGGTACAGCAGATGTGCAGAGCTGAGTAGCTCAGGGATGATAGAAACCCATCATGGGCACAGCAGGTGTACAGAGCCGGGAACTCAACTCAGGTAAGACTGGAGCCCCTCATAGTGGGCACAGTAGGTGTGCAGAGCTGAGAACTCGGCTTGGGAATGGAGGGAGCCCCTCATAATAGGCAGAGCCAAGAACTAAGCTTGGGGATTGTAGGAACCCATAATGAGCACTGCAGGTATGCAGACGTTGGCCACTCAACACAGAGATGGTGGTAACTACTCATAATGGACGCAGCAGTTGTGCAGACCCAGAACTCCGTATAGAGATTATAGGAGCCCCTGATAATGGACACGGCAGATCCGCAGACCTGGGACTGATCGTTTCTTTGTAAGCGGGCAAATGCACAAAATCAGCAAGGGATCCCCTTCTAATGGGCATAGCAGGTGTGTAGAGCTGATGAGCTTAGGGATGGTAGAAACCCCTCATGGGCACAGTAGATGTTCAGACCGGGGACTCAGCATAGAGATGGTGTGAGCTGCTCATAATGGGCACAGCTGGTGTACAGATCTGGGGACTTGACTCAGGGGCTGGAGGGAGGCCCTCATAATAGACACAGCAGTTGTGCAGAGCCAAGAACTAAGCTTAGGGATTGCAGGAACCCCTCATGGGCACTGCAGGTATGTGGACCTTGGAAACTCAACGCAGAGATGCCCAGGCATGTTAGGAACCCCTCATGGGCACAGCAGGTGTTCAGACTCGGGACTCAGCATAGAGATGGTGTGAGCTGCTCATAATGGGCACAGCTGGTGTACAGAGCTGGGAACTCGACTCGGGTAAGATTGGAGCCCCTCATAGGGAGCACAGCAGATGTGCAGAGCTGAGTAGCTCAGGGATGGTAGAAACCCCTCATGGGCACAGAAGGTGTTCAGACCCGGGACTCAGCATAGAGATGGTGTGAGCTGCTCATAATGGACACAGCTGGTGTACAGAGCTGGGAACTCGACTCAGGTAAGATTGGAGCCACTCATAGTGGGCACAGCAGGTGTGCAAAGCTGAGAACTCGGCTCAGGGATGGAGGGAGCCCCTCATAATAGGCAGAGCCAAGAACTAAGCTTGGGGATTGTAGGAACCCATAATGAGCACTGCAGGTATGTGGACCTTGGAAACTCAATCCAGAGATGTTAGGAACTCCTCATGGGCACAGCAGGTGTTCAGACTTGGGACTCTGCATAGAATGGTGTGAGCTGCTCATAATGGGCACAGCTGGTGTACAGAGCTGGAGACTTGACTCGGATAAGATTAGAGCCCCTCATAGTGGGCACAGCAGATATGCATAGGTGAGAATTTGGCTCAGGGATAGAGGGAGCCCCTCCTAATAGGCAGAGCCAAGAACTCTGCTTGGGGATTGTAGGAACCCATAGTGAGCACTGCAGGTATGTAGACCTTGGAAACTCAACACAGAGATGGTGGTAACCCCTCATAATGGACACAGCAGTTGTGCAGACCCAGAACTCAGTATAGAGATGATAGGAGCCCCTCATAATGGACAGGGCAGATGTGCAGACCCAGGACTCTGTTTTAAGATGATGGGAGCCCCACGTAAAGGACACAGCAGATGTGCAGACCTGGAAACTCAACACCGGCATTAAGAGGCACAGCAGGTATGCAGAGCTGAGAACTCTGGGATGGTGGGACATCTTCATCCGTGTGTGCAGATTTGGGAATTCAGCAGAGAGATCCCCAGAGTCAACCAAAATCCGAATAGCCATTTTGGTTGCTCTAACCTTTTTACATTTTCTCCAGCAGCTGACCTCCAGCAGCTAAGAGATCAGAAAAGGCAGGAATTCCCTTCTGGGCCTTGTAGTTCTCCAGAATCTGGAGGACCTTTGGTTGTGTGCTTTTCGCCCGGTCAGCAGAGATGGCTGCTTGGTAAACAAGGAGCTGCTCTTGCATGTCGTGGAATGGGAGTCTACTAATTAAATAAGTGGCTTTGGATGTTTACTGTAACATCTGTCATCTCCCATTTTCTGCAGTAACGGCAAAATCGTTCAGGAATCTTCACTGTATGAGGTTAACCCCTTCCTCCTCGGAGACGGCGCTCTTGTTTTCCAGCATTGGCTGCCTGTTCCTGGGCTTCTGTAGGATGTGTTTGCCTTCTCACAGATGACAAATCGGGGCTCTGGGCCGGTTCCAGGCTCCGTATCTTAGGAACACGTTAGCTGCCTTTCTCCAGCGGCTCGGTAGCTCCATTGTGGCACACGCTGGCGAGGGAGGGGCTTCTGGTGCCACCCTGTGATGTCCTAGGAAGGGGATCTGGGTCACCAATGTTTGGCATGCTGCTGGAGAGGCTGTGACCTCCTCTGGTCATGTGATTTGGAGCGTTTTGTTGTGCAGGACATGTGATTTTCAGGTGAATCGCACTCGGGTGCTTACAGCCAGTCAATAGCATGTGCTGCAAATGCTGTAGAGCAGAAGGGTGGGGATTCGGAAGATGGACGCGTTTTTCAATGAAGATTTTAGTGCACTTTCGAAAAGTGATGCGAAGACCGCCTTCTGCGCTAAGTGTCCTCTATGGTTGCTGTAAAAAGGTTAAAGATGAACTCTGGGGAAATAAAAATCCACCAAATGTTTTTGCAAACCCAGTTATTTAGTAAAAGTGGTGGTAACATCATCACTGTGCTGTACATAGGCAGAGCTGTGGGAGGGACCCAGCAGGCTCCACCTACTACAGACTTCACAAAAAAAAAAAAAAAACACAGGGGGTGGAGACAGTCACCCTGCACAAGGAGAGAGAGCAGAGCTGAGGGAGGGGCTAAGCAGCTCCACCCACTACAGGCTGCCTACAGGAGGGGGCGGAGACAAGACCAGTCACCCTGCACAAGGACAGCAGAGCTGTGGGAGGGGCCAAGCAGCTCCACCCACTACAGGCTACCTACAGAAAACTACAGAAGGGGACGGAGACAGGACCAGTCACCCTGCACAAGGAGAGAGCAGAGTTGTGGGAGGGGCTAAGCAGCTCCACCCACTACAGGCTGTCTACAGAAAACTACAGAAGGGGGCGGAGACAGGACCAGTCACCCTGCACAAAGAGAGCAGAGTTGTGGGAGGGGCTAAGCAGCTCCACCCACTTCAGGCTGCCTGCAGAAAACTACAGGAGGGGGGCGGAGACCAAACCAGTCTCCCTGCACAAGGAGAGAGCAGAGGTGTGGGAGGAGCTTCTATGTATCTGGCGTGAATGCGCGCCGTCGGCAGCTCGCGCCCACTGGGATTGTATCCAGCGGGAGCTGATCAGCGGGTCCTACAGACCCGATGTCTGCCGGCAACTGCTGATCTTTCAGGACACAGGCGGAACGGCGGTCTGCCTATGCAGGAACACCGGATCCATGCCTTGTTTACAAAGTAGACAAAAATATATTCCTTCCCCTAGTAAAAGCACCTCCCCCACTACACTAATACACCAGCTTGGCACATATTTAACCCTATGATCGCACCTGATAACCCCTTCCCAGCCATTATCATTAGTACAGTGACAGTGCATATTTTTAGCACTGATCACTGTACTGATGTCACTGGTTCTCAAAAAGTGTCCGTTAGTGTCTGATTTTGTCCAGTGCAATATCGCAGTCCCACTATAAGTCGCTGACGACCGCCATTACTAGTAAAAGAAATAAACATTTCCCATAGTTTGTAGATGCGATTTAACTTTTGCGCAAACCAATCAATATATACTTATTGGGATTTGTTTAACAAAAATATGTAGCAGAATACATATTAGCCTAAATTGATTAAGAAATTTGATTTTTTTTTTTTTGAGTTAAAATAAGAAGAAAAACTAAAGTTAACCCAATTTTTTTCCATATTGTGAAAGATAATGTTACGCCGAGTAAATTGATACCCAACCTGTCATGCTTCAAATTTGCGCCCGCTTGTGGAATGGCGACAAACTTTGGCACTTAAAAATCTCCATCAGCAATGTTTAAAAATTCCTACAGGTTACCACTTTTGAGTTAGAGGTCTGGTGCTAAAATTATTGCTCTCGCTTGAACGATCGCGGCGATACCTCACATGTGGGGCTTGAACACAGTTTTCATATGCAGGCGGGACTTGCGTATGCTTTTTGATTTGGTGTGCGAGCTCAGCGGGACGGGGCCCTTTCAATTTTTTTTTTTTTTTTTAATAAATAAAAATGTGATCACTTTTATTCCTATTATAAGAAATGTAAACATTCCCTGTAATAGAAAAAAAGCATGACAGGTCCTCTTAAATATGAGATCTCAGATCTATATTTACACTTAAATGCAATAAAAAAAAAAAAAAGACACTTGGGAAAAATAAGTCTCCTTTTAAGGGCTATGGGCGGAAGTGATGGTTGATGTCGCTTCCGCCCTGCAATGCTATGGAGCCGAGTGGGCGGCATCTTCCGCTTACTCGGCTTACAGGCATTGCGGTGAGAGAATCGGATTGTCTCTGCTGTCACCGGCGGGTCCGGTAAGCAGCAAAGATGACCGTAGCATGGCAGGAGGGAGGGGGCCCTCTCCTGCCCCCGATAAGTGATCTCGTGGCGAATCCGCTGCAGAGACCGCTTTTATCTGGAAAAAAAAATACTGGGGTTATGGTAGCTATCTGCTACCATTGCAACAGTATTCAACGGCAAAGTATCGATGTATGACAGCAGGCGGTCCGGAAGTGGTCAATATTTGTAAAGAAAATGAAGGTTTCCTATTTAGAATAATAAGCTGACAGGTTAGTAAAACAGCGATATCAGAACCGATTCAATCATACAGTTTGTAGTGTACATAGATTTGCAAAACAATGGGACTGAACTTTGTTTCATCTCATGGTTGCTGTGACTGTGTGAATGCATCGAGGCAGTGCATGTTATCTCAGCTTGGATTCATTGAATGAGTTTACCAAAAATGAAAATATTGCAGAATATACAGCCTCATACTACATAACTGAGCTCCATTTAATGCTCAATAAACTAAATTAATAATATATCTTAAATAGAAAACTATCTAAAGCATAAATTTCATAAAAATCAAAAAGGGGGGGGGGTAAATCTTCCAGAGCTGAAATGGTTAAACCTTGATTGAATGGCAGTGTGCTGGCTAATATTAGTTTGGGGCTTGAAATATATTATCCATTGTTACTGATGGGCTGGGATTATTGTGTGTGTGGGGGGAACTGTGGACACCTAGAGTCCTGTGTCCATGTAAACCTTTTCCTTAGGAAACGCTTGCACTTTATTTTTGTTGATGAGCGAGGCTTCGTTTTGCGTCACAAGGACCTTCTTCTTCTTCTTCTTCTTCTTCTTCTTCTTCTGAGAACCATTAAGTTCCCGCCTGACGTCACTCGCAGAACCGGTTTAATGAAATCGGCGTGCTATTTTCGTCGTCCCCGGTCATCAGCGCCTCATTACAGGTCTTCCAGATCTCTCTGCAGCTGCAATCACTTTTAACTCAAACCGCAGAGAATTCTTGTCACTTGTCCTATCTGTTCGCCTTGACCTCGGTCATTGAGAACGCCTTTCATGAGGTCGTCGGAGAGAAGAAAAAAGTTCTTTGTTTCCCTGCGAGCTGAATGGATGAGAAAGCTGCAGGGAGGACTCATAAAAATACCTTGTGGTGCGTTCCGTGTCGCTGCCTCTACTTTCCATTTACCGCCCTCGCTGCAGAGCGCCGAGCTGGACGAGACTGCAGCCGCTAAAGAGGAACTTTGCTTTGTGTTTGGTGAGTGTACGACCCCAGCCGCTGCTGTGCCATTTACCTTCTGATGCCGCATTCTCATTATTTACTATAACTGGGGTCTGTAAAGGGCCATTTTACTGCCCTTTGGACTTTGGCCATTGGGCGAAGAAAAGGTCCCGACACTGGTGGGAAAAAAAAACAATGCCCCATTGTCGGTGTCATTGGGAGGAATTGTGCCCCATTGTCTGTGTCATTGGAAGGAATTGTGCCCCATTGTCGGTGTCATTGGGAGGAATTGTGCCCCATTGTCGGTGTCATTGGGAGGAATTGTGCCCCATTGTCGGTGTCATTGGGAGGAATTGTGCCCCATTGTCGGTGTCATTGGGAGGAATTGTGCCCCATTGTCGCTGTCATTGGGAGGAATTGTGCCCCATTGTCGCTGTCATTGGGAGGAATTGTGCCCCATTGTCGCTGTCATTGGGAGGAATTGTGCCCCATTGTCGGTGTCATTGGGAGGAATTGTGCCCCATTGTCGGTGTCATTGGGAGGAATTGTGCCCCATTGTTGCTGTCATTGGGAGGAATTGTGCTGTGCAGCGCTACCGGTCCAATGCCCAGGGGTTGGGGACCTCTTGCCATGCATGGTATGGCGGCGCGGTCTCTTTGAGGGAATTCAATTATCGGGAAAGGAGGGTTGAAATTCACACCTAAGGCTGCTGTCAGACGGACAGTTGTGCCTCCCCGGTGGGGGGATCTCTGGTCCCTATGGAATTCTCTCCCACTAGGCAGCAAAATGTAATTCCCATTGCTAGCGATCGAGATTCATTCGTGTTCCATCCATGGCTACAGACTGAGCAATTCCTTAGGGACAGACCAGCTGCCTCTGCCCACCCTGCCATGGAAGAATCCTCTGACCTCGTCCTTCGCCACCTCCAAGTGCCTTCTGTATTTTATATTCTGCTTGTTTTGTATTTTCATGAGCGCGTTCTTTTTATAGATTCTGTTTTGTGCCTCCGGTTAAATTCGGTTATATAAAGAGATTTGTTTTCTATCCGGGAGAGAGGGAGGGAGGGAGGGAGGATGAGTAAAGCGCAATCACTGCTCAGTTCTGGTGAGCAGTGGAAGAACCAACATACAGGATGAGGGGCTTTCCTCCTGCAGGGGTTTCCCAACCAGGGTTCCTCCAGAGGTTGCTTGGGGTTCCTTGAGCAATTTCTACTTCTCAGATAAATTCCCAATGATACCATTGATCTTTTTAGCTATCTGTAAGGGGGGCATTCTTCCCACTGACCACTAATGGAAAGGGCACTCGTCTCATTGACCTCCAAGGGAAGGGGCGTCGTTCCCCACTGACCTCCAATGGAAGGGGCGTTGTTCCCCTGCTGGCCGCCAACGGAAGGGGCGTTGTTCCCCCTGCTGGCCGCCAACGGAAGGGGCGTTGTTCCCCCCCGCTGGCCGCCAAGGGAAGGGGCGTTGTTCCCCCCCCGCTGGCCGCCAAGGGAAGGGGCGTTGTTCCCCCCCCCCGCTGGCCGCCAAGGGAAGGGGCGTTGTTCCCCCATGCTGGCTGCCAAGGGAAGGGGCGAAGTTCCCCCGCTGGCCACCAGCGGCTGCACTATATATGGTCAATGCTTTGTGGACACCTGATTATCATGTCTGTGGGCTTGCTGTCCAACCCCCCCACACTTTTTTTTTTTTTGTGCAAATTATTTTTATTCTTTTGGCAATGTAAGAAATACAAAACAGAGCCTCTGGGCATTCCCCTGGCTCAAAAGTACAAAACTGCAAGGTAGAGTGCAGTTAGAAAACAGAACAACCATCGAAAAAACCCCTGAATTTCCTAACTGCATTACATTTGAGTGGTGTAATATTCCCTACCACATGTTTTCCTTGTATGTGTGCCCATACACCTTCTATCTCTGCTCAGTGGGGCCAGCTGTAGGTCCCACAGCTCCCCTTACGTGAACTTCAGGGTACGGGCGCACTCGCCATATGCCCTTCACATGCATTGTGCTGTAGGCAGGGTTGCTGATAAGGTAGTGCAGCCAACCCTACCTGTAATGGGCTTGGGCCTTGGCACCTGACAAGAAGGAGGGCCAGGTGTGTATTGCATTATTGCCAACTCGTGTGCAGTGTGGCTCGCTTCTCCCTTGTTTTTCTCCCTCCTGCCGTGCTGCAGTGGGATCAGGATCTGCTGCCCCACCCCCCCCCCTGCTGCCCTGCTCCCCTTGTGCACCCTTCTCCCCTGCAGCTCCTTTTACACTGGCAGCTGCTGTGGGGGCACATGGGGGGTGCTTCAGGATGGAGAGCGGTGGGGGGGGATGGGCAATAAATGTCAAAGGCCCCTTCCTTTCCTGAATGAACACAGTGAGTGATCGGTACTGATCGCTCCTGTGTCCATTCATAACTTAAGCATAGTAAACTGTGCAGCCCTGACTGAGACAAGAGTTCGGCAAATTATTTCAAAACCATTCACAACAGAAAAAAACTAAATATTTGTTTTTCCATACTTTTGTGTAAATATGTCTATTGAGGTGCCGGGGAGTCACTACAGGGCGATGGGGGTTCTGGATGCAGTTAGGGGACTTCGCTTGGGCACTGTGGGAGATTATAAAGTGCAGAAAAGACTGCAGGATTTTGGGCAGGGTGTGTGTGGGCACTGTTGGAGGTGGGGGCACTTCAGGAGGCTGAGAAGCACTGTGTGAGATTGGGGGGGGGGGGGTCACTTTGGTTCTCTATAGAAGGTTGGGATTCACTGTGAGAAGTGGGGGATCTGCATTTTCCTGGGAGGCCGTGATCCGGCGGTTGACAACCACTAATCTAGGGACTGAGCAGCGGATTCCAGTCACTCACGGGGAGGAGCGGAGTAAAGGGAGGTGGCACACTGGGGCTCTCCATTCCTGTGGATGCAAGGAGACTCATCCACAATACCAACCGGGAGCATGCATGCAAAGGTGGCCTGTATGGGTTGTGAAGGCAGGTACTGATGTTGGATGAGAGGACTTCAGCTTGTATAAGAATCGTGTGAATGGCAAACTTTTGACCAAGCAATTGCAGAGTTTTCAGCAAGCCTTGTTGAAGGTTTTAAAGTACCATTCAGCTCCAGTATGTAAATGTTGAACACAGATCTTAATAGGGGTGCTGATTGCCACTTTACGCAAGCTGCTAGCAGGTTTCAGCACTTCAAGCTTGTTGAAAGCCTGCTAGCAGCTTGCGTAAAGTGGCAATCAGCACTTCCATTAGGATCTGTCTTCAACATTTACAAACTGGAGCTGAATGGTACTTTAAAGTGTTACTAAACCCACAGCAGTAAAATCAGTCTGTATATGCAGTAAAGCATGCTTGTTAT
>BLSH010277199.1:568906-580345 GCA_018402905.1 Glandirana rugosa
TATAACCGCACTGACCTCAAGTCTGCACACGAGAAGGCTAGAACTTGTCGTTCGAAGCTGTTTCGTAAACGTCTTGCAAGTCGTTCGAAACACCTTCGAAAAATTTCACAACGATTTGGGTTCTCGGACGTCAGTGATATAGACCAGAGGGCGTCATGTGTCTTGTACCTTTACGTTATCAAAATCATTTATATTTGACGATATATGGGAAAGAGTGGTCGTCATATATCGTAAGAACACCGAACATAGGCATAGACGAATTTCGAACATCCTCCTCAAAAGTAAAAGGGGACTGGGAGACAGACCTGTCACGACTAACCCGGACACGACTAGTGTACGTGGGAGGGTTATTTTATTTGAGAGATCGTTATGTGTGGTTTGATTCGTACACGTCGGGTAGGGGATCGGAGAAAAGATGGTCATTTACCCAACCTAAGTTCTACTGAATCCAACCCATTTACTGGTAGAAAAGAGGCTAGGGGATGGGCTGCACATGCTTAGTTTGGTGTGTATTGCTAGAGAGTTTATTTTATTGGGAGGGTGCATGTGATCAGCACAGGCCCAATCAGCACTGTCCAGACAGAGGGTCAGGGGAAAATGAAAACTCCTCCTACAAGCTTTAAGCAGATACGGATACAAGCCACAAGAATGCTATATACTGCTGGTGAGAAAGGGTATATAGCAGTTTATATTTACTAAAACTATTGCATTTCCATGTTCTGTGTACTGCGGGAGACCAGATATAGTGACTGCAGGCTCTTGGGTTTAGCAACACTTTAAAAAGCTTCCACAAAGCTTGCTGAACGTTCTGCAAATGCTTTGTCGAAGCTTGCTGTTCACACTGCCCTTATACAAGCTGAAGCCCGATTGGAATGATGCTAAGCATTCCTGTTCATGCCAAAGGTGTTTATTTCAGGTACTTATATAGCGCCGTCAGTTTACGCAGCGCTTTACATATACATTGTGCATTCACATCAGTCCCTACCCTCAAGGAGCTTACAATCTAAGGTCCCTAACTCACATTCATACACATACTAGGGGCAATTTTTTAAACAGGATCCAATTAACCTACCAGCATGTCTTTGGAGTTTGGGAGGAAACCGGAGTACCTGGAGTAAACCCACGCAGGCACAGGGAGAACATGCAAACTCCAGGCAGGTAGTGCCGTGGTCGGGATTCGAACCTGCCACCCTTTTGCTGCCAGGCGAAAGTGCTATCCACTACACCACTGTCTATTGCAGGGTTTCTCAACCAGGGTTCCTCCAGAGCAGGGGTAGGGAACCTGCGGCTCTCCAGCTGTTGTAGAACTACATTTCCCATGAGGCATTGCAAGGCTGATGGATACAATTACTCCCAGAAGCATGATGGGAAATGTAGTTCTACAACAGCTGGAGAGCCGCAGGTTCCCTACCCCTGCTCCAGAGGTTGCTAGGGGTTCCTTGAGCAATGGTCAATTTCTACCTCTCAGATAAATTCCCAATGATACCATTGATCTTTTTAGCAATATGTAAGGGGGTAATTCTTCCCAATGACCACAAGTGTAAGGAGCATTCTTCCCATTGACCATCACACTAATGTATCATGATTTGTAGATTTTTAATTTTTAGCAGGGGTTCCCCAAGACTGGAGAATTATTTCAAGGGTTCCTCGGTGTTGAAAAGGTTGAGAAAGGCTGCTCTATTGGGTTGAGGCCAGGACAGTTTGAAGGCCACTCAAGTTCCTCCACACCAAACTGGTGAAACCATGTCTTTATGGACCTAGCTTTGTGCATAGGGGACAGTCATACTGGAACAGAAAAAGGCCTTCACCAAAGGTCGGGAGAACACCATTGACGAATGTGTTTTTATGTTTTATTAATAACCATACCCTTCCATGGAAACATCTAAAATCAATTATTTGGATGGGGTGATTAGACCATAGACCAGGGGTAGGCAACCTGTGGCCCTCCAGCTGTTGTGGAACTACATTTCCCATGAGGCACTGCAAGGCTATCAATTACAATTACCCCCAGAGGCGTGATGGGACTTGTAGTTCTGCAACAGCTGGAGTGCCGCAGGTTGCCTACCCCTGCCATAGACTTTTGACCATACCTTGTATATTGACATCCCATTAGTGGAACCAAGGCTTGTGGAACATTAATAGGATTATCTTCATCTATGGCTCACGTTCATAAGCCTATCTAAAATAAACTATAAAAAGTCAATTGATTTCCTTCATTGCTAAATACTTTGATTTATTGTTTGTTATGGTATGAGATTGTACTTTCAAGGAATGTTCTAGTGATAAGACAGAACAACCTTGGAATGTGCCGTCCTTTGCTGCTCAGCCTTGTGCTAGATTTCCATGGAGGAGGTCACCGTTCCTCTCTGCCCCTGAGCTGTCACTCGGCAGCGTCCTCCCTCTCTGCACTTCTCCTCCATAGCCTGGCTCGCTGCTCGCAGAACGCCATGTGCTATTTTTATACATCTCCTGTCTTGCAGTGAAAAACCATTAAATCCGCGTTCAGCGACAGGCCGGGGCGCAGATAGCCGGGGATTTATTTTTACTCGGCATTCAAAATCCATTTTTATCCCTTTTGTAGAAAAGATGCCCTTGCTGCTTACCTTCCCCCACCTCGCTCGGATATTTTTATGTTCATCGGACAGGGAAAGGCGAAGGGTAGAATTAGGTAGTATTGGTTAGATGTATGCGGTGCCTTTTTCTTTTCAGATTGCTAGCTGTTCTGTAATATATATTATATAGAGAAGTCTTCTGTCCACTGTGGGTCAGCGGATTTCAAGCATTACAGTACGCCATTCACTCCGGCTAAAACTGTAGATTGAAACCTTGAAGCTCTTGGCTGTCTTTTCTGACCCTTTCTGAAAATGCCAGTTGCTCGTCTTTCATGCCAATGCAGTGGCTTCATTACTGAAGGTAGCGTACACTCACCGGTACTTGCTTATACCAGCTTGGACCCCCTTTTGCCTTCATTCTTCGTGGCATAGATCCAACAATTCCTCAGAGATTTTGGTCCATAGTGACATGATAGAATCACGCAGTTCCTGCCCATCCATGATGCCAATCTCCCCTTCCACCACATCCCAAAGAGTCTCTACTGAATGAGATGTGGGGAGTGTGGAGGCCATTGGAGTGCAGTGACCTCATTGTCCAGTGGTGAGATGATTGGATGGAGATCTGGTGAGTGTGGAGGTCATTGGAGTACAGTGCCCTCATTGTCCAGTGGTGAGATGATTGGATGGAGATCTGGTGAGTGTGGAGGTCATTGGAGTACAGTGCCCTCATTGTCCAGTGGTGAGATGATTGGAGCTTTGTGACATGGTGCATTATCCTGCTGGAAGGAGCCATCAGAAGATGGGGACACTGTAGTCATAAATGGATGGACATGGTCACCAACAATACTCAGGTAGGCCATTTAAACAATGCTCAGTAGTTACGAAGGGGCCCAAAGTGTGCCCAGAAAATATCCCCCACTTCATTACACCATCAGCCTGAGCCGTTGATACAAGGCAGGATGGATCCATGCTTTAATGTTTACACCAAATTCTGACCCCACCATCTGAATGTCGCAGCTGAAATCGAAATTCCTCTGTTTTCCCAATCTTCTATTGTCCAATTTTGGTGATCCTGTGCAAATTGTAGTCTCAGTTTCCTGTTCTTAGCTGAGAGGAGTGGCAACCGGTGTGGTCTTTTGCTGCTGTAGGCTCAGTCTGTTGTGCGTTCAGAGATGGTATTCTGCATACCTTGGGACCAATGTCAGCTGGTGCTGTATATTTTGGGGGAAGGGGGGGGCGGCCAACAAGACTTCCCTCGGCGGCCAATACAATCGCTTCTCCTCTCGGCCAATTGGGTCTTAAGACCCGCTTCCTGTTTGGCCTAGGAGGAGACTCGAGAAGACAATAGTGAATATTAATTTGCTATCGTCACAAAACTGGATGGGCTTAGGGCGCCCACCCTTTTTTGAAGCCAATTAGAGCCTCCGGCTCTAATCGTGCTTCAAAAAAACACCAAAAACCCATTGAAATCCATGTGTCCGGCACCGCGCATGGATTAGGGGAACTGCGCTCCTTATGGATGGGCCACGACTGCTTGGGACTGTAGTAGCGTTAGGGGGAGGTTCCTAACGAGGAGGGAAAGCGTAGAATCGCATCTTTCCTGGACCTCTTCCTAATTGGGCACTAGATGGCCAGGCTGCATTCTGTCCCCTCTCAACAGACGCGGTCACTCCAACTGGAAACTGAGTGCAACCTGGCTAGGTAGCCTTCCCACTGGGTTTGTTGTGAACTGTTATTGCATTACTTCAATACCAGTCCTCTATTGCAACCGGCCTGTGTGAACTATTCCCTCCATGTGCACCCCACTTACCGGTTCTTCAGGAATGCATAATAAAAGGGTTTCTGTGCCTGCATTTAATACAGTGGTTCTCAACTCCGGTCCTCGGGACCCCCCAACAGACCAGGTTTGCAGGATAACTGAAATACATCACAGGTGATGTCATTTGCTGCTCAGTGATTGCAGTATTCTAGTCTGCATCTCCCCAAGGTAATACTTAAAATCTGGCCTGTTGGTGGGTCCCGAGGACCGGAGTTGAGAACCACTGATTTAATATTAGGGGGTTGGGAGGTGTCCCCATTGCAAAATTTCTGATTGGCATCTCATCGGTGGCAGCCATTGCATTTTGCAATTTCCACGTCTTGACGACAATGGTCACCAGGACAAAAGGGGGTGAATCTGCCCAGCAAGGACATAGGACTCAGCCTGTGTACATATTTGTCAGCACACCGTGGATCCTTGTCCAAAATTTTCTTTATTTGGAAAGATCACATCACAGAGAACTGCAACGTTTCGGAGCCGCGCAGGGCCCCTTCGTCAGGCATGTGATCTCCAGGACCCAGCTGGATTTCGTTGCAGCACCCAATTATGTAAGAGCCTTTTTTGCTAGGAAGGAGTGCGATAGGAAAATTGATAAAGATAGAACTCAGCCTAACACACATTCTAATCCAAAGATAAGCAATTTAGTTAGAGTTGCACTTTAACACGACATAAAATCATAAATGAAAATCCCTCGAACTCCAAGCGCCCGTCCTAATGGTCGTCACTCAGATTCTGTGCACCTGCTCCTCTGTAAAAATCCTGTTTCCAGCTGACGTGTCCTCTTTACCAAGCCACCTAATTGTCTTCGCCTGGCAGAGGGCCGGCGAGGAATTGATTTCAATTTTAAATCTGTTCCTTCAGTCCAGGAAGATAAACAAGTTGCTGTGTAAACAGGATTATTTTAAACCCGGATATATTTGTGCTTTTAGCAGCAATGACACGAAGTCCTATGAAATAATATAAAGGCTTCAACCGCTCCAACTTCCCCTCGATATACAAGGGTGTAATGGCTGCTATTGATTCAGATCCGTAAGTAGTGCTATCTATAGGATCTGACTTCCGGGGATAAAGCAAATTGAATGGATTAGTTCTATAATTGTTTTTGGTACCGATGAATGCATTAATAATGACCACACATGTGACCCAGTGCTGACGAGATAACGGAGATTGGACCATGGCTTGTGACAATTGGGCATGAAGAAGACTTTCATCAGTGAGTTCTCTCTAAAGGGGTTGATTTTATTTTATTTTTTTATTCAGTCTCCCTTTGAATAGGCAAAATGACGACATGTTCTCTTGTAAGGGAACTCCCACCCACTGGTACCTTTGCCACTTTGCCCCATCACTCCATTTGTCTGTTGGAGCTTTAGGACGTAGCCTCTGGGAACGGGGAACATGTGAACGTCTTGCCTTTTCCAGAATGCAATAGTCATGCCTGGGCAGCAGTTTGCTTCTGCCCACCATGTGAAGGGCAGCTTTAGTTCTGGAAAGGGCTGATGGTGAAAGTAGGCTAGCCCTTTCCTGTAGGCAGGGGTTGTATGAGAGTACCTGGGCGTCCTGGGGCACTCAAGCCTTTGTATGTGCTGCTTGTGAAATCTAAGGCAATAATAGCTGACCTGTGATAATGAAAGGTGCCCTTCGTGTACGCGCTCATCGATGCCCATGACTGGGCAGGGCCACGTTAATGTGAAGGTTTGATAGGGTGGAACCTTGGCTTATAGATGAAGCATAGACTGTGTGCAGCTGTGGAGCTCCACTTTAACTCTTTCCGTTCTCCTGTCCCATGCAGCTAGGTATATGGGGTCTACGTGCCACGGGTTTGGTCCCAGTTGCTTTTGGGGGAACTGACCACTAGGGAATGGACCAGATCACTGACCTCTCACTACTGGAGGACATGCCACTTATGTCAGGTACCATGCTTTATTGACCAGCTGCTACACAATCCCACCAGTTCTGGGTTACCCATGGCAACTGCATTCTTCCTCCAATTAACCCTTCTTATTGGCCTTCTATACCCCGTGTGTACTTTACAGGCCCCGTTCCTCTGATACACCATGTACCATCATGCGCCCTTTGAATAACTTCAGACGAGGCTTGCAACGTTTTTTTTTTTTTTTTTACTGTAACCCTTGGAAACATTACAATCTAAAGTGCAACACAGTCCAACTCCGTGGCTGCCCAGGCATACCTGTATAGAGGTGAGTCCATGATTGGTAGGGTTCATGGCTGATGTCTTCCCTTGGGGTGGCAGATGAAGGCTACATCTCTCCAGGTGACAATGACCCTCCAGCTCCCATGCATTCCTCCTCCAAAAAGCTCCCAGAGCCCGGCCCTCCCCCAAATTATATTGACTGGGAAGGAATGCAGGGGACCCAAAAAGCCAGGGAAACCGGCATCCCACAGCTTTAACCCTTCCCTAACCTGCGCAGTCTAAGCTTACTTGCCAACCTTAACCCTTCCCCTTGTAGGCACCTTACATGCAGCTGACCAAAGCGTCATGGTTATAAAATGCTGGTTGCATGACCTTTTCCTGGTACATTGGGGCACTGGCCTGAAACAAGTCTCCAAAACTTCAGATTAGATTAATAAACTCAGAAGATACTCAAGCCACTGGATCAGTTTAACAGCCAGGAAGCAAAGATTTTGCAGGAGACCTCTGCAATGGCAGCCTAGGTGTCTCTTCAACAAATGGGTTTCCTTTAACATAGTAGGGCATTTCTATTCTCCATCTCCTTGACCTCTAACCCCAGATCACCTTATTTTACTCCACAATTTCATTCCATTAACCCCGAGCCTTCTCCAGAGAATCCTCTCTATTACACTTAGTAAATTTTCCTTTTAACCTATTGATTAACACATTGGCCTTTGACGGATGTTGAGCGCGTTTGTAGTGATGGTTGGAGGAGTGCCATGTCCGCGTCTACGCTACAGGCAGGGTTTTATGGTCGATGTTCTGCAAAGCCGGTTAACCAACTTCAAATTAAACTAAACTTAAGGAGAATGTGTACTTTTTCCATTACGTTCTTAGATATACGTGTAAATCAGCTTGATTAATACATTTATCAATGTACATTAACGTTTGTCGAGCCAAAATGTATTTGTGTTTGGCTAGTGGGGTGGACTTCCTGGGACCCTGTTAATGCAACCATGCATGGGTCGAAATTCTGCTGGTTCAGCAGGGATCAGCTGAATTGTGGTCCATGTGTGGGCAGGCTGGTTTCTACCGATTGACGTGTGCACAACCAGCCTGTCGGGTTTTTCCCTGATCAATCCGGGCTTCTGACTATAGCCAGCAACACAGATCATTGTATTATGACCTCGGAGAAGGCTTCCCAATGTGAGAATACAATAATTCAATGGGAAGGAATCCCATATCCACATTGAAGATGTGGATGGGGGAATCGGGTCCTTTTTTTTTTTTTTTTTGGCCAACCCCCTGGTTGAACGAATCAAAAATGAATAATGCATGACCGGCTTTAGGGAGACGTTTCTCCTCACTTCTGTCTTGGTGATCACCTTCATCAGACGTTAAAATAGTTAAAATGCCACTCAGGTTGTCTCTTGCCTTCTGTGTCTTGTTTAGTAGAATTATCCTCTCTTCCTGTTCAGTAGACACAGCAGGAAGTAAGAGGGAAATTGCGTAGACCTCTAAAAGCCATGAGATTGCTGCTGGGTGCCACCATCTTGGATGTGATGTCAGCAGCTCGAGCAGAATCTGAGGAGATGCTCTATAGCAGTGATGGTCAACTTTCTTCATATGGGGGGGCGGGGGCTCAAACGTGGTCCCTGACATCACCAATAAGCTGCACAGATAATTCAGCGAACATTCAGTGTCAGAGACAACAGACACACAACAGAATATAGTAAGACTATGAACATGATACAAGATATGTCAGAGTCTGAAGACCTTAGAGATGGTCCAAAACTGTGTACACAATACAGGAGAAGGCCAGAGAGTATACACATGATCCAAGAGATGGTCAGAGACTGCAGACATGATACAAGAGATGGTCAGAGACTGCAGACATGATACAGGAGATGGTCAGAGGCTGGGGACATGATACAGGAGATGGTCAGAGGCTGGGGACATGATACAAGAGATGGTCCGAGACTGGGGACATGACACAAGAGATGGTCAGAGACTGCAGACATGATACAGGAGATGGTCAGAGACTGCAGACGTGATACAGGAGACGGTCAGAGACTGCAGACGTGATACAGGAGACGGTCAGAGACTGTAGACGTGATACAGGAGACGGTCAGAGACTGCAGACATGGTACAGGAGACGGTCAGAGACTGCAGACATGATACAAGAGATGATCAGAGACTGCAGACATGATACAGGAGACGGCCTGAGACTGGGGACCTATTACATGAGACTACTTTAACAGGGCAAAAGGGAAACACAAATTGGTGTCTGCAGGTGCCCCAAGGGCTGCACAAAAGGTGCCAAAGGGCTTTATGGGTATTCCCCTTTGCTCATCCTCTAATAGCTACATAAAAGTTTGTGTAGGGAGGTGAGGGGAGAGGTGAAGGAGCTGGGTCAGCACAGATGGTTTTTCGACTCCTCCTCAAGAGGAGAGGGCTGTGACATGCAAACTGGGAGGGTGTGGACTGGGTAAGTGACTTTCCTAAAGTAGAAATTTATTTTTTTTTTTTTAGTAAGTTCAAAGGTACATTGCAATTCTAAGAGTGATATTAAATGCTTGTGTGTGTGTGTATGTATATGTATGTATGTATGTGTGTGTGTGTATATATATATATATATATATATATATATATATATATATATATTTTATATATTTTTTTTATTTTCAGTTAAAATAGAAAAGATGTTCTACCTACCGGCTCTGTGTAATGGTACTGTACAGGGCAGGTCCTTACCTTCTCTTTAGCGGTCTTCCATCAACTGCCCCCATAGCAAGCCATGCACTAAGGGAAGGCCCGTGCATGTGTGCCCCCGAGCTGGGCTGTGCGCATCTATAGATATGCACAGGATTGACCACGTCCCCCGCTCCCTCCTCACAGAATTTGACAGACCGCACCCTATGGCTCGCCCTATTTTCATTGTCTCCTGTGAGACCAGGAAGAGAGCACAGGGGTGCTGTGGATGGGACAGCACTGAAGCGGTGAGAGGAGTTGGGTACATTTTTAGGGAGGGGGAAGGGCACAGCAGGTAGTGGGATTTTTTTTATTTATTTTTTTTATTTAGAAGCAATTTATTACAGAATAAGTTATGGAGCGGAAAAACGCTTCAATTAAGCTTTTGCCATTATTTTTTTGCATATTTACAATATTTTTAATTTGGTGACCGGGTCTCTTTACGGTCATTTTATAACGAGGTGCATTTAAAGGAAGCGATAAACGATCCCCGGCATATTTACCTAATTTTAGGTCAGTCTGATGGAGAATTTTTGCTTGTGGGCTGCAGGCATTCTATAAAATGAAAGTTCCCCGCAGCTGTCTTATTCCTCATCTTGGTAGTTGGCGGTGGGAGGAGTTTGGCGTTTAATCAAATTACGTTGCCATTCACTATCATGATTACACAGGAGCGGCTCTGTGCCGCAGCCAGGCCTCATTTCCTGCTACAATCTGTATCTATAATGACTAATCATTTTAAAAACATTATATTGTATACAGGGTGGATTTGATTTAAATCCTAATTTTTAAAGAGAAACTGTCATCTCCGTCCAGCAGTGACTCCTCCCCTGACCTGCAGTTGAATCACTGACAGTCCCATTCACTTTAATGGGACTGCTGGTGATGCGGCGGTGACACAACAAGGTGAGGGACGTGGCGGCAGCAGGTGAGAGGATGCCCCCTAACAGGCGCTGCCATGATGGATCTGAAATGACAGGTGCTCTTTAAATGTAAGCACTTACTCTTGCTGGTAGTTAGAATCTTTAATATTAGCAAACAAAATAAAGGTTTCCCATTTAGAATAATAAGCTGTCAGGTTAGCAGCAAAACAGCGATATCAGAACCGATTCAATCATACAGTTTGTAGTGTACATATATTTGCAAAACAATGGGATGAAGGAATATTCCTGAACTTTGTTTTATCTCATGGTTACTGTGACATTGTGTGAACGCATCAATGCAGTGCATGTTATCTCAGCTTGGATTCATTGAATGAGTTTACCAAAAATGAAAATATTGCAGAATATACAGCCTCGTGCTACATAACTAAGCCCCATTTCATGGATTTTTACTCCAAAAGCATTTTATTAAAATAAATTTGATTAAAAAAAAAAAAAAAAAAACTATTTAAATACAAAAAAATATTATTATTGATTTTTATCCACACTGATTTTATAATGTGTACAAAGGGGAAGCCATATTAGTTTGTGATGCTTGTGCTACCTGCTTTGGTAGTGCCCGTTATAGTGACTGTGCTTTACTGTTTATTTCAGTGTAAGTCTATTAGTATGCTCGGTCTTGGTCTGATAAGGAGACTGTGACCAATTGATCTTCCTTCAGCAGTCTTTACCAGGCCTATTGCATGTACTATTCTACGCATCTAGCTACTGGGGGCATCTCAATACGTCTGTATGAAATGTACAAAAGGGGATCAACACCAAAACTTGCAAATGTAGTTGTATAATTAAATAATATTACTAAAAAATATATATATATATATACAGGGAGTGCAGAATTATTAGGCAAGTTGTATTTTTGAGGAATAATTTTATTATTGAACAACAACCATGTTCTCAATGATTCCAAAAACTCATTAATATCAAAGCTGAATATTTTTGGAAGTAGTTCTTAGTTTGTTTTTAGTTGTAGCTATTTTAGGAGGATATCTGTGTGTGCAGGTGACTATTACTGTGCATAATTATTAGGCAACTTAACAAAAAACAAATATATACCCATTTCAATCATTTATTTTCAGCAGTGAAACCAATATAACATCTCAAAATTCACAAATATACATTTCTGACATTCAAAAACAAAACAAAAACAAATCAGTGACCAATATAGCCACCTTTCTTTGCAAGGACACTCAAAAGCCTGCCATCCATGGATTCTGTCAGTGTTTTGATCTGTTCACCATCAACATTGCG
>BLSH010277199.1:617096-629562 GCA_018402905.1 Glandirana rugosa
AAAAAGTGCTCTGGTCCTGAAGTGTGAAATGGTTAAAAAGGTACCAGGTGATTTGATCGCTTCTTGTGTCCACACTGCTTCAATATCCCATTGATTGAATAGATTCGACTTAGTAAACGCATTAATTGGATGAGGAGTTCCACCTGTTATAATAACATCTTGATAGTACTATTATATATGTGGGTCTGTAAATGCATTCTGGTTTTGAAGAAGGGCGCTAACGGACTAACCCGAAACTGTCCCAGCATACCATGGACTGTAACTATGGACTATATTTGTAAAATTTTTGATATCCAATAAATTTTAAGTGCAGCAATCCTGACTATATCTTTTTTCTGCATATAGCCTGTGGAAGGCTTGATTGCATGCACTGCCATAAACCTGAGTGCACCTCACCTGCTATTTGTCATATATAATATATAGATAGATAATATAATATTTCGCACAAAAGTCAGTACACCCCTCACATTTTTGTAAATATTTTATTCTATCTTTTCATGTGACAACACTGAAGAAATGACACTTTGCTACAATGTAAAGTAGTGAGTGTGCAGCTTGTATAACAGTGTAAATTTGCTGTCCCCTCAAAATTACTCAACACGCAGCCATTAATGTCTAAACCGCTGGCAACAAAAGTGAGTACACCCCTAAGTGAAAATGTCCAAATTGATCCCAATTAGGCATTTTCCCTCCCCAGTGTGTCTTTAGGGTTACAAGGTCTTAGGTGTGAATGGGGAGCAGGTGTGTTAAATTTGGTGTGATCGCTCTCACTCTTTCATACTGGACACTGGAATTTCAACATGGCATCTCATGGCAAAAAACTCTGAGGATCTGAAAAAAAAAAGAATTGTTGCTCTACATAAAGATGGCCTAGGCTATAAGAAGATTGCCAAGACCCTGAAACTGAGCTGCAGCACGGTGGCCAAGACCATACAGCAGTTTAACAGGAGAGGTTCCACTCAGAACAGAGCCTCACTATGGTCGTCCAAAAAAGTTGAGTGCCGTGCTCAACGTCATATTTGGGAAATAGATGTATGAGTGCTGCCAGCATTGCTGCAGAGGTTGAAGGGGTGGGGGGGGGGGTCAGCCTGTCAGTGCTCAGACCATACGCCGCACACTTCATCAAATTGGTCTGCATGGCTGTCATCCCAGAAGGAAGCCTCTTCTAAAGATGATGCACAAAAATGGCTGCAGACAGTTTGCTGAAGATAAGCAGACTAAGGACATGGATTACTGGAAACATGCTTTGTGGTCTGATGAGACCAAGATAAACTTATTTGGTTCAGATGGTGCCAAGCGTGTGTGGCGACAACCAGGTGAGGAGTACAAAGACAAGTGTGTCTTGCCTACAGTCAAACATGGTGGTGGGGGTGTCATGGTCTGGGGCTGCATGAGTGCTGCCGGCACTGGGGAGCTACAGTTCATTGAGGGAACCATGAATGCCACCATGTACTGTGACATACTGAAGCAGAGCTTCCCCTCCCTTCAGAGACTGGGCCACAGGGCAGTATTCCAACATAATGACCCCAAACACACCTCCAAGGCGACCACTGCCTTGCTAAAGAAGCTGAGGGTAAAGGTGATGGACTGGCCAAGGATCTCCAGACCTAAACCCTATTGAACATCTGTGGGGCTCCTGAAACAGAAGGTGGAGGAGCCCAAGGTCTCTAACATTCACCAGCTCTGTGATGTCATGGAGGAGAGGAAGAGGACTCCAGTGCCAACCTGTGAAGCTCTGGTGAACTCCATGCCCAAGAGGGTTAAGGCAGTGCTGGAAATAATGGTGGCCACACAAAATATTGACACTTTGGGCCCAATTTGGACATTTTCACTTAGGGGTGTACTCACTTTTGCTGCCAGCGGTTTAGACATTAATGGCTGTGTGTTGAGTTATTTTGAGGGGACAGCAAATTTGCACTGTTATACAAGCTGTACACTCACTACTTTACATTGTAGCAAAGTGTCATTTCTTCAGTGTTGTCACATGAAAAGATAGAATAAAATATTTACACAAATGTCATGAGATGCTGTGTATACGTTGCAGTTTGCAAGTGGTTTGCCGACATTATGGTTGAAGATAGGAGCCATAACACCGGTGCCGTTCTTTACAGCCGGTAGAACGGCTTTCTCATGGACTGGTTTCCAAAGCCACGGGAGGGGAAGCAACCCCACCCCTCCCCCACCACTTGCTGGTGTTTCTCGGGGTTACCGTTTCCACCAGAGAAATTGATGGTGCAGCTGCTCCCATAGAAAAAAATGAAGATTGTTCCATGCTATGGACCCATTAACGTCACTATAAAATTGATAATGAATAATAGTAATGAGGTGTGACCCTTCAAAGCTGCTGCTCCCAAAGGCGATCAAAGAGTAGATACTCTTTGATCGACTGCATGACTTTGGAGGACCAGAGCGACCTCAGGACATCCCTTCCGTTCCAGGAAGGAAATAAGTAATTTTTTTTTTTCATGAAATATTTAAACTCATTATTACTACATTCAATATGATTAAAGTGGAACTAAATCCCCTATTCTTTAAGACCAAGGAAGCCGCCATCTTTGCCTCTGTTTGGTCCTCAGTGGTCATGGTGCTGCACATGTGATCAGTTATGACTCCAGACATTGGGTGGCTTGATGGTGCAGCTAAGAGATGGCACAAGCAAATGAGACCGTTATATTCCTGGCACGTGCCGGAAATAACTGTTTGAAGCTGTTTAAAGCGGAGTTCCACCCAAAAGTGGAACTTCCACTTTAGGACCTCCTCCCTAGCTCCTGATACTGAAGCTGAGCATTTGGGGAGGAGGGGGGTGCGGAGATCTGATTTTTTTTGAAGGGCACTTCCATTGCGGTCGCCTTAGGCGATCAGAAGTGGAAGGTCTCCTTCCCCCTCCCTCCCGAAGTCTTCTGGGACACAGGACAGGTCCTAGAAGGCTTTGGGACCAATCACACGGCGCCGCTCTGCTCGCGCATGCGCAGTGCCTGCCTGCCCGTGAAGCCACCAGCTGTCACGGCCGGGTGCCCACACTAGGAATGACGGCGGAGGGGGAGAGATCCGAGGCTCCGAGCGGCCCCTTCGCTGGCCTGGGGGACAGACGAGTGTTTGTTGATTTAAAATAAATGTTAAACAGAAAACGGTGGAACTCCGCTTTAAAGAGGAGTTCCGAAGCAGCTGATTTTCGGATCGGCCCTCTGGTGGTGCAGGAGCCATTCATGGTAAGGGAAACCATCAGTGGATCTTTTCGGCTTCACAGCCTTTTCCCTACTGCGCATGCGTGAAGCGTGCTGCTCTTTCTGATTGGCCCAGTGGCGGAGGAAGGAGGAGGGGGACCAAACTTCTGAGGGACGGCGCTGTCTCCCAGAAGTGGGGAAAGGGCATCTGTCAAAAACAGAAATGGGGCACCTTTGGGGGGGCGCAGATAAGTGGAGGTTCCACGTTTGGGTGGAACTCCGCTTTATATTGATGGGTGTAGTTCTGCTTTAACATTTGCAGCAGAAACATTATTCCCATGGTGTGGTTCGTTCCTCCTTTATTTCAGAAGCGTTGGGAGAGGCGTGAATTTTCCTCAACAAGCTCCTCCTCAAAGTTTTAAGCTCCGCCTTTCGATAGAGTACATAATCAGGTGTTCTCTTCCTCTTTATTCTTGGAAGAGGAGGAGCTCCGTTTAATATATGGACCAATCAGGAAGTGGAAGATAAACGCCAGGCTTGACTTAGTTTGCAGGTCAAGAGGTGTGTGCAGTAGGTCCTGTCCACCACAAAGCAGGTAAGCAAAGGTGACCACCTACCTGTGTGCCCTGTACATGTTTGTTTACATAATACACGTTTGGTGATACTGCTGGGGGCACTTTAAGACCGGTGATGGTGGCGGCCATATTGCTAGCTGAATTAAAGTGGGCCTGTCAGTTAAAACTGAATAATTGTTGTGCAGCTGTATTAAGAAAAACGGGTGAGTGTTTGTTTTTTTACCGCTTTTAGTATGGTAGATCTAATTCTTCCCAGCCGGCTGATGCCAAAGGCAATGCCAAGCTAATGCCATGCGTTCAACCCTTCTGTAATTTAAAGGAAAGAAAATGACATTTTAAGATGTTGTATTGTTTATCACTAAGCTAAACAAGACAGCGGGGTACAGGCCTGAGGGGGTGACTTTTTTTTTTATAAACCCGGTAAATAAACTTTCATACTTTATTCTTAATGAACTGCACAGTGTAAATGGACAGGAAAGCAGCTGTAATGCTGCACACTCCACTTTTATATTCGCAAGAACACAGCCTGTCTAATAATCTGACATCACTGCGGGTCCAACCACTGCGCACCTCCACTTGTCTTTGGTAATGGGTACACAAATGTTATGTTGGTGTAATCTTTGCACTTCAGCCTTTCTCTACCTTTTTTACTCCAGAGGAAATCCTGCTAAAATTAATTTATTGAGGGGCCAGTAAGAAGAATGCCCCTTACATTGGCGGCCAATGGGAAGAAAACCCCTTACATTGGTGGTCAGTGGGAAGAATGCCCCTTACATTGGTGATCATTGGGAAGAATGCCCCTTACATTGGTGGTCAATGGGAAGAATGCCCCTTATATTGGTGGTCAGTGGGAAGAATGCCCCTTACATTGGTGGTCATTGGGAAGAATGCCCCTTACATTGGTGGTCATTGGGAAGAATGCCCCTTACATTGGTGGTCAGTGGGAAGAATGCCCCTTACATTGGTGGTCAGTGGGAAGAATGCCCCTTACATTGATGGCCCGTGGGAAGAATGCCCCTTGCGTTGGCGGCCAGTGGGAAGAATGCCCCTTACATTGGCAGCCAATGGGAAGAATGCTCCTTACATTGGCGGCCAATGGAAAGAATGCTCCTTACATTGACTGCCAGTAAGAAGAATGACCCTTAGATTGGCGGCCAATGGGAAGTATGCTCTTTACGTTGGTGGCCAATGGGAAGAATGCTCCCTACACTGGCGGCCAATTGGAAGAATGCGCCTTACACTGGCGGTCAGTGGGAAGAATGACCCTCACATTGGTGGTCCGTGGGAAGAATGTCCCTTACATTGGTGGTCAGTGGGAAGGACGCTTCTCTTACAGACAGCGTAAAAGATCATTGGCCTTATGCAGCTGGCTCTGTAAAGTGGCGTTGGACCTGGTACTATGTAGGCACCATCAGATGGGAGGTCAATCAACCACAGCTTGAGGAACCCAGCAGCAACCTCTGGAGGAACCCTGGTTGAGAATGGCTGTTATGCACACTTATACTGAAAACCTTTGGCTTTATTGAAGAGTTAAAAAAGCAATATGGAAAGTGTATTAACCCTCAGTCAACCAATCACCTTTGCCATGGCCTGGTTTACAGTACCCTTTACAAATGTGATTGGCTGCTCTGAGTTACTGCACTTTACATTATTCTGATTATTCTTTGCAGTGGGGTGTTAGATGAGTCGGATTGATAAGTGACATTTTCCTTGTAGTAACCGGTCTGTTCCTCTTGTCCAGCAGAACATCATCTCCATGAAGAATGCTCATTCATCACAAATCAAAGTGTGCAGTCAGCAAGAATCCAGAGGACGGAAAATTGATGGCACTGCACCATGACTAAGCAAATGTAAGGAAAAAAAAAGCAAGAAAATATACAAATGTAGAAATTTTATTTTTGTTATATGTACCAAATTTATATTAGACGTTTAATCTGCTTATATTTTTCCTTGTATATCGATGAACGGTAGATTCACTGTGGATCGAATGTTCATTAGAGTAGAATTCCAGCCTGAACCTATCTTAGTCTCAAAACACCCAACACCTACGCTGATTCACCTGTTTAAAAAAGATGGATATGCTTGTCTATTATCAGCCCGCTCCAGTCCAATCACACGATCCAGCTCCCCTGCATCGGCCAGAGGCAGCTGCAGGGGAGAAGCGGGAGCTCCAACAATGATTGGGAGCCTATGGGTGATGTCACCACTCCCGCAATTGCCAGCTGTTGAGTGCTCTCTCCTTACCAGCCGCCGCTGGGGGACTCCAGATCACATGACCGGAGTGTTCTGAAAATAGGTGAGTATATACAACTTTTCCTCTTCCAGGACGGCGACGAGAGAGGCTCCTCCCACCTAGCGCAGGAAACACACGATCCACATTATTTAAGGTATGCAGCACAGTATACCCTCAGTTCTTGTGTTTCCTCCGGCCAGGCAGGAGCATGCATCATGCTAGATGGCAGGGGGCCCCCCTGCTGCGGCATCCTGCAGACAGGGGCAGCGAACCTGGGGAGGCCAGCAGTATAGGGTTCTCTTTTTGCTGCTTAAAAGATATGGAAAGCTCAAGGGGCCCCTTTACTTTTTTTGGGGGGGGGGGAAGGGGTGGGTGGGAGACCTTTTTAATACTCATTAGGTTTAGTCTGGAATTCTACTTTAAGTCGGTTGTAAACACTTCCATATACCCAGTGGAGTGGTGACTGGCCTCACAAGATATACAGAGATAAAACAACTCCTCCTACGTAAGTTGTACCTGTTTATCTGGAGTATTCTCCTTTCTACAGCCTTTCAATGTGCAGAATTTAACAGCTTGTCCGACCTTTCAGAAAGCAGGAGGCAGTGAGTTTGAAGTATTACTAAACCCAGGACCCTGCAGTCACTATATCTGGTTTCCCACAGTGTGCAGAACATGGAAATCCAATTGTTTTAGTAAATATAAACTGCTAAATATCTTTTCTCATCAGCAGTATATAGCAGTCTTGTGACTTCTTTCAGTGTCTGGTTAAAGCTTGTAGGAGGAGTTTTCATACTGCACTGAGATGTCCTATGAGGCTGCAGGACCCCTGACCCTCTGTCTGGACAGTGCTGATTGGCCCTGTGCTGATCACATGCACCCTCCCAAGAAAAACACACCAAACTGAGCATGTGCAGCCTGACTCCAAAGGTTGTGTCTTATCTGGACTTGTCCAGGGGGACAGTGCAGGGAGGGGAGGATCAGAGAAGACAGGCTCAAACAGCCTTTTTGCACAATGTGGATGATTAACCCCTTAGGTTCCACAGTGAGTATAAAAAGCATTCTTTACTGCATATACAGACTGATTTTACTGTTGTGGGTTTAGTAACACTTTAAAGTGTTACTAAACCCAGGACCCTGCAGTCACTAGATCTGATCTCCCCGGGATCCTGCATTCACTATATCTGATCTCCCACAGTACACAGAATATGTAAATGTCATTATTTTAGTAAATATAAACTGTTAAATACCTTTTCTCATCAGCAGTATATAGCAGTCTTGTGACTTCTATCCGTTTCTAGTAAAGCTTGTAGGAGGAGTTTTCGTTCTCCTCTGACCCTCTGTCTGGACAGTGCTGATTGGCCCTGTGCTGATCACATGCTCCCTCCTAAGAAAAAAAAAACTCTCCTAGCAATGCACACCAAACTGAGCATGTGCAGCCCGTCCCCTGGCTCTGTGAATATCATGTTATTTTATGGGGACAGTGAAAGAGGAGAAGGATCAGAGAAGACAGGATTAAACCGCCTTTATACACAATGCAGAGTATTAAAGAGGTTGTATACCCATAAACACACTTTTTACCTACAGGTAAGCCTATAATAAGGCTTACCTGTAGGTAAAATGAATATCTCCTAAACCTGCACGATTTAGGAGATATTCACCTTACATGCAGCCGCAGATGTCATAGCGCATGCGCAGTGATGTCCTGGCGAAGGCCTGGTTTATCCTGCAGGAACGGAGGGCTCCCGCATGCATCCGCGGGAGTGGCGTCTTGCGGCTTCGACCACTCACAGCGCAGGAGCCGTGAACCTGGAAGAATCCCACGAAGGAACATGTAAGCTCCGTCTGTGGGGACCATGCACCCTGACAGAGCTTAGTTCTAAGGTGAGTATTTCATAATGAGCTAGTATGTGATGCATACTGGCTCATTATGCCTTTCCCTTCCAGGTTTTTCTTTGTGTAGTCAACCGCTTTAACCCCTTAGGTTCCACAGTGAGTATAACAAGCATGCTTTACTGCATATACAGACTGATTTTACTGTTGTGGGTTTAGTAACACTTTAAGTTACACTCTACAGGGATGGGACACACCCCCCCTTCAAACAGCACAAAGGAACAGAGCCAAGGCTGTCAATCACAGGCTGTGTGATGGAGCTCCCTCCCCTGTCAATTTATTTTTTTCTCTTGATGTCAGAAGTGACTTCTACTGATAGCAGAGGAAAGAGGCAACAGACAGAAATGACACTTAGTGCTTTGGACTGAGACAAGTACACACTATAGGGTGACATGCTTTGTTCATATTTCACGTCTGAGGTTTACAACCACTTAAGGGTAGTCGGGAGCTGGGTGGGTCTTTGTGACAAAGTTTTAACAGGATATTTCTTTAGTGTATTAAAGTTTAAAGTGGTTGTAAAGCCACTTTGTTTTATTCCCAGAATCCCCTGTGTTAGATAAAGTTTTGTGCCCCATTGTATGAGTTTTATAAAAAATATGCAGCTTCAGAGCGCCTGTGACTGCCAGCCGCTCTCCTCCCCCGATCTGAGAACTACAGTGGGAGGGGCTGAGAATCCCCCACTGATGTCAGCTGGGAGGAGGCAAGGAGAGTGGCGGGTGGTCACGGGTGCTAAGGTATGAAACTGCATATTTTTTATAAAGCACATACACTGGGGCACGCGACTTAGTCTAAAACACGGGATTCTAGGAATTAAAGGTTTTTTTCCCGGAGTATTTTGTATTTATAGCAGCAGGAGGAGAGGGGCAGGGAGCAGATCGGCTGGCAGATAGGGAGGGATGGATGGGGAGAGAGAGGAGAGAAATCGGTCTGACGGAGGCACGTAAACTGACCACGATGTCATCCGCAGCCATGTTAGACGTGGTCAGTTTAGAGGAGAGGGCAGCACCAGGCAGGATCACCCAGGTATTTTAGATTATAGAAAGGGACAAATTACACAGCACAACCACTATGCTGTTTATCATGCTTTAACCCCTTCACACCGACCACACACACACACACACACACACACACACACACAAAAAATCCTCACCAAACTGGGTTTTTTTCCG
This sequence comes from Glandirana rugosa, assembly GCA_018402905.1. Taxonomy (NCBI): domain Eukaryota; kingdom Metazoa; phylum Chordata; class Amphibia; order Anura; family Ranidae; genus Glandirana; species Glandirana rugosa. The sequence continues at coordinate 626,128 of BLSH010277199.1, forward strand.
TGAGGCCGCATATATGGGTACTTCCCTTTGTGCTGGGAGTGCGCTGCACAGAGACCGGCGTCTCACACGAGCGATCGGGACCTGGGACTGTCGGTTTCGTGTCACCCGATTGCTGTGATGGCCTTTGATTGGCTCACAGTGATCGGTCACCTGTGAGCCCGCCCCTGGGTTTCCTTCCTCTTCTGAATGATACGTTGGATCTTCCTCTTCTTCCAGGAGAGGAATTGTAGACAATCCAAGTGTGTAAAAAAAAATAAATCAAGGTTGCCAGGGTTATTACGATCGGGGTCAAAGATCATGGTCGGCATATTTTGTGTAGAATGTAAAAAAAAAAAAAATGTCGAGTTTTAGGCAGGATATAAAAAAAATGTGCAACATTTTTTCTGGGCTGTACTACGGCGGGTACAAACAACAACTAATATGCACATTTGTGGTATCACTGCAATCAGTAGAATTTTATTTTTGGGTTGTTCTTCGGTGGTAAATTATGATAATAGCAAGAAATATACAGCTAATTTAAAAAGAAAAATCAACTAAAAATAAAAATTTATATAAAAAAAAAATAAAAAATATGATCAAGGTTGCCAGGGTTATTGTTACGGTCGGGGTCAAAGATCATGGCCAGCATATTTTGTGTAGAATGTAAAAAAAAATCCCCCAAAATTGTTATTGGTGTCGGTGTGTTTTAGGCAAGATATAAGAAAATGCACAGCATTCTTTTTGGTCTGTACTACGGGTGCAAACAACAACTAATATGCACATTTGTGGTATCACTGCAATCAGGAGAATTTTATTTTTGGGTTTCTCTTTGGTGGTAAATTATGATAATAGCAAGAAATATACAGCTAAATGAACCACTTCAGCCCCGGAAGGATTTCACACTTTAGGACCGGAGCACTTTTTGCGATTCGGCACTGCATCGCTTTAACTGACAATTGCGCGGTCGTGCGGCGTTGTACCCAAACTAAATTTGCGTCCTTTTTTCCCCACAAACAGAGCTTTCTTTTGGTGGTATTTGATCACCTCTGTGTCATTTCTGATCGCTGCTATAAACAAAAAAAGAGCGACAATTTTGCAAAAAAGTTTCTTACTTTTTGCTAAAATACAACTACAAAAAAATATTGAATAAAAAAACGTTTTTTTCATCGGTTTTGGCCGATTTTATATTCTTTCCTCATATTTTTGTTTAAAAAAAATGGCAATCAGCGTTTGATTGGTTTGCGCAAAAGTTGCCGCGTTTACAGTTAATTTCTGGGGTTTTTATTTATTTATTTATTTATTTTTTTACTAGTAATGGCGGCGATCTGCGATTTTTAGCGGTACTGCGATATTGCAGTGGACATTTCGGACCATTTTGACACTTTTTTGGGACCATTGGCATTTATACAGCAATCAGTGCTATAAAAATGCACTGATTACTGTGTAAATGCCATTGGCAGTGAAGGGGTTAACCTGGTGGGGGCGCTCTAAGGGTTAACTGTGTTCCCTCAGTGTGTTCTAACTGTATGGGGGCTGTGCTGGCAGGGGGAGGGGAGTGATCACGGCTTCCATATACAGGAAGCCTGTGATCACCGTCCTTCCCCCTCTGTCAGAACGGAGATCCGTGTTTACTTACACAGACCTCCGTCCTTTCACTGTGGGGGGGCCATCGCGGGTAGCTGGCGGCGATGGAGTCCGCCCTACCCGCTCCCTGGCCCCCCTGGAACACAGTGAGCATGCCTCCAGCGGCGCGCGTGTTCACAATGCTAGTTATCGCGGCCGCCGTCCTGTGATGGCGGTTCACAATAACGAGCCATCTTGCCGCCGTCACACTGCGGCGGGCTGTCTGCAAATGTTTTTTTTTTATTACTATTTTGGCCCAGTTTTCCTTTGATAATAAAAAAAATCAGGAGATATCCATTACCATTTACCACCAAATGAAAGCCCATTTTTTCCCTGAAAAAAACAATTTATAATCAGCCTGGTTGCACCAAATAGGTGACGTTCTGTACAGTTTTACTAACGTGTCAAAGTTGCAAAATTGAGCTTAGGTTATAAGATTTGTTTTACCCTTAGGTGTGAAGGGTTTAGCAGGGATCCTCAAACTATGGCCCTCCAGCTGTTGCAGAACTTCACATCCCATGAGGCGTTGTAAAACTCTGACATTCACAGACATGACTTGGCATGATGGGAATTGTAGTTCCTGAGCAACTGGAGGGCCATAGTTTGAGGACCCCTGGTTTAAAGGAATAGGGTAATTATTATTGTGTTTTTCTTTTTTTGGGGGGGGGGCAGTTACAACCGCTTTAATGCCACAAAACCTTTTAACTAAATAAATTACTCAATAGCCACAAAGGATATAAATCCACTTTGTGTGCTAAATGCCTTTGCGAACACAAATATTAGCTTGTGAAAGTAGCAGTGACATCAGATAACAGAGCTGTGGGAGGAACCCAGCAGGGCCCACCCACTATAGGAAGCTCCAGGGGGGGGGGCGGAGACAAGACCAGTCCCCCTGCACAAGGAGGGAGAGCAGCAGTGAGCGGTCTTTATTACAGGAAGTCTCACACTGGATCACTGCACAAATCTAGTATAAAAACACAAAGTGCATAGAGATTCAAAGAAGAATACACATGATGAATGTATTTAGACAATATTTGCATATCCTGGAGTTCAGATGCTAAAGGCCGTGTCATAAGAAACTATGAAGAAGTTTTTCATTAGGGAGCTCTAAAACTCATCTCTCTTCTTTTTTCACAGATATCATTGAATAACCGAGGTTTCACAATTGCTTGGTCTCCAGTCTTATGCCCTCTTTACTCCGTTACCATCACATCTTTTGGGTTTATACCATTGATATCAATAAAAGAATCTCACCGGCCTTCGCCGTAAAGCAGCAATCTGAGCATTGACTTGGCGTGAGGGGGCATGGTCGGCTTTCTCTGATGGAGGCTCCTGGCAACGACAGCCTCTGTGACGATGCCGACCCTGGGGGTACCGAAGGGAAGAGGCTGGTGGACGGAGACCCGAAGCACTCCAAGGGCTCCCACTTTGACAACATAGGCCAGGGCCTGAAGCATCTGTTTCATCATCAGAGACGCCGCTCCTCCGTTTCCCCTCACGATGTCCAGCAGGCACAGCCAGAACCGGATCCGGAACCAGACCCATTACTGGTGTCAGACATTGACGGAACAGCACAACCTGGCGCCCTCAATCGTGTCCTGCAGCAAATTCGTGTTCCACCTAAAGTGAAGAGAGGAAGCAGCCTTCAGCAGAACCGCAAAGGCAAGACACGTGGGAGCCCACAAATCAGCCGCCGGTCTGCTCAGGATATCATGGCTGTCCTTTCACACCCTGCCCGTCCGCGGTCTTCATCTACAACCGATGCACACTCTGCCTCTGTAGCTCTGGATATCTCCAACACCTCCTATTTATCTGCAGAAGATTCAGCTGAAA
>BLSH010277199.1:640668-652654 GCA_018402905.1 Glandirana rugosa
GTGACATAAATACCTCCACGACAGTGAGATCCTGTCTGGGGGGAAGTATCGTGTCCTCCCTCCACAAGACATCAAGAGTCTCTATCGACCCTTGTTACATTTAATATCCTCATGTCGTCGTGTCCTTCATCCTGAACATCAAGGTATAACGCGTACGAGATGTTCAGGGTCGTCAAGTTCGTAGGTGGATTGTCTTGTATCCTGTATACCTTGATTTTCAAGGTCGTCAGGAAGGTAGGTCTCTCGTCGTGTGTCGGTTGGGTCTTGATGTTCAGAGTCGTCAGGACCACTTGATTCCGTAGAGTACACTGTCTATAATTTCCATATGTCCTATGTTCTGTTAGGTGGATGCTTGAACTGCTGGGACTTGTAGAGCATGCGCAATATGGAACTACAAGTCCTACTTCCTGTGCTGCTGTACTCCTATAATTTACATTGTTCCCAGCTATCTCTGAGAACTACAGAACACCTCCCTCCTGTGCTATGAAGGGGGGTCTGTCCTAGAGTGACAGCACCTCCATAAATACAGTGCGGTGAGTGAGCGTGGTCACCTTTGGACAGAAAGCGTGCTATTGGCAGGATCACCAGGTAAAAATACAGGAGAAAACAAAGCCTAAATAAAGAAACCTAATGCAGCCACCCCATCTAAAGACTGATGAGCTGCAATATGGCAGATTTGTTCCGGGGTTTGGATACACTGTAAGGAAAGGCAGCTTCTTAAGTCTGCCTGGACTGAGATGCCCGCGGGCAGCCTGGCGAGGGAGAAGGGGGGATGATGGTGTCCTGATCTGCCCAAAACTTTAATCTGCTCCAGATGTCCATCAGAGCGCAGAATGGAGGCAAATCATTTAATACCCTTTATCCTGGCTGATTAAATTGGGCGTCTTTTAATACCGAAGACATGCCAAGAATCCTGGCTATTTGTCCCAGATTAGACGGCTCGGCTGCCCTGTGGATTTCGGTGCCCGGCGTTCGAGCCGCCACCGCGACCCATAAACCGTGCGCCAATCACTGTGCCAGAAGAGTCTCCACGCATCTCGGGTTTCAGGATTTTATCCTTAATATAGCCAAAAAATGCCCAGAAAATGGGCCCAGCGTCAGATTATGTCATGAAGGCGGTAATAAACCCAACACCAAAAATGTCATATAATGTAACTTACCAATCAGATGTGGTGGCTGCATTAGTTTTCCCTTTTTAGGCTTTCCCCTGGTGATCTGTCCAGTAACACACCCCCTGTATTAGAGCACCCCCACTCTGGATGAAGGAGCACAGGGGGCAGCTTTTGGACATAATTATGGTCAGTCTGGGGCAAGGGGATTGTTAGATGGACAAGCAGATTTGAATACACTAACAAATGTAAAGCCAAACTCCAGCTCAAAATTTATATTCAGTTACAGCAAACCGTTTTTTCCCCTTTTGGGATAAAGGTATTACATAAAAGCTGATCTTTGTAAGCACCCCTGCCAGTGCTAAATGGTTTCTATTTGGAGTGTTACTAAACCCAGGAGTCACTATATCTCATCTCCCACAGTACACAGAACATGGAAATGCAATTATTTTACTAAATATACAAAGATAAATACCTTTTCTCATCAGCAGTATATAGCAGTCTTGTGACTTCTATCAGTGTCTGGTTAAAGCTTGTAGGAGGAGTTTTCATTCTCCTCTGACTGTCCTATGAGGCTGCACGACCCCTGACCCTCTGTCTGGATAGTGCTGATTGGCCCTGTGCTGATCCCATGCACCCTCCCAAAAAATAAACTCTCTAGCAATACACACCAAACTGAGCATGTGCAGAGTGACTCCCAAGGCTCTGTTCTATCAGGAGATGGATTGGGGACAGTGGAAGAAGGGGGGATCAGAGAAGACAGGATGGATCAAACAGCCTTTTTACATAATGTGAAGGATTAACGCTTTAAAAGCCCCACTATAGGTCACCAGTTTAGCGTTACGGTGGACGTCTGGTGCTAGAATTATTGCTGTTATTGTGGCCTGCGCGGCGATATGGAACGTGTAGCGCAATCAATGTTTTCAGGCATGGGCGCCCCACCGTGTGCGTTTACATTTGTATGGGGGGGGGTGGGAGGCCTCGGTTTTTTTTTTTATTGGGGGGGGGCGTGGTATGTGCTTGGGTGTAACTTTCACTTTTTAAAACTTTTTTTTTTATCTTAAAGTAAAACTATAGGCAAAGCTTTTTTTTTTTTTCTTTTTTCTTTTTTCTTTTTTTTTTTTTTCCAATTTTGGATAGAGTAAGGCTTGGTCATACATTATACAATTTTCCTTTATATTTACCTAAACCATATAATAGGAGGTCACACCTAAACACATTCAATGTGTATGCAATCAGGCAGACCCTCGTACTGTTGAAGGTAAATCTAAAGGAAGTTGAATAAGAAAATTGTATAATGTATGGCCAGCTTAACCACTTAACGACCGCCCGCGGTCATTTGACGGCGGCAGTCTGGCTCTATAACGCAAACCGCTGTCACCGGACGGCTGCAAAAGCAAGGATCGTGGCCGCGCACTCACTGTGTAAAGGGGGAGCCAGGGAGCGGGTGGGGCGGACTCGATCGCTCCCCCGCTGTGACAGAACGGGGACCGCTAATGTAAACAGGTGGATCCCTGTTCTGACAGGGGAGAAGGAGAGGGATCATATGTTCCCTATATATGGGAGCAGCGATCACTCTCTCCTCCCCCAGTCAGCCCATCCCCCATACAGTTAGAAACACAAAACAGGGAACACAGTTAACCCTTTGCTCCCCCCCCCCGGTGTTAACCCCTTCCCTGCCAGTGACCTTTATACAGTAATCAGAGCATTTTCATAGCACTGATCGCTGTATAAATGTCATTGGTCCCAAAAAAAGTGTCAAAAGTGTCCGACATGTCCGCCGCAATGTCGCAGTCCCGGTAAAAATCGCTTGTAAGGTTCATTTTTAACCTCTATTGAAAGAAGCAAAGGTCCTCACGGTGTGGCTACCGTGGACCCAAAATAGGTAAGACGAGTGCCACATCCCTAATTAATCTACAAAAAATCCTAGAAAGTACAGGCATGGATAATGGGACTGTGCAATTCCATTTTATCATATAATCAAGGGGAACTTTTTTCCTTTTGTGTCATTATGTCCTATAGACCAATTATGCCACTGTATTGATTGGAGGTCCAGCGGAGTAAGGGGTCGGTGGGTGGTGCTTTGGACAATGCCCACCACCACAATACAATATGCCTGTGGGTAGCAATAGCTGATGGTTTTATGATATGATCTTTTATCAATTTTTCAATAAATACATGTTTTTCCTACCTTTTTGGATTAATTTTGCCGTGTAAAAGTCCCATTATCCATACCTGTACTTTCTAGGATTTTTTTGTAATTTTTAACATCCGTGACCCATTGGGGGGAGATTTCCTTTCACTTCCTGTCCCATAGCCAAAACAGGAAGTAAGATGAACACCCCCTCCCAAGATTGGGGACAGTGTCCCCATTGGAAAATTTCCCCTCTTTTCCTCTTCTGGTGACAACCCAAAATTTGGGATTTTCTTATATTTACAGTGATGGTAGACAGGACAAATCGAGAGGGTGAATCTCCCCAATGGGAGCCCAGACAGCAATCAAAACATGACACCAAAACAGGGAACAAAGGGGAAATCTTCCAATGGGGACACCGCTTCTGGAGATTCCCTCTCACTCCTTGTTTTGCCTTTGGGACCGGAAGTGAAAGTAAAACTTTATCCATAAGATTGATAAAAAAGTCATGTTCTTTACCAAGGAGCAGACATTCTATCCATCGGATTTCCACCCACATTTTTCACTCCTCACCATGCAGCACTTAAGTGCATCCCTAAGATTAATTGGCAATTTATTTTTTTTTTTTTCTGTTCACTTACCTGATTTATGCCTAGATCTAATTTCACTTCCTCCTTGAGGTGCCGCGGCGCCATATGTCATTTGCGGTTTTGCTTTGGCTCCTGGGAGATGTTGGTCAGCTTGACATGGCACGGCTCCCATAACATTTAACATTGGCGTCTATGGAAAATCTTGGTCAGCTTGACATGGCACTGCTCCCGTGTTTTTTTTTTTTTTGTTTTTTTTTTGGGCAATATTTTTTTTTTTTTGTTGCTGCCCCCCTGCTATTTGTACAATATAAGGCTGGCTTTCTGGTATATGTGAGCAGCTTCACTGTAGTGAATCTGCTTAATACACGAGATGGTCATTCACAACACTGGGTATTAACAATAGGGGAGCTTCACCTCCCTATAGAACCTGGTGAATATTGTCTTTGGTACAGAAAGTGAGGGGAATTCAAAAGTTTGTAACCAGAACAAGAGATGAGGATGAAACTCCAATGGGGACACCTGTTCTGGAAACAGGCTAAGGCTTTTTTTACATGGGAATAGAGATGCAGTGAGATGATTGCACATTGACGCTATAGCTGCATTAACCTACAACGCTATAGCTGCATTAACCTACAATGCTATAGCTGCATTAACCTACAACGCTATAGCTAGAGCTGCATTAGCCCGTGGCGCTATAGCTGCATTAGCCCGTGGCGCTATAGCTGCATGAGCCCACGGCGCTATAGCTGCATGAGCCCACGGCGCTATAGCTGCATGAGCCCACGGCGCTATAGCTGCATGAGCCCACGGCGCTATAGCTGCATATGAGCCCACGGCGCTATAGCTGCATATGAGCCCACGGCGCTATAGCTGCATGAGCCCATGGCGCTATAGCTGCATGAGCCCACGGCGCTATAGCTGCATGAGCCCACGGCGCTATAGCTGCATGAGCCCACGGCGCTATAGCTGCATGAGCCCACGGCGCTATAAATGCATCTTAACCCACGGCGCTATAGCTGCATCTTAACCCCACGGCTCGCTTCAGCTGCGTTAGCCCACGGTGCTACTGTTGAATTAACCCAGGAACTCATTAACTTACAGGACATAAAGGATCTGCTACTGACTGCTTGGTGCCAAATACCACAGCATGCCTTCAGAGGTCTAGTGGAGTCCATGCCTCGATGGGTCAGGGCTGTTTGGGTGGTAAAAGGGGGGTCTTCTCAATTATACGTGGGTGGTCACAATGTTATGGCTGACGGGCGTACATGCTGGATATTTCTATGGATGTAAAAGTGCGTCTCCTGGCTTCCCGGGTGATGTCATGAGCCGCAAGGTTACATAGCTTTCTTTCTTTAATGATAATATTGCCTCATTTACCTCCTGTGGAGCCATAAATCATTTATGACATCGGCGATAACGGCGTTCTGTTTGCATTGTCTGTGTTTGTAGACTTTGCCCGGTGCGATGTGCGGCACAGAGCTGTACTGTAAATAGAAGCAAGAGAGGGGAAATAAAATATGTAATGTCCAGAAGTAACCATTGCTGGATCCATGCCCAAGGAATCCGTACTTTGTATAGCGCGTTACATGGCATGCCCAGTGCTGCCTCTGATTTTGCTTTTAATGAGGTCAAAGCATTTCCAAGATTTTATAAAACACCGGGGTTACAGAATGCGATTGTGATTACAGGGCAGAGGTGGGGACTTTTGGAGTGGAATTACTAAAGGCAAATAGACTGTGCACTCTGCAAATGGAGTTGCATGATGAGCTTAATAAATGAGGGGGGGGGGGCTCTGATGACTTCCAGCATCCAATCATGTGCAAGCAAAAAGCGTTTATTATTTTTTCCTTGTGATTGGCTATTCTTTGCATGACCTCATTTACCTAGCTCTGGAGCAAATGCACTTGCAGTGTGCGACTCCACTTGCTGAGTGCACAATCTATTTGCCTTTAGTAAATCAATTCCCAGTGTACCTATAAATGTGCTTATTATACAAATAATGAAAATTCCTAAAATGTAAAGCCCAGCCCTGGCCTGACCTTCAGTCTTGCACAGTTGTAGCGGCTCCTCTGCTCGACTGAAATGGCTTCCTCTGATTTCACCGCACACTGCGAGCTTCTCACCATGTGCATTAGAAGCTGCAGCAATCCGAGCCCTGCCTCATTTCCTGGCTGGAGGAAGGACAACTAATCAATCTGAAAGACAAGCTGGTAGGTAAATTGGCTGCTGTCTAAATTGTCCCTAGTATGTGTATGAATGTGAGTTGGGGACATTAGATTGTAAGCTCCTTGAGGGTAGGGACTGATATGAATGTGCAATGTATATGTAAAGTGCTGTGTAAATTGACAGCGCTATACAAGTACCTGAAATAATAATATGGGCAGCTATGGTAAAACATTGCCACTCACACACCTATAGTGAGGGAAAAAAGTATTTGACCCCCTGCTGATTTTGTAGGTTTGCCCACTGACAAAGAAACGATCGGTCTATAATTTTAATGGTCGGTTTATTATAACTGTGAGAGACAGAATAACAACAGAAAAACACATTTCAAAAAAAGTTCTGAATTGATTTGCATTTTAATGAGTAAAATAAATATTTGACCCCTTCACAAAACATGACTTGGCACTTGGTGGAGAAACCCTTGTTGGCAATCAGAGGTCAGAGGTTTCTTGTAGTTGGCCTCCAGGTTTGCAGACATCTCAGGAGGGGTTTTGTTCCACTCCTCTTTGCAGATCCTCTCCCAGTCATTAAGGTTTGGAGGCCGACGTTTGGTAACTCAAACCTTCAGCTCCCTCTACATATTTTCTATGGGATTAAGGTCTGGAGCCTGGCTAGGCCACTCCAGAACCTTAATGTGCTTCTTCTTGTGCCACTCCTTTGTTGCCTTGGCCGTGTGTTTTGGGTCATGCTGGAATTAGAGTTGCCACCTCATCCCTTTAAACCCGAACACATATGAATTACGCAGGTTGTTCTAAGGATAATTGAATGCAGATGAGGCACCAAGTGAGTTTAATTATCACCGTAATCAGCCACAGAACAACCTGTTTAATTCATATGTGTGCGGGTTTAAAGGGATGAGGTGGCAACCCTAGCTGGAATACCCATCCATGACCCATTTTCGATGCCTTGGATGAGGGAAGGAGGTTCTCACCCAAGATTTGATGGTTGATGGCCCCGTCCATCGTCCCTTTGATGCGGTGAAGTTGTCCTGTCCTCTTAGCAGAAAAACACCCCCAAAGCTTAATGTTTCCACCTCCATGTGTGATGGTGGGGATGGGGTTCTTAGGGTCATAGGCAGCATTCCTCCTCCTCCAAACATGGCGAGTTGAGTTGATGCCAAAGAGCTTGATTTTGGTCTCATCTGACCACAGCACTTCCAGTTCTCCTCTGAATCATTCAGATGTTCATTAGCAAACATCAGACGGGCAGTACATGAGCTTTCTTGATTAGGGGGACCTTGCGGGCGCTGCAGGATTTCAGTCGTTTTTGGTGCAGTGTTACCAATTGTTCTCTTGGTGCCCATGGTCCCAGCTGCCTTGAGATCATTGACAAGATTCTCCTGTGTAGTTCTGGGCTGATTCCTCACCGTTCTCATGATCATTGGAACTCCATAAGGGGAGACCTTGCATGGAACCCCAGACTGAGGGAGATTGACAGTTATTTTGTATTTCTTCCATTTGCGAATAATCGCACCAACTGTTGTCACCCTCTCACCAAGCTGCTTGGCGATGTTCTTGTAGCCCATCCCAGCCTTGTGTAGGTCTACAATCTTCTCCCTGACCTCCTTGGGCAGCTCTTTGGTCTTGGCCATGGTGGAGAGATTGGAATCTGATTGATTGCTTCTGTGGACAGGTGTCTTTTATACAGGTAACAAGCTGAGATTAGGAGCACTCCCTTTAAGGGAGTGCTCCTAATCTCAGCTTGTTACCTGTATAGAAGACACCTGGGAGCCAGAAATGCTGCTGATTGATAGGGGACCGAATACTTATTTCACTCATTAAAATAAAAATCAATATATTACTTCTTTGAAATGCGTTTTTCTGGATATTTTTGTTATGGTCTCTCACTGTTAAAACCGACCATTAAAATTCTAGACTGATCGTTTCTTTGTCCTACAAAATCAGCAGGGGGATCAAATACTTTTTTTCCCTCGCTGTACATGGGGAAGCACTGTAAGCCCCACCTTTCGGTGTCACCCGGGTTTGTCGGGGGTTAATCCTCTTTTATCTCTGCAGGAATTTGCGCCGTTGAATCCCGGGGGCCCCTCCAGAACAATAAGCTTTATTTAATTAATCTGCAGCCGCTCCCCGCAGCAGCCCCTCCGACCGCGTCCACGGCGCACTCAACCCTGCATGACCCGGAGCGCTGAATAGGAACGGGGAGGCTTGAAGCCTTGTGGGTTGGCCAACCCAGGATCTCACCGCATTCCTGCACCTTGCAGCTGTAATTATCTTACCTGCCGCCATCGATGCCAAATTGGGGACCTTTCTATGTCCTGCAAGGTTAGAGCAGCCTGTGATCAGTATGGAAATACACGATTGCACCACATCTCACCATTGTAGCCTTTGAGAGAGATTCCCGGAAGGCTCAGGGGATTAGGCTCCATTTACACGGGGCGCCATTTCAACCTCCCTCTGAACGGTTTTTTTTTTTTACAGCTAAAAGCCGGCGTCTAAAACGGCCGTTTTGCATGCCGTGTTCGCGTCTAAGAGCATTAAAAAAAAAAAAAAAAAAATGGAAACCCCTGTAAACGAAACGGTCCTAGACGCAAGTTGGCGCGTTTAGCGCCATTTACAAGCTGTTTGGCGTTTCAAATGCCTTTGAATTGGCGTCTGAACCCATTTTTTTTGCGTTCCCAAAAAAAGCCTTTAAACTCAACTGCCTGGAAACGACCTAAAACGGCCCTGTGTACATGGACTGCTAGGTGACATAGAGGAAAGTTTAGGGGCAGCTGAAAAAAAACGCCCAAATGCCTCTAAATTTCCGTTTACCAGCAGCAATGGGCATGAGGCCTTAAACGTTGACACACAGAAAACTGTTATCCTGCATTTCTGTGCGTTTTTCTTACATCTTTGATTTAAACGGTAAATTAAAACTCAGAATGCACAGCTGCATGGTGTAGTGCAGGTCAAGTGTATCCAAAAAAACGCACTTAAATCTGTACAAAGGTGACCTGGGCCAAAGGTAACTCCGTTGTTGACTGTCAGCATGGCGCTTGGGGATCGTTCATTATGGGGTTTAACCACTTCTAGTCCGGGCCGATTCTGACATTCCTTTCCTACATGTAAAAATCTATTTTTTTTTTTTTTTGCTAAAAAAACACTTAGAACCCCCAAACATTAATATATATATATATATATACAGTGGGTACGGAAAGTATTCAGAACCCCTTAAATTTTTCACTCTTTTTTATATTGCAGCCATTTGCTAAAATCATTTAAGTTAATTTTTTCCCCTCATTAATGTGCACACAGCACCCCATATATATATATATATACACACATACACAGTTGTGCTCATAAGTTTACATACCCTGGCAGAATTTTATGATTTCTTGGCCATTTTTCAGAGAATGTGAATGATAACACAAAAACATTTCTTTCACTCATGGTTAATGTGTGGCTGAAGCCATTTATTATCAATCAACTGTGTTTACTCTTTTTAAATCAAAAGTTTACATACCCCAGTTCTTAATACCGTGTTGCCCCCTTTAACATCAATGACAGCTTGAAGTCTTTTGTGGTATTTGTGGATGAGGCTTTTTATCTTCTCAGATGGTAAAGCTGCCCATTCCTCAGTTCCTGGAAATTCTTGGGCCGTCTTGCATGAACTGCATGTTTGAGATCTCCCCAGAGTGGCTCAATGATAATGAGGTCAGGAGACTGAGATGGCCACTCCAGAACCTTCACTTTATTCTGCTGTAGCCAATGACAGGTCGGCTTGGCCTTGTGTTTTGGATCATTGTCATGTTGGAATGTCCGAGTACGTCCCATGTGCAGCTTCCTGGCTGATAAATGCAAATGTTCCTCCAGTATTTTTTGATAACTGCATTCATCTTGCCATCAATTTTGACCAAATTTCCTGTGCCTTTTGTAGCTCACCCCTCCCCAAAACATCAGCGATCCACTGCCGTGTTTCACAGGCCTTGTTGACTTCTCTCCAAATGTAGGGTTTAGGGTTGTGGCCAAAAAGCTTAATTTTGGTCTCATCACTCCAAGTGACTTTGTGCCAGAAGGTTTGAGTCTTGTCTCTGTGCTGTTTGGTGTATTGTAAGTGGGATACTTTGTGGCATTTGCATAGTAATGGATTTCTTCTGGGGACTCGACCATGCAGCCCATCTTTCTTCAAGTGCCTCCTTATTGTGCATCTTAAAACAGCCACACCACATGTTTTCAGAGAGTCCTGAAGTTATTTGTGGGTTTTTCTTTGCATCCCAAACAATTTTTCTGCCAGTTGTGGCTGAAATTTTAGTTGGTCTACCTGACCGTGGTTTGGTTTCAACAGAAGCCCTCATTTTCCACTTCTTGATTAGAGTTTGAACACTGCTGATTTGCATTCTCAATTCCCTGGATATCTTTTTATATCCCTTTCCTGTTTTATACAGTTCAACTACCTTTTCCCGCAGATCCTTTGACAATTCTTTTGCTTTCCCCATGACTCAGAATTCAGAAACGTCAGTGCAGCGCTGGATGAAAGATGCAAGGGTCTGTCAGGAGTCCAGAAACTCATTGACCTTTTATACACACACACTAATTACAAGCAAACAGATCACAGGTGAGGATGGTTACCTTTAATAGCCATTCAAACCCCTTTGTGCCAACTTGTGTGCATGTTATCAGGCCAAAATCACCAGGGTATGTAAACTTTTGATCAGGGTCATTTGGGTAGTTTCTGTTGTCATTATGATATAAAAAGAGTAAACACAGTTGATTGATAATAAATGGATTTGGCCAAACACCAACCATGAGTCAAAGAAATGTTTTTGTGTTCTCATTCATATTCTCTGAAAAATTGAAAAATGGCCAAGAAATCATAAATTCCACCAGGGTGTGTAAACTTATGAGCACAGGTGTGTGTGTGTATGTATATATATATATATAATTTATTTTTTAGGGGTTCTAATTCCTCTCCACTTTGTCCAAAACTTTAAAAAAAAAAAAAAAAAAAAAAGAAAAAAAAAAAACCTTTGACTTCAGTTGGATTTCAAATATGGATGTCAGAAGGATGATGGCAGCGGTGCGGAGAGCGGCCTCTGCTCCTCGGTGATTACAGACAATGAGGCGGTGTGCTGCTGCTTCCCCGATAAGGAAGGCCACTCGCTGTGTTTATTTTAGCAGATAAAGGATGGAGAGAAAGACGCATTGTAGTTGAAGTGTTTGCATTTGTCGTCAGTTGCTGCGTTTTTTTTTTAAAGAAAAAGTTGCATTGCAGAGTTAGAAATGTCTCCTCTCCCTCTTGCTGAAATGTTTTATTTTTGGCCAGAGAAGAGGAGAAATGAGGTTGCAAAATGCATCGGCAGACCACCCCAGAAGTAGGGTAAAGGGTGGTCAGGGGTGGGTGGCAGCGGAGAGCGCTGGGTGATTGGGATGCGTGCCGCATGTTGTGGGTGCCGCATGAACCGCAACCCTGAAAACATTCCAGCCAATGATCACGGGCTTGTAGGATCTTCTGCAGTTTTCTTGCAGGTAGGTTGGTGTACAGATGAATATTGAAATCGTTTTTCTCCATAGTAATTTATAGAATTTCCTGCAGTCCGAAAATCTGGTCCATAACAACAATAGCAGATACTCCTCACGCCTGGAAATGTTCATTGTTTTTTATTTTTTTCTCTTGAGGTCCCACTCCAGGCAAAAAAAAAAAACCCTTGTAGTGGGGCCCCCTCACTGCAAGGGTTAAATTCTAGTTCTAGGGGTAGAAGAATCAGCAGTAATGCTTGGCTGCTCCTCACTCCGGCAGACTTCCTCCATGCAAGACGAGACCGGTCCCCCAAAACCACTTCTCTTTGCGCCCGGTCCCCCAAAACCTCTCCTCTGTGCGACCGGTCCCCCGAAACCTCTTCTCTGTGCGACTGGTCCCCCGAAACCTCTTCTCTGGGCGACCGGTCCCCCGAAACCTCTTCTCTGGGCGACCGGTCCCCCGAAACCTCTTCT
>BLSH010277199.1:653005-663477 GCA_018402905.1 Glandirana rugosa
AGCCGCCTGGCCAGCGCGTCCTGCGCGACCGGTCCGCCGAACCCTCTTCTCTGCGCGACCGGTCCGCCGAACCCTCTTCTCTGCGCGACCGGTCCGCCGAACCCTCTTCTCTGCGCGACCGGTCCGCCGAACCCTCTTCTCTGCGCGACCGGTCCGCCGAAACCTCTTCTCTGTGCGACCGGTCCCCCGAAGCCTCTTCTCTGTGAATTTTTTTTCCCCACATTTTTTATGCAATAGGTTTTATAGCAGAAAGCAAAAAATAGTGTTTTTTTTTTCTCAAAATTGTTGGCCTTGTTTTGTTTATCGCGCTAAAAATAAAAACCGCAGAGGTGATCAAATACCACCAAAAGTAAGCTTGATTTGTGGGAAAAAAGACGCAAATTTTATTTATATGTACAGCGTCGCACGACTGCGCAATTGTCAGTTAAAGCAACGTAGTGCCGTATTTCAAATAATGGCCTGGTCATTAAGGGGGGGGGGGTAAATCTTCTGGCGGTCAAGTGGTTAAGGAAACCGGTCTGATAAGAATTACGCTACACACAGGATGGGGACGTAGGAAAAATAGTTTGCATGCAGTCTACAGCAGCACCGGAAAATGTTCAAAACGCATAGTCCAATTCAAAGGAATACAGAATACCGCTAAGGCCCCTTTCACGCTTGCGCGACTTGGGACTGCAAAGTCGCATGATGAGTCGTACCCCATGATTTGCAATGAGTACCGTTCATATCTGTGCGACTTTTTTTTTTTACAATGTAACAATCACTTGCAGTGTGAAGCTCAGGGGTGTAATAACGCTCATGCATTATAAAGTGCGTTCAGCGCTGTTGGTGTTTTACGGAGCCCCCAATGTATTTTTTTTCTTTTCAAATGTGAAGACGTTGAGTGGTGTAGTAGAGGCGGGGGTCCTCCCTCCGCCTGGTCCTGAGTGGATGCAGATAATGAATTTGCTGTAATTGCTCCTAATGAAAGAGATAAGAGGAGGGTCAGGTGGATGCGGGCGAGGAGGGGTCCGGTGTCAGAGGAGGGAGGGGGCATTGCCTCCATCTGTCTGGACCCTCTCACAGCTGACTCACAGGAAGTGTAGAGAGCAGCCCTAGCTTGGCACCCCTCCCTCTCTGTAGTACTGGAGAACAATGACACCCAGCCAAGTTCTGCTCTGCTAATTCCTCGCCGGTCTTAGGACTTCAGCTCCAGCCGTTCCCCCATTGCCTTCACCCCACGCTGGCGGCCCCTCGCCACCACACCCACCCAAGTCTTTGTCTGAGGGGCAACCAGACCCGGAGCCATGGTCCAGAGGTTCAGCCTCCGGCGACAGCTGTCCAAGGTGGGTACCTCGCCATCCCATTACCCACTTCTGTATTCGTTATAACCATAAAATACTTCGCTAGTCCTGGGGTCACCCCTAAAAAGCTGAGGGGAGCGGTCTGTGCCCCAGGCGGTGCCAGGCTTTGGGTAATTAAAGATATTTGGTCAATATGGGTTGGAATTTCACCGCCAATTTAAATAATTGGGCATTTTACTTAAATGACCCCCTTTGTCATTACATTCCGGAAATAAACGCCTTGAAACGAACTATCTATCTATATATTATATACATAAGCGTGGCATATGGACCATTATATACTTTGTATTTGTTAATCAAGCAAATTATGCCAGCTGCTATTTAATTAAAGGATTGCTTTTTGGTTTTGGCACAGATTCTATCCCGTATTTTATTTGAGAGATATATATATATATATGTGTGTGTGTGTGTGTATATATATATATAATGTGATGTATAAGAATCTGTGCTAAAACCAAAAAGCAATCCTTTAAATAGCAGCTGGCATAATTTGCTTGATTAACAAATACAAAGTATATAATGGTCCATATGAATCGCTTATGCACTATTTTTCTTTTTTTTTTTTAATGGACCCCTTTTTATTGTAAAATTGACCTTTTTGTATATCTGCGATTTGGGGTTTAGATGTAATATTATTATTATTATTATTATTTTTTTTTTTTTTGGAATAGACCCCTATTATTGTACATTTGTCCTTTTTTGTATATGCTGTCGCACCTCTGTAATTTAAGGTTTAGATGTAATTTTTTTTTTTCCACAACAAAATACTGAACTTTAAAAATTGCAAAATTCCTTATGTGAGTGGCACCACAATGCAAAAATGTATTTATTTTTCTAAATTGTTTTTTTTTATTATTATTATTTCAGATTATTATGTATTTTTAATTTTTTTTCCCTCTCAGAATATTCTGTATTTTCTAGTGCAACATTTTTATAACTTTTATTAAAAGTAATACAATTGAAATGCTTCTAAAAGTTCAAATTCTGCACTAGAAAATACATAATATTTTGGAGAAAAAGAAATGCATAATAATCTGGAAAAAAAGAATACATAATATTCTGGGGAAAAAATGAATACATAATATTCTAGGGAAGAAATGAATACATAATATTCTGGGGAAAAAATGAATACATAATATTCTGGAGAAAAAAGAAATGCATAATATACTGGGGAAAAAATGAATACATAATATACTGGGAAAAAAATGAATGCATATTATACTAGGGAAAAAAAATAAATACATAATCTGGAATATATATAATAATCTGGAAAAAAGCATACATAATATTCTGGAAAAAAAAATGCATAATCTGAAAAAAAAAAAAAAAAAAATACGTAATATTCTGGAAAGAGAAATTCAGAATTTTCTGGAAAAAAAAAGAAATGCATAATATTCTAGAAAAAAATGAATACATAATCTGGGAAAAAAATACATAATCTCAATTTCAAACCACCTTGACCCTTGTGGGCCGGTTATTAATCTCTTTGGCCGTTGGGGAAATGTTGCTTTGGACGCCTCGTAGATCCTCATTGGCACATTGGGCGATGCCTGAAATGTTCTCCTCTGGCCCTGCCCAGTTCCTGCCGCCCGCTGTTCCCTAAAGAGTTGCATTTGCTGCCTCTGTGCCGGGGAAGCTGCTGCTGTCTGTGTGGCAAACAATGGACGACGAGAGTCCTTTTTTATAGCCGATTTTTAGTTTTTGTTTTTCCAAGTATTTTGGTCCAAGCGTGATTCCAGCATTGCCCCCTGGAGCTGGATGTTTTATTCTCTGCTATCGCTGGTGTGTTTTGGCGCTTGCTTTCCTTTATGGAGAGGATTGTTGGGTTTAGCGTTATGGTGTTGGGCTGAGTGTGAAGTGTCATTTCTGGGGGGAAATAACATTTTATGCATTTTGGTGCTTTGGGCATCCCGCTTATAAGAAAAAGTTCTGCCTTAAAGTGGTTGTAAACTAACTGCATAGAGGGTTCTTTGCTGTAAGAGCGGTAAGGATGTGGAGTTCTCTTCCACAAGCAGTGGTTACAGCGGGTAGCATCGATAATTTCAACATATTGTTAGACGGGCACCTTAACCACCTCCATATACAGGGATATACAATGTACTATTAACATAAAAGCACACACAGGTTGGACTGGATGGCCTTGGGGCTTTACAACCTCACCAACTATGTAAACCTCAGACATGAAATATGAACAAAGCATATCCCTCTATAGTGTGTACTTGTCTCAATCCAGAGCACTTGGGCTCCGTTCACATCATATCGAGGTGAGTTGCGGGTGGAATCTCCTCAATTCTGCCCGCGTCTCTCAATAACTGAAAATCGCAGGATGCCCGAGCATTCCCGGAGCATAGCTCGTTGATTTAAATAGCTGCTGACCATCAATGTAAGGGGCATTCTTCCCACTGATCACCAATGTAAGGAACATTCTTCCCACTGATCACCAATGTAAGGAGCATTCTTCCCACTGACCACCAATGTAAGGAACATTCTTCCCACTGACCACCAATGTAAGGAACATTCTTCCCACTAACCACCAATGTAAGGAGCATTCTTCCCACTGATCACCAATGTAAGGGGCATTCTTCCCACTGATCACCAATGTAAGGGGCATTCTTCCCACTGATCACCAATGTAAGGAGCATTCTTCCCAATGACCACCAGGGGTTTCCTGAGACCTGAAAGTTATTTTATGGGTTCTTCAGTGTTGAGAGAGGCTCCAGTAGAGTTTTTACCTTAAACCTATAATTTAGCCCTAAAAGGGGCCTTCTAGTGATTGCCCTCCAGGAATTATACACTAAGGATGGCCATACATGTTAGATTTTCTGTCCAATTTTCTTCTGATTTGCCTTTAACTATTTAGTACAAGGGCTTGCCTGATTGGATAAAATTGAAAGTGTTGTTTAGTTGTGACCTCATATTATATGGTTTATGGTAAATCGAAAGAAAATCGAACACGCATGGCCATCCTTAAGCCCTGAAGAAGGGGAGGCCTTTTCCCCTGAAATGCGTTGGCTGCATTCAATGCTCTTTAATAAAGCATTAATAAGAATCAACAAGCTAGATGACGTAACCACTTGCCCTCCAGAAGATTTACCCCCTTTCATGACCAGGCCATTTTTCTTACTATACGGCACTGCCTTACATTAACTGACAATTGCGTCGTCATGCAACAAATTAAGTATTTTTTTTTTTTTGCCCCACAAATAGAGCTTTCTTTTGGTGGTATTTGTTCAACTTTGGGTTTATTTTTTGCGCTATAAATAAAAGGGCTGACGATTTTGAAAAACAAAAAACGCATTTTTTTATTCTCTGCTATAAAACCCATCCAATAAAAAAAAGTGTAAAAAATCAACTTAAGTTTAGGCCAATATGTATTCTGCTTAATATTTTTGGTAAAAATAAAAAAATCCCAATAAACGTATATTGATTGCTTTGCGCAAAAGTTATAGCGTCTACAAATTATGGGATATATGCTGGAATTTTTTATTTTTTATACTAGCAATGGCGGCGATCAGCAAATTATAGCGGGACTGTGATTATTGCGGCGGACAAACTGACACTTTGTGGGAACCAGTGATTCCAATACAGTGATCAGTGCTAAAAATATTCACTGTACTAATGACAATGGCTGGGAAGGGGTTAATATCTAGGGCGATCGAAGGGTTAACTGTGCCTTGCCAGTGTTTTTGTGCTTACTATGTGCTGTTTTAAGAAAGGATGTATGAATGTGAGTTAGGGACCTTAGATTGTAAGCTCCTTCAGGGTAGGGACCCGGTTCACACAGGGGCCACTTGCGATCCGACTTGAGTCGCCTCAAGTCACCCCAGGTCGCTTGACTTAAGAAATCCCATTGAAGTGAATGGGAGCCGTCTTTATGTGCACTACTGAAGTCGCTCCAACTTAAAGGCGATTTTAGAAGAGATTCCTGTACTACTTGGAGGCGACTTCTATCCGACTTGTGCCCATAGAATAGAAGTCGCCTCCAAGTCGGATCCCCCACCAAAACAGAAGCGACTTCACAGTGAAAAGAATAGAATTTGCTTTAGGGCAACCCCCCTCCCTCCCTTCTCTGATTGGCCACAGCAAAGTCGCCTGGCATGAAGTCGTGTTGAAGGTCGCCTCAAGTTGCGCTGAAGTTGCTTTCAAAACGCCTAGCAAAGTCGCCCCGCAATTCGGATCGCCCCTGTGAACCGGCCCTGGGAACACTGTTAACCCCTTGATCGCCCCCTAGTGTTAACCCCTTTCCTGGCAGAGTCATTTATACATTGATTACTGCATTTTTTTTAGCACTGATCACTGTATTTGTCACTGGTCCCCAAAAAGTGTCACTTAGGCCCCATTCACACCTGAACATTTTGTAGCGTGAAGCCTGAAGCTACAAAAGCTGGAGGGGAAAAAAAAAAAACATCAATGATTCTCTATGGAGACGGTTCACCTCTCCACTCAAAAACGCCTGAAGCCAAAAGCCTGAAAACGCCTGAAGCTCAAACAAGTTCTGGAAGTATTTTTTCAGGCAGATTTGGGCGGTTCTTCTGCTTTTTACATTGGTGACCTTTTGACCTGTACAAAATCGTGGTAAAAGTCGCAGTAAAATCGCATCCATTACCAGTTTAAAAAAAATAAAGTCCATAAATCTATAACTTTTGTGCAAACCAATCAATATACACTTATTGGAATATTTTTTTTTTTTTTACCAAAAATATGAAGAATGCATATTGACCTAAACTGATAAAGAAATTAGTTTTTTTTTTTTTTTTGGATATTTATTATAGGAAAAAGTAAAAAAAATTTGTTTTTTTCAAAATTGTCGGTAGTTTTTTGCTTATAGCGCAGAAAATAAAAACCTTAGAGGTGATAAAATACCACCAAAAGACCGCTCTATTTGTGGGAAAAAAGGACGTAAACGGTGTGTAGGTACGATGCACGACCGCGCCATTGTCAGTTAAAGCGACGCAGTGCCGTATCACAAATAAAAAGGCCTGGTCATTAAGGCGGCAAATCCTTCTGGGGAGGTTGAAGATGTTAATATTACAATTGTACTTGTATGGTAACAAGGGGCGTAACATAGGCAGGCTAATTCTAATCCAGACTTGAAAGAATGCAAACAACATTAGTGCTGTGCGCAGTACATAGGCAAAGCCTACAAAAATAGAATACAGGGTTATCCAGAATTTACAAACTTCCTTTACACAACGCTGCCCAACGCAGAAGAACGGGGTTGGTGTGATTTGAGCCCTTAGTAAATGTGAACCTCAACAATAAAGTTCTATTGTCTCCCTTTATTGTACTGTTCAGTATACCATGAAGAACGTTTTGTTATATCTCTTCAATCTGCAGAAACAAAATTACCCCTTCATCCTGCCAGAAACCCAGCCAGCTGCCAACTTCCTGTGGATTCTGCTGCAATTAAATCTCAAGCCGCGTTATCAGCGCTGTGAAGTGTGGAGCGCGCTCATCATGCTCAGCGTGTCATCATAGCTGTGCCGGCGGGCGCTGCCAGACTGCCATATATTAAAATGGTTGTAAAGGCAGAAAGTGCCTTCTATGCATGAAGATAAAAAGCCTTCTGTGTGCAGCAGGCCCCCCCCCCCCCAATACTTACCTGAGCCCCACCCTCTGTCAATATCCACAAGTGCCTCTGACATCCAGGAATCTCCCTCCTGATTGGCTGAGACACAGCAGCAGTGCTATTGGCTCCCATTGCTGTCAGTCAAACTCAGCCAATCAGTAGAGAGAGGGGACGGGTCCGATGGTTACACGGAGCTGCAGTTGGGCTTGGGTGCCCCTATAGCAAGCTGTGTTCTGTGGGGGCTCAATAGTAGGGAGCCAGGAGGTACCAACCAGGGACCCGAGAAGAGGAGGATACGGGCTGCTCTATGCAAAACCATTGCAACAGAGGATGTAAGTATAACATTTGTTATTTATAACTGATTGGTGTCATTGATGGGCACAGATTTGTGTCACTGATGGGCATGGATTGGTGGCACTGACGGGCACGGACTGATGGGCACGGATTGGTGGCACTGGGCACAGATTGGTGTCACTGATTGGCACAGATTGGTGTCACTGATTGGCACGGATTGGTGTCACGGGTGGGCACGCGTTTGTTGTCACGGATGGGCATGGATTGGTGTCACTGATGGGCACGGATTGGTGTCACTGATGGGCACTGTTGGGGGCTGCTGTGATGACCAGTGCCCTGATTACCTGTACAGGTCTCCCCTGCAAGGAGATGCCCCTGATCAGCTCTCCTCACACTCTGCCAGGGTGAGGCAAGGAGAGCCGATTGGACACAGACGATCACATGGGTAAAGAGCTGCATTGATCGCGCAAGAGCTGTGATGAGAGGGGATACTTTTACTTTACTGCGAGTGGGAGGTGGTTAAAGGAGAAGTACGGGGAAAGCTCGTTTGGCTGTACTTTTCCTGTGGAGCACAGGAGTGAAGTTCGTTCTGCTCTCCTGTGACCGTTTTCAGCTGACAGCGGGCTGAAGTCCAATGTCTGGTGACGTCACAGAGCCGGTCCAGGCTTGTGCAAGATTGCGACAATGGAGTCCGGTTCCGCCCACATGCCTGGACCAGCACCCGGCTCAGCCTCTCAGCGAGCCACTGACAGCCTGAGCCAGCCAATCGCGCCCCTCCACAGCCTGGCATTCCAGTGAGAGCTGGAGGGGCAGAGCAGAGAGCTGCTGACTGTCATCAGCTCTCTGCTTGGGGAGCTCTGAGAATCGGCAGTGTTTGATCGCTCAGTTCTCTGTGTTGGAGCCAGCAGGGGACTGATGCTGCATCCACCTAGGTTTTTTTTTTTTTTTTTTTTTTTCAGATTCATAGTTACCTAACCCCATACTTCTCTATTATAGTTCATGTAAACTCTAAAAATGAACTTTTCTTGCATGCTTCCTTTTGTGGCCTGTTTAAGCGGAACTAAACTCTCTCCATCAAGATGAGCTATTTTTAATCCTTATGCTGCCGGCATTCGTAAATTGAAAGGTATATTAGATTTACTTGTTTTTTTACATTTCTTCAGTTACTTCCTGGTTTCTGACCTAGGCCAAAATGATGTCATACATCCCAGGAGACCATTTTTTTTTTTCTTTCATTTGCAGGAGGGGCTTCCTCAGCTAAGCACACCCTCCTGTCTGCATGTCTGAGATAAGGGCTGTTGGATTCCAGCAAGTCAATGCTACATGAATCATCTGCCCTTACTCAAGATGGCCACGGTCAAAAATGCTAAGGGGAGGTTATCAAAGCGATTTCTCAACAAAATAAAGCATGGAGACATGGGGTGGATGGGAGAATTTGCTTTTTAAAAATTAATTAAATGGTGTTTTCAGATAGTGGTGCTCAGATACAGTTGACTTCTGCTTTAAATATACCATTGTAAGTGTTATCTGATAAGAGCAAATACCCATTGATTCTTTTAAAGAAAACTAGTCATCTGATAAATTCCTATGCTTTTATCCATTTCCTTGTTTAACTTCGAGAACTACAAAACCCTCTATGTTCTGGAGAAGAGGAGGTGTTTGTAGTCCTAAGGACCTGTCCACACTTGCGGCAGCTCTTTGCAATCCATGGTGGATCGCTTTTCAGATGACGGTTGACAGAGGCCCTCCTAGTAATTTTCATGGACTACAGAATGATTAATCTGATTTGTAGGGTTCTGAGAGTGTAAGTGGGTTGAGTGGTTTAATGCCAAAAAAAAATGCTGGGCAGGGCTGACACAACAGCTGTGTGTGAGACCACATCAGGACTAATGGGTATTTTTCTGTTCATGCTGGTTGTAAAAGCAGAAGTTTTTTTTTTTTTTTTTTTACTTCATTCTGTGCAGTTGGTTGAAAAACCTTTTGCATGCAGCTCACCCCACAGCCCCCCACCAGAGCCCGATCTCGATCCAGCGATGTGCACAAGAGCAGCTGCTCTCTTGGCTCTCTTACCTCCTCATTGGCTCTGAGACAGCTGCTGGAGCTATTGGCTCCCGCTGCTGTCAATCACAGCCAATGAGAAGGGAACGGGGGAGGGGGCGAGTCTATGGACACACACAGCTGGCCCGGAAGCGAGCACACGAGTGCCCCCATAGCAAGTAGCTTGCTATAGGGGCACTTGGCAAGGAGGGGAGGAGCGCCAGCGGGGAACCCAAGAAGAAGAGGATCGGGGCTCCTCTGTGCAAAACTATTACAGAGCAGGTAAGTATAACCTCTTTTATTATTATTTTTTTTTTTAAATCGCTTTTGCAATTACTATAGCCAAAAGACGGCTACAGCGCGCGGGCGTCCAGTCCTGGAATGGTGTCAGTAGACGTCCTCCCAGAACCCTGGCTCCTGCGGCGCACATCAGGCACGCTCTGTGACCGATGTGTGCTTTGGACACAGCTGATCACAGATCAAGGTAAAGGGCCAATAACAGTGGCCCAGTACCATGTCCTATCACAGCTGATTACATGTAAACAGACTTGACGGTTATCAGTAGTCCTTTCCTCACATCTCCCACGGGGATAATCAGGGCAGCCCATTGGTGCCCCTCAGTGCAGCCCATTGGTGCCCCTCAGTGCAGCCCATTGGTGCCCCTCAGTGCAGCCCATTGGTGCCCCTCAGTGCAGCCCATCGGTGCCCCTCAGTGCAGCAGAAAAATTACTTATTTGCTAAATTTTATAACGGAAACTAAGAAAACTTTTTTTTTTTTTATTCCCAAAAATTTTTGGTCATTTGTTTATCAAAAAATAAAAACCCCAGTGATTAAATACCACCAAAAGAGAGCTCTATTTGCGTGAAAACAATTACTAACATGCCATATGGGTACAGGGTTGCATGACCGCGCAATTGTCATTTAAAATGTGATAGCGCTGAAAGCTGAAAATTGGCCTGGGCAGGAAGTGGGGAGTGCCTGGGATTAAAGTGGTTAAAGGGCTAAAATCCAGAGAAATGTGCATGTATTCTATATTTACTATATCTCTATATATATATATATATTTTTTTTTTTATTTTGCCATGATCTACACTTTAGGAAAGGGTGGGCTGAAATGGCTCCCCTCTCATCTACAGAAATGAGGACAGAATTAATTAATATATAGAATTAGAGGGATGTAATCCTATAATTAGAAGATTTTCCTTTTGGTCGGAGTCATTGTACACCC
>BLSH010277199.1:664718-679567 GCA_018402905.1 Glandirana rugosa
ACGCTTCCCCGGGGTCTTAGCACGCTCGGATTCTGGGGCCCCTTCGCACGGATTCTGGGGCCCCTTCGCACGGATTCTGGGGCCCCTTCGCACGGATTCTGGGGCCCCTTCGCACGGATTCTGGGGCCCCTTCGCACGGATTCTGGGGCCCCTTCGCACTGATTCTGGGGCCCCTTCGCACTGCTTCTGGGGCCCCTTCGCACTGCTTCTGGGGCCCCTTCTCACTGCTTCTGGGGCCCCTTCTCACTGCTTCTGGGGCCCCTTCTCACTGCTTCTGGGGCCCCTTCTCACTGCTTCTGGGGCCCCTTCTCACTGATTCTGGGGCCCCTTCTCACTGATTCTGGGGCCCCTTCCCATTGATTCCAGGGGCCCCTTCCCGACTGTTCCCGGGGCCCTTTATTACAGTCCTGCAGCAGGCTACCTTCCTGCCATCTTGGGTTCCCCCCAGGGTGGTGGAATGCCAGAGCCCAATCGACAGTGTAACTTTTAGGCCTCATACACATGGGCGTCTGTGAAAAAATAGGCAAACCGTCGGGTCCGACGTTTTGGAAAAAAATCTGCGTTTTTACCAGCGTTTTGCATCGTTAGTGAGCGTTAGCGTCAATAGGCATTTTTTTAAAAAAATCAGTCCTCTATTTTTCAACCTAAAAACTTCAGCGTCAAAAAACGAAGGTTGACGCCAGTACGGCGTTAGTGAGCGTTTTGCCGATTGGCGTCAAACGCCAAAACGCTACAGCCTCAGGACGCACTGGTCCTGCGTTCTAGAAACAGCTCGCTAACGCTGGCGTCCTCTACTGCTCACAAACGCCGGCGTTTTTAGAGGGCCATTGAATAACGTGGTGAGCTGCAAAAAGCACCTAAAAAACGCCGGCGTCAAAAAACGCCCCTGTGTATGAAGCCTCAACCCTGTAAATGCCCTTACCAACGCATCGCATGTGCTTGCATTTTCAACATGTCCCCATTTGCTTAAAGTGGTCATGTTTGGCTGTTGCTGAATTGGCCAAATTTCAACCTGTGTATAGCTAACTTGGCTACCATTCAACTGGACTATTGCAAATGTGGACTAAAGCCGGCCATAGATGATGCAATTTTCTTTTCTGCAACCATGGGAAAATTGCTTGATTCTTCAATCAACACTATCAGTGTTAATGGGGGTATCCCTCCTGCAGCACTATTGTGTTCTGCCAGCAGGAAGCCTTCTCTGTCGGCAGAACACAATTTCTACTGCTGGCGGCTATAGCTGCGTGCAAAGAACCAGACATGCTTGGTGTACTCGATGGATCCACTTCAGTAAAACCAGCCTGCCCATAGATGAATCAAATCCCAGCCACTTCCTGCTGAAGTGGCCAAGATTTCATCAGTCTATGCCCGGCTTAAGCATATTGGTATACAATAAGACAATAAATAGGAGTTCAGGTCTCCTTGTCCCACAGATCCCTTCATCTGTTCTAGCGATGTTCAGTAGACTAGGCCCCCCCAGCTCTAGCATTGCTGGGACCTCGATGACCACATGAAAAAGTACAGCTAGGCTGACCAGAAGGGCAGTAGCCCTTTAGGCTGGGTACTTCTCCTCCTGGGCAAGAACCAGGCTGCCCCATTTCCTTGTCACTGTTTTTATGCCCTCCTCAGCCACCTACTGGTCATCCTCTCCCAGGGATTGGCTAGGCCCACATAAATAGGCCATGAGTTTGACTCTTCCAGCCTACTACATTCCTGAATCCTCCAGAAGGCAGGGGGAAGCGGTCGAACCTGCAGCCAGTGAAGCCCAGAACAGCCCAAAGTAATCACAAACTGCACCACTGATTACAGGGGAGCCAAAAAGAACTACATTTACACTCCTCCCAACTTTTTGAGATGGGAGCGAGGGACACCTATTAGCAAAAGTATGTAGGCATAGGACACACCCCCTGCCACGCCCCCTTAAAGGAGAATTGCACACAAAATAATTAGTTAAACCCACAAGTGCTTTTTTTTTTTTTTTTTTTTTTACCACTCCTATTCCTTTATACTGGGTTTTGAAATTTACAAATGCAGCAATTTAGAAATTGGATGAACGGTTTGGCACTGGGAAATACATTCTGAAAGATAAGGCCTCATACACACGGGCGCATGAAAAAAAAAAAAAAAAAAGCATTTTTTTCCCAGCATTTTGCATAGGCGTCAATGAGCACTGATGCTCGTTGGTGAGCGGCGGCGTCAATAGGCGTTTAAAGGAAAAAAAACTATTTATTAACCTGGAAATGGCGTTGTCAAAAACGCCAGGTAACGTCGGTACGGCGTTAGTGAGCCTTTTGCCACATCAGTGTCAAAAATAGCGTAAGTGTTACAGCCTCGGAACGCGCTGGCCATGGGTTCTACTTTCAGCTCACGAATGCCGATGCCATCTACAGCTCAAAAACGTTGGCGTTTTTATGCGGCCATTGAATAACATGGAGAGCTGTAAAAACCGCTAAAAAACATGGCTGTAAAAAACGCCCGTGTGTGAGGCCTTATCCCTCATACACATGGACGTTTTTTGACGCTGGCGTTTTTTGCAGCTCTCCATGTTAGTCAATGGCCCCATAAAAACGCCAACGTTTTTGAGCTGTAGATGGCGTCGGCGTTAGTGAGCTGAAACTGGAACCCACGGCCAGCGCGTTCTGAGGCTGTAACGTTTTGGCATTTTTTGACGTTGACGCCACGAAACGCCAACTAATATTGTACCGGTGTTGACCGGCGTTTTTTGACGCCTACGTTTTTAGGTTGAAAAATAGCAGAGGGATGATTTTTTTAAAAAAACTCCTATTGACGCCGACGCATAACGCCGAAAAACGCCGACTTTTTTTTTTTTTTCCTTGACGTCGGGCCTGACATTTTGTTTATTTTTTAAGAAACGTCCGTGTGTATGAGGCCTTAAAAGTACATTTTATATACAACTATATAGAGCAGACCAAAATGAGGGGCTAAGAGGGACAGGGGGACTTTGTCCCAAATCAGGGACGGTCCCTCGAAATCCGGGACAATAGGGAGCTATGCATTTACCTAACCTAACTAGCAGCCTTTCTAGGAGGGTAATACAGGGGTATTTGCTTGTATTGATCCGCACACTTTATCAAGGCTGCATTTAAATTGCTTTGCGGTTTAAAGCCCAATTTGCACCGTCTTCTAAATTCAACGTAAACGTTTCCCACACCTTGAATAAAGACATTGGACCGCATAAACACTCTTCATAGGTAGCAAAGCAGTTTGTCTCCTTGTCCCGTAGAAAAGATCCTTATTGCTTCAGTCTGATTGGCGGCTGTGCCACTGTGGTCCTCATGGCATGATGAGACTTGAAGTTCGAAGCTAAGAAGCCGTGAAACCCAAACCTGGCCTTACCAAGACATTCAGGTTAGGTTTGGGTTTCACGGCATGGTCTTTTTCCTCCCCATGAGGTTATTTTTTTCTCTCTATGTTTTATATGACTGGAGATAATCCTCGGTGTAATCAATATGCTCCCCATGGAACACCGCGTCTCATCGTGATTTCCTGGGATTATATCCCAATGAAGTAGGGTCTTCTGACACAAGACCCCATTGTCTCCAGTCACATCACGAGTGGTGTACCAGAGGGACCCTTTAAGGGGTGATACAGTGTGGCACTATTGTACTCGCTGTGCTGTTATTGAGGGTTATAATTTGCGGATCCTGATTGCTGTGATGAGGACAGGGACTATTCTGTGGGGATGCGTGTGATTTCCATGTTTCCCAGCCTCACAACTGCAAGAAATACTTGCAAGGCCTCTGTATCCGATGTTTGGACAAGATTTTTTTAAACTAAGTTTTACTAGGTATAGACACAGTTGTAAGAAAATGATGTAGCTGTTGAAAAAGGGGACCTGACCTCAAAAACTGGCTGGGAGGCTGACCTGACATCCAGGCACCTCCATTGCTCGCTTGGGTGCAGCAGGGCAGTCACACAGTCCAGTCCGGGCGGCTCGCTCCTCTGCTTTGATTCTCTCGCCACCTCTATCTTCCTGTTCTTCTCCACCAAGGAAAGACTGTGCCGGCGGCACACTAGTTCCTGAGGCCTGGCTCGGCTCCCCCTTCTATAACTCACTAAAGGCGCCACTGCACCAAAAACTGCGCCATGACGTCACCGCGCGTCCAGCTGCCCACCCCTTCAAGCCCGGCTGGCTTCAAAACTGCCCTTGGCCGGTCCACGGCCATATTTTTTTACGGGCAGCCGCTGTCCATAAGGACATATACCGACTGTTTGTAAACCTGGGGATTTTTACAAACTGTCCATACATTTATGGAGGGTTGACGACCCAGCAGTGTGATAACATCTAAAGCTCTGCTCCCTCTGATTACTAGTCTCACCAGAATTGGAGTGAAATTTGGTGATGCCATTACTGTGCTGATCACTGTTCTCCTTGCTGGAGAGGAAGCTGTAGCGAGGACCTGACCGTGCAAGGATCTCCCTGCTCCCGCTTCATCTATTCCAGTGTTTCCCAATTCTAGTCCTCAAGGCGCACCAACGGGTCATGTTTTCAGGCTTTCCATTAGTGGTTTGATCAGTTTCACTGCCTTAGTAATTACCACAGTGGTTTCATCTGAGAGAAACCCTGAAAACATGACCTGTTGGTGCGCCTTGAGGACTGGAATTGAGAAACGCTGATCTATTCTGTGGATCTGTGCTTCCTCCACCTCTTCCGCCAATTCTTGTATATTCCTCCACCACTCATCAGATATCTTATATGCAACTCTGATGTGAGGATGCTCCTCTACCAAGATGATCAACTCCATGCAGCAACACGGTGTAGAATTAGACCTAATAGGGTTGATTTACCAAAGGCAAAGTGCAGTTGCATTTTTGCTTGCACATGATTGGATGATGGAAGTCGGCAGAGTTTCTGCTCATTTACTAAGCTCTGGAGCAACGGCACTTTGCAAAGTGCACAGCCTATTTGCCTTTAGTAAGTCAACCCCAATATGTCCATAATGGGGAAATGGTCAGCTGCAGGGAGCCTAAAGACACGATTGATGGCCAGTCCTTTGTCCTTGGACTACTTTCTTTATGGCAGGGCAATGGATTTCAGGTCCTCTAAATTCTGACATATTTCCAATACCACCTCAGGAAATAAGGAAGTTTTATATCATAACTGCAATTAAAAATGAACCATAGTTTTGCTCGTAGTAACAGGTCCATTATCTAGAATGAGTTTGAGGCCATTTTGTTAGTATTTGCTGTTTTTGTACATTTTTCGCTATCTGTTTGCAACTGTTTTGTTTTGCATGTAAACGTTAATAATGGACTCTTTGGCCCCTTTCACACAAGGGTTCCGATCAGTTCCGTCTGTCAGTTTTTTCAGGCGGCCCTGTTCAGACTTTCCATTTACCTCTATGGACCAGTGGGTGTAAATGGACTGTCTGTCCATTACACCTGCCTACCTCCAATCTGATCTGGTCCTCAGAGGAAAAAAAAAAGAAATGGAATGGGTTCTGTCCCGGCGGAGCAGAGAGCAGTCCGGTGTAAACGGACAGGCGGCATCTGTTTACACCTTGCCAGTCCATAGAGTAGCGTGGGCTCAGTCCGTGTCCTCTGCATACACTGAGTGGACATGGACCTGTCTGCCCGCTCTGATCAAGGCCAACTAAGCATAGCAGTAGCAGATATTCCCTGCTTTCAGGCTGGCTTTGTCTGATTGAAACCCCAGAATGGCGCTGCTTTTGAAGAGAAACGCTTTTTACTTAAAGCGGAGTTCCACCCTTTTAAAAGTCAGCAGCTACAAAAAGTGTAGCTGCTGACTTTTAATAATCACTTACCTGTCCCAGGCTCCAGCGATGCGGCTGCCCGTTGCCTCGTTTCTCTCCCCCTCCTCCATGCGGCGCCGGCATCACAAGTGTGGGCACCCGGCTTTGGCTTCAAAGCCGGGCACGCACTGCGCATGTGCGAGCCGCGCTGCGTGCTGTGAATGGCCCGTGTATCTTCTGAGACCTGTGATGTGCCCCAGATCGCCGAGAGGAGGGGGACAGGTGAACTTCCTTCTGGTTCGAGGTGCCAGGAGAGGAAGTGGGACCCCGTGAAAACAGGGTCCCCGCGCCCCCCCCCCCCCCAAAAAAAATGACATTTCATTAATGTCTAAACCACTGGCAACAAAAGTGAGTACACCCCTAAGTGAAAATGTCCAAATTGAGCCCAATAGCCATTTTCCCTCCCCGGTTTCATGTGACTCGTTAGTGTTACAAAGTCTCAGGTGTGAATGGGGAGCAGGTGTGTTAAATTTGGTGTTATCGCTCACTCTCTCATACTGGTCACTGGAAGTTCAACATGGCACCTCATGGCAAAGAACTCTCTGAAGATCTGAAAAAAAAGAATTGTTGCTCTACATAAAGATGGCCTAGGGGCTATAAGAAGATTGCCAAGACCCTGAAGCTGAGCTGCTGCACAGTGGCCAAGACCATACAGAGGTTTAACAGGACAGGTTCCACTCAGAACAGCGCCTCACCATGGTCAACCAAGGAAGTTGAGTGCAGTGCTCAGCGTCATATCCAGAGGTTGTCTTTGGGAAATAGACGTATGAATGCTGCCAGTATTGCTGCAGAGGTTGAAGGGGTGGGGGTCAGCCTGTCAGTGCTCAGACCATGCGCCGCACACTGCATCAAATTGGTCTGCATGGCTGCCGTCCCAGAAGGAAGCCTCTTCTAAAGATGATGCACAAGAAATCCCACAAACAGTTTGCTGAAGACAAGCAGACTAAGGACATGGGTTACTGGAACCATGTGCTGTGGTGTAATGAGAACAATATAAACTTATGTGGTTCAGATGGTGTCAAGCGTGTGTGGCGGCAACCAGGTGAGGAGGACAAAGACAAGTGTGTCTTGCCTACAGTCAAGCATGGTGGTGGGAGGGTCATGGTCTGGGGCTGCATGAGGGCTGCCGGCACTGGGGAGCTACAGTTCATTGAGGGAACCATGAATGCCAACATGTACTGTGACATACTGAAGCAGAGCATGATCCCCTCTCTTCGGAGACTGGGCTGCAGGGCAGTATTCCAACATAACGACCCCAAACACACCTCCAAGATGATCACTGCCTTGCTAAAGAAGCTGAGGGTAAAGGTGATGGACTGGCCAAGCGTCTCCAGACCTAAACCCTATTGAGCATCTGTGGGACATCCTCAAACGGAAGGTGGAGGAGCACAAGGTCTCTAAAATCCACCAGCTCTGTGATGTCATCATGGAGGAGGGGAAGAGGACTGCAGTGCCAACCTGTGAAGCTCTGGTGAACTCCATGCCCAAGAGGGTTAAGGCAGTGCTGGAAAATAAAGATGGCCACACAAAATATTGACACTTTGGGCCCAATTTGGACATTTTCACTTAGGGGTGTACTCACTTTTGTTGCCAGTGGTTTAGACATTAATGGCTGTGTGTTGAGTTATTTTGAGAGGACAGCAAATTTACACTGTTATACAAGCTGTACACTCACTACTTTACATTGTAGCAAAGTGTCATTTCTTCAGTGTTGTCACATGAAAAGATATTGAATATTTACACAAATGTGAGGGGTGCACTCTTGTGAGATACTGTGTATGGCAGCTGGGGAAGGAAGCGGGTTAAGCATTTTATCTGCCTACCAGAATAAAAATAAACTATGTATGGCTGATGAGGAAGTCCTATGTTGTATACGGTCACTATGGGTCCTGGGGGGGGGTGTACTTTCTGCTTCACTGACCTGCATTAAGCATGCAACTTAGAAGTCACAGGTATTCCAGGCCAATGCCTCAAAGTATGAACGCTGTCAGAATAGTTTGACAGCCAGGCAGCTGGCGTTTTTAGTAGAGGTTGGCAAAGCAGCCTCCACATTCTCTGTAGGTTTCCCTCAGTGCGGGGCTATCGGAGGATAGCGGTGCCATAGTACATAGTGATCAGAAATTAGGTTTGCAGAAAATGCATGATGGGGCTCGTAGCTTTGGCACCCCACCCCCACTCACCGCAGCTGTAGGGTTGCAAGTTACCCAATTCTTCATGGCCTTCCTAGTCTTCCCGTCTCTGACAGCTGGCTGAGTCACATGTGTGCATGTCAGGATAACAAGTTTCTCTTCCCCTAATAAGCTGTCACAATTTATTTTGCACTGTGTAAAGTGTTCGACGTTCTCTGCATGGAGGGGGCTGTGTGACCCCGATTCACCCGTCAACCCCTGAGAAACCAGCTCGGGTGAGTAGAAAGGGGAGCAATCAAACCATTCATTTAATGAGCTGATACTAGTACAGGCTCAGGGTCGGTCATTAAACCCTGCTTATTGGGACCCTAGTACGATCTTAGG
This sequence comes from Glandirana rugosa, assembly GCA_018402905.1. Lineage (NCBI taxonomy): Eukaryota > Metazoa > Chordata > Amphibia > Anura > Ranidae > Glandirana > Glandirana rugosa. Next base: position 673,006 of record BLSH010277199.1, read on the forward strand.
GTTGGTCATTGGACTCAGCTCTTTGGGATACTAGTACAGGCTCAGGGTTGGTCACTGGTCTCCAGCTTATTGGGATACTAGTACAGGCTCAGGGTCGGTCATTGCACCCTGCTTATTGGGATCCTAGTGCGATCTCAGGGTTGGTCATTGGACTCGGCTTATTGGGATACTAGTACAGGCTCAGGGTCGGTCATTGGACCCTGCTTATTGGGATACTAGTACGGGCTCAGGGTCGGTTATTGGAATCTGCTTATTGGAATACTAGCACAGGCTCAGGGTTGGTCATTAGACTCGGCTTATTTGGATACTAGTACAAGCTCAGGGTTGGTCACTGGTCTCGGCTTATTGGGATACTAGTACAGGCTCAGGGTCGGTCATTAAACCCTGCTTATTGGGATCCTAGTACGATCTTAGGGTTGGTCATTGGACTCAGCTCTTTGGGATACTAGTACAGGCTCAGGGTTGGTCACTGGTCTCCGCTTATTGGGATACTAGTACAGGCTCAGGGTTGGTCATTGGACCCTGCTTATTGGGATCCTAGTACGATCTCAGGGTTGTTCATTGGACTCGGCTTATTGGGATACTAGTACAGGCTCAGGGTCGGTCATTGGACCCTGCTTATTGGGATACGATCTCAGGGTTGGTCATTGGACCCTGCTTATTGGGATACTAGTACAGGCTCAGGGTCGGTCATTGGACCCTGCTTATTGGGATACGATCTCAGGGTTGGTCATTGGACCCTGCTTATTGGGATACTAGTACAGGCTCAGGGTTCGTTATTAGACCCTGCTTATTGGGATACGATCTCAGGGTTGGTCTTTGGACCCTGCTTATTGGGATACTAGTACAGGCTCAGGGTTGGTCATTGGGCTCGGCTTATTGGGATACTAGTACAGGCTCAGGATCGGTCCTTGGATTCAGCTTTATTGTAATACTAGTACGGTCTCAGGGTTGGTCATTTGATTCAGCTTATTGGGACACTAGTACAGGCTCAGGGTTGGTCGTTGGACTTGGCTTATTGGAATACTAGTACAGGCTCAGGGTTGGTCATTCCATCGTGGACAATGGACTCACCAGCTATGCTCAACAGAGCAACATCTCATTGAGATAACATCAGTACAATGGAATTGTAACTTTTTTAAATATTGTATATGTAATGATTGATTTTTTTGTTCTATTCAATTGATCAGATGATCTTTTCTGATCAACTTTTGTATATTTAATAAAATAATGTTTTTTTACATAGACGGATGTGGTTGGCTTACCTATTCTAAGTCCCTTTTTGTTGGGGGGAATCTACTTGTCTACCAGGGTTGGTCATTTTCCTTGGATTATTTGGATCGTAGTACGGTCTCAGGGTTGGTCATTGTACTTATCTTATTGGGATACTATTACTGGTTCAGGGCTAGTCATTAATCTCGGCTTTTTGGGACCCCATGGTAGGGTAATGACACGTTCTGTATAAAGAGAGGAAATTTCAGTCTCATCTGTAATGAGGGATCCAAATGTGAACAAGAAAACCTCCTCGTCTTTTTGTCAGCATTTGGGTGCAATAACTCAGCTGACCTGAACCTTGCATGAGTTTGATTGTTCCTCCTCTGCAACCCACCCTCAGCTGGTCTGCACTCACTCTGGGCTATAAGCAAGTGTCCATAGGCTCCGGCATGGATTGTGCTCACACTAAGCACACCGCACCAGACCACAAGTGAACTGTGCTGAGGACCACCTCTTCCAAGAGGCTCATCCACAGTAGAGTTAACTGCTCCTGGGCATGAGCTGGAGCACTCGCACTCTCACATCACCTTTGCCAACCAGACCACAGTGATCCCTATGAGCTCCATCATCTACATAGCATTCTGTGCTCCGACAAGGTTTGTGCTCACACTGAAGCAAGCTGTACTGGACCACAAATGAACCATGCTGGGGACCAGCTCTTCCAAGCACTCCAGGGCAGGGTTCAGAGAAATCACACCACACAAACTGGATCAGGGGGTTGAACTGTTCCCAGGCACAGTTAAAACTGCCAGTGTGAGTCCTTATTTACCATGGTTTATTTTTCTGTTCTTTGGACTAGAAGCTTCCTGTTTTAGGGTGCACTTTCACTGGGCACAGCTGAACTGAACCATGCCGGAGTTTGATTGTCCCCCCTCCACCACTGGCCTGTGCTCATGCTGAACTTTAGGCAAGGGTTTCCCTGGCACACTTACATCATCACCTCGATCAACCAGACCACAGTGATCCCTGCTTCTACCTGGTCCTTGCCACTCTTGTCAGCCACCTGCCATAATCCATGCCTGGACCTGACTACTCTTTGCTACCACAACCCTTGCTTGGTCCGCACATGACCCCAGCCCGGGACCTGACTACTGTTGCCTGCCACCTGCTTTGACCTGACTACTCTTTTCCACTATGACCCTTGCTTGGACCCAACTTCTCTTCTGTTTGCTACCCTGACATGACCCCTGCCTGGACCTGATTACTCTCTTGCCTGCTGCCTGCCTGGACCTGATTACTCTCTTGCCTGCTGCCTGCCTGGACCTGATTACTCTATTGCCTGCTGCATGCCTGCACCTGACTATTGTCTTGCCTACTGCATGCCTGCACCTGACTATTGTCTTGCCTGCTGCGTGCCTGCACCTGACTATTGTCTTGCCTGCTGCGTGCCTGCACCTGACTATTGTCTTGCCTGCTGCGTGCCTGGACTTGACTACTCTTGTCTACCATGACCCTTGCTTGGACCGGACTACTTTCTTGCTTGTTGCCTGCCTTGACCCTTGCTTGGACCTGACTACTGTCTTGCCTGCCTTGACCCTTGCTTGGACCTGACTACTGTCTTGCCTGCCTTGACCCCTGCTAGGACCTGACTACTCTCTTGCCTGCTGCCTGCCTGGACCTGATTACTCTATTGCCTGCTGCATGCCTGCACCTGACTTTTGTCTTGCCTGCTGCATGCCTGCACCTGACTATTGTCTTGCCTGCTGCGTGCCTGGACCTGACTACTCTTGTCTACCATGACCCTTGCTTGGACCGGACTACTTTCTTGCTTGTTGCCTGCCTTGACCCTTGCTAGGACCTGACTACTCTCATGCCTGTCACCTGTATTGACCTGACTACTCTTGTCTACCACAACTCTTGCTTGGACCTGATTACCCTTCTATTTTGCCACCTGCCCTGACCCGACTACTCTCATTTGCCACCTGTTACGACTTCTGCCTGGACCCAACCACTGCGTTGTAAACAGTCTCTGCATCATATAACCCTTCTGTCCCAGCAACCCCTTGGTAGTGTGATCGCTAGGGCTGAAACATGGTGCCAGTCGGCAGCAAAAACAATGGGACCACTATTGTTTCCAGCAATAAAGAGCTCTGATGAAGACCAACTGTTATACTGGTTTCACCTGTCAGGGGGCACTTTAACCTTTACTATGCTGTGTTGCAGAGATGTGCAATTCACAAGACTGGCTGGACAGAAATACTTTTGAAATAATTACAGGTGAGCCGTTCTCTGCCAATGTATTTCTTGCCGTTTGTTTGAAGTTCTGCTTAACTGACTGCTGAGAATTAGGGAGCGGGCTTAGAGCCGGGGTGATTGACACAAAATCCTATACACATCGACTGGTATCGGCTGCTATGAGCGTAACGAGTCCAAATATTCGTCAGCAGAACTGACACTTCCTCGATATATAATTCTAAGCTTAGTGTTAGACTTTGTGAAGGAGCCATTGACCCACATGGTGTAATAAGTCTGTCAGTGATAGAGGCGGCGCTCCCCTTTATATGGAGTCCCCCATGGATGTACAAGGCGCACTAGGAAGATAATTGATCTTTTTTTTTCTTGCTCGGTCTGCGTATTGATGGGGAACTGTCAATGCGTGAAGGAGATCACAGCGATCGGTGTCTCCTTACCCCACACTCCCAAAGCCAGAGGTCTGAATTCAGATACTGCAAGTTCCTTGCCCTTGTGGCTCTGTCGGCCTCGTCTTGCAGAACTGCAGCCTTATAACAACATCCCCAGCTATTGGGTTTCCTGCTGTGAGAAGCTTTATGGCGTCAAATTAATCCAACGCCGCGGATCGAATGAGAGGAAACCGACACGCTCAAGTGACATCTCTGAATTCAGGTTAAAGCTGAAATCCGGCCTTTTCTTCAGTCTTGCAGTTGTACCGGCTCCTCTCCTGGAGTGACATTATTTACTTTGATTTCACTGCACACTGTGAGCTTCTCATAATGTGCATTAGAGGCTGCCGCAAATCAGATAGACCGCCTCATTTCCTGGCTGGAGGACATTCAGCATCATCTAGCCCTTTACTCCCCAGCCTAATTGTCCTTGGCCCACCCCTTTTATTCATTGGATTTCAGTTCTTTCAACCATGGAGGCTCACATGTGGGTATTATTTAGGGTGGTCTGCCAGCAAATACAGCCTGCCTAGGAACATCCACTCCTGCAGACTGGCGCCCACGCATCAAGGCATTTTGATATTTAAAATGCTACTAAACCCAGGAGCCTGCAGTCACTATATCTGTACTCCCGAAGACCCTGCAGTCACTATATCTGCTCTCCCCAGAACCCTGCAGCCACTATATCTGCTCTCCCCAGAACCCTGCAGCCACTATATCTGCTCTCCCCAGAACCCTGCAGCCACTATATCTGCTCTCCCCAGGAGCCTGCAGTCACTATATCTGCTCTCCCCAGGAGCCTGCATTCACTATATCTGCTCTCCCCAGGAGCCTGCATTCACTATATCTGCTCTCCCCAGGAGCCTGCAGTCACTATATCTGGTCTCCCCAGGAGCCTGCATTCACTATATCTGGTCTCCCCAGGAGCCTGCATTCACTACATCTGGTCTCCCCAGGACCCTGCAGTCACTATATCTGCTCTCCCCAGGAGCCTGCATTCTCTATATCTGCTCTCCCCAGGAGCCTGCAGTCACTATATCTGCTCTCCCCAGGAGCCTGCAGTCACTATATCTGCTCTCCCCAGGAGCCTGCAGTCACTATATCTGATCTCCCCAGGAGTCTGCGGTCACTATATCTGATCTCCCCAGGAGCCTGCAGTCACTGTATCTGCTCTCCCCAGGAGTCTGCAGTCACTATATCTGATCTCCCCAGGAGCCTGCAGTCACTATATCTGCTCTCCCCAGGACCCTGCAGTCACTATATCTGCTCTTCCCAGGAGCCTGCAGTCACTATATCTGATCTCCCCAGGACCCTGCAGTCACTATATCTGCTCTTCCCAGGACCCTGCAGTCACTATATCTGCTCTCCCCAGGAGCCTGCAGTCACTATATCTGCTCTCCCCAGGACCCTGCAGTCACTATATCTGCTCTCCCACAGTACTCAGAACATGGAAATCCAATTATTTTAGTAAATATAAACTGCTAAATACCCTTTCTCATCAGCAGTATATAGCAGTAGACATGTGCAATTAGTTTCCTTTCAAATTCATTTTTTTAATGATGTTTGACAAAATTGTTAATTAGGAAATATCCAAATTACGAATCTTTGAATTTCCGAAATTAACCACTTCCATACAGGACACTTACACCCCCTTCCTTACCAGACCAATTTTCAGCTTTCAGCACTCTCACACTTTAAATGACAATTACTCAGTCATGGTACACTGCACCCAAAGAAAATTTTTATCATTTTTTTCTCACAAATAGAGCTTTCTTTTGGTGGTATATAATCACTGCTGGGTTTTTTATTTTTTTCAATATAAGCGAAAAAGTAGCGAAAATTTTGAAAAAAAACACTTTTTTAGTTTGTATTGAAAAATTTTGCAAAAAAAGTAATTTTTCTTCATAAATTTGGGCGATAATTTATACTGCTACATATCTTTGGTAAAAATAACCCAAATTAGTGGATATTATTTGGTCTCTGTGAAAGTTATAGAGTCTACAAGCTATGGTGCCAATCATTGAAAATTGATCACACCTGATGTACTGACCACCTATCTCATTTCTTGAGACCCTAACAAGCCAGGAAAGTACAAATACCCCCCAAATGACCCCTTTTTGGAAAGTAGACATTCCAAGGTTTTTAGTAAGGGGCATGGTGAGTTTTTTGAAGTTGTAATTTTTTTCCCACAATTCTTTGCAAAATGAAGAATTTTATTTATTTTATTTTTTTTTTACACAAAATTGTTAAACAACAAGTTATTTCTCACACACAGCATATGCATACTTGCAATGACACCCCAAAATACATTCTGCAACTGCTCCTGAGTATGGCGATACCCCATGTGTAAGACTTTTACACAGCCTGGCCACATACAAAGGCCTAACATTGAAGTAGCACCTTCAGGCGTTTTACGAGCATAAATTACACATCTCATTTCTCAGCCACCTATTACACTTTTGAAGGCCCTGGAACACCAGGACAATGGAATTGCCCTCAAAATGACCCCATTTTGGAAAGCAAACACCCTAACTTATAATTTATGAGGCATAATGAGTCTTTTGAACGGTTCATTTTTTTCCAGAAGTTGTTGGAAAATGTGGGAAAAAAATGAAAATGCATTTTTTTTAACACAAAGTTGACCATTTATACAATATTTCCAACAC
>BLSH010277199.1:768460-778610 GCA_018402905.1 Glandirana rugosa
AGGTGACAGTCCTCCAGTGTAAGACATGATGGGGTGTCCTTTTTTCATAACCTGTACATTCAGATTTGGGTAGACCAGGACTGTCTTTGGGGAACTCTCATTGAATGTAAGCAGCAGCTTCTCTTTGTGTAAACCAATTAGGAGCTGTACTCTGCAAAGCCCTGTCCATCACTGATCAGTCCTTTCTGTATAAACAGAACAAAGACATTTATTTGTGCTGTGACATCTTCTTGTGACTCAGAATTTAGTGGCTTTTCCTGGAAGTCCCCATCCTGGATAGGAGTGACCTCACATCCCTGGAGAAAGGACCCATCCATTGGTGAAATATTGCCATTGAGTGGTATCTGAGCGCCACCTGCTGGTAGTACAGAATGTGACCTCCTGACAGTGGATACAGCCTGATGCAGAATGAATACACTCTGTGATGAATAAAGCTGCAATTATAGTAAACGCATGATTTGTTTTAGCTGCCAACTGTGTAGCCATTGCAAATGTTTAGTTGCATGTCTGGGACTCTGGAGTTTTATATAAGTGATCCACAAGAAATTTCCAGGTTTTCTGAAACTTCTTTTAGTTTTATGAAAAGATCTCTTTTGTATTACAAGGAACATTACATTTTTTAGTAATTGTAAATTTAAAAAAAAGGAATCCCGCCAGTGACAATTGTGGGTTCCTCTCCCCATCCGGCGTGAAAAGCTGGAGGAGGAGCAGCTGAAAGATCTGAGATCTCAATCCTAACGAAATTCTCAGCTAGGAGATTGACTACCCATTGCAGAAGATGCCCAGAGCGGGATCCCTAGGAAACGCATGAAGGATGTCTAAAGTCCAACACACGATGACAATTTCAGACGGGAATTTTCGTTCGATGGCCGATCGACTGAAATTCTTACTGTTAGGATGCTCCTTTCGACAGCCGATTTTGATTTTTCGTCACACAAAAGCTGGATGTGCAGACTAGAATTTTTTTTTCGTACGGAAACTCAACGTCTGATTGTCATATCATTAGTACGGTTTTCGTACGATCGGGACTACGCATGCTCAGAAAAAATACACCCAAACTATTAGACACGTTACGTCACTTCTGACGTTGAATGCGGTCATACGAAAATTTTCATATTGTTGGTACGCTTTTCACTTTCGACCCGAGACAAGCATCCAACAAAAAAACGGGCGTTCTGGCATCCGAAAATTCGCATCGCGTGTACGAGGCTTTAGAGGCCCTAAAGCAAAACTCTGGGTATTTGGCAGAGCAACTAAAAGAACAAAGAGAATGCCTTTTGATAAATCTACTGCCCAGTGTTGTCCTCCTGTAGCCAGTCTATCTATATACATCTTACTCTTCTCACCAAGGGCGTATAGGGGTCTCGGGGGTCACAATGGAGACCCCTCCCATGCTCCAGGGGGCCCATGCTGCCTTTACCCATTGATTATACATTTGCATGAGGAATTTTTAGGAAATATATTTTCTGATTGATGTGTATGGGGTAAAGCGCCCTTTTCCAAAATATGTTGAATTGCCCCCTCAATATGTAAATAAAGCCCTCTTTAGGGCCAAGTCACACCACATGCAGTCCAGTGCATTTTTTGTTCTGCATCAAAAACGCATGGAAAGTAGGTTATATGGCTTTCAATGGCTTTGTTCACACCAGTGCAGTCAGTTACAGTGCGCTCCAGAAAAAAAAGAACATGCTGCATTTTTTCTGCACTGAACTGTACTGGAACGCGGTAAAACGCACCTAAATGCAATGGAACTCGCATGTCCTTATTTTAAGTAGGGGGAAAAAAATGCACTGGACTGCATAAAAAAAACGCACTAAAACCTCAAAAACGTGCATTCGGAAAAGCATCCGGACTGCGTTTCTATGGTGTGAACTGGCCCTTAGCCACTTGGCATATCTTTGCATATGGTGGAAGCAGTAGGTGGGGAGGGGGGGTGGGGGTCAACTTTTGTATAGGGACCCACAAGCTTCAAGCTACCCCTCTGCTTCTCTTGAGAGGTATCGTACAAACAACAAGCCACTACCCCCACCAATAGCTGGCCTTTGCAGCAAGGAGCACATGGAAGGGCAATGCATGTCACACAAAACCAAAAATAATTCCCAGGTCAACCCCCAATCAGCCTGCAACCAACCAAATTCTCCTGTCTAACAGTTTGTGTTAAAAACAAGGGTTTAGTTTGCACACATTTGCAAATACATGCGTAAGCTTCAGAGCCACTCCACAGCACCCCAGTGTTCTCTGCAGTCCTAATGCTATACATTTTTGAGAGCCTCCATAGTGGAAGCACACGCACTATAAGGCCTCGTACATACGGACGTTTTTAACTGCTGCGTTTTTGAGCGTTTCTTGCAGTTCTCCATGTTATTCAATGGCCCCATAAAAACGCTGACGTTTTTGAGCTGTAGTTGGCGTTAGTGAGCTGAAAGCAGAACCCATGGGCAGCGCGTTCCGAGGCTGTAGCATTATGGCGTTTTTGACGCTGAGCCAGCAAAACGCTCACTAACACGCATTAATGCCATAGCGACGTTAACCAGCGATTTTAGCAACGGCGTTTTCAGGTTAAAAAAAATAGCAGAGGAATGTTTTTGTTAACAAAACGCGATGTAGCGCTGGCGCTCACTAATACGCATTAACACCAATGCAAAACGCAGACGAAATCACGTTTTTGACGCTGATTTTTGCCTGACGTCGGTCCCCACATTTTGCTATTACTCCCGTTTGTATGAGGCCTAATAGATAGACAGAGGGCAGGTGAGCCTGGAGGAAGCCCACCCCTTCTTCACCGCTTGACGACTGCACTATAGCCGAATGACTGCTACAGCACGGACCCACTTTGCCGGGAGGTCGTCAATAGACATCCTCCCGAGCATGCACTGTCCTGCGGGTGGCACGGTCTGTGATCACGGAGTCTGAGAGTCGGCTGATCAGAGGAAGGGGTCGATCCCGGCCCCTTACCACGTCATCCGCTGTCAGCCAATGACAGCTGATCACATGATGTAAACAGAAGCTCGGTAACCGGTATTGTTTTTCCCTCGCGCTGTCAGCGTGAGGGAAAAAAAAAAGAGCCGATTACCGGCTTCTGTCAGAGGAACATTGGTCCCTCAAACAGAGCTGTGGCTGCTCACCTGTGCCCACCAGTGCCATCTATCAATGCCCAGCAGTGCTGCCTATCAGTGTCGCCTACCAGTGCCCATCAGTGTCACCTATCAGTACCACCTCAGTGCCCATCAGTACAGCCTATCAGTGCAGCCTCATCAGCACACATCACTTAAGGAGAAAAATTACCTGTTTTCCAAATATTATAACAAACTAAAAGTTTTTTTTGCTTTGGTTTTTTTTCAAAATTTTCAGTCTTTTTTTCGTTTTTTAGCAAAAAATAAAAAATCCAGCGGTGGTTAAATACCACCAAAAAGATCTATTTGTGTGGAAAAGAAAATGATAATGTCATATGGGTACAGTGTTGCATGACCGCGTAATTGTCATTCAAAGTGTGACAGCGCTGAAAATTGGTCTGGCCAGGAAGGGGGTTTAAATGCCCAGTAAGCAAGTGGTTAAAGGCACAGGGGCACACTGGACCTGAGAGCTCCATGTCACATCTACGCATGCGCCATTTTCCCCAGCCGCCTTGACACATGCAGCCTTGCAAATGTGCCAAGACTGCTACCAGGGAAGTCTGAAGCCCCTCCTGTCTTTGTGCCTGTATGGAAAATCCCCTGCACGTGTGCTGACGGGCTCTGCAAGGACCCGAAGGCTGGGCAGAGCCCGTGTACAAATTTGTGCATGCACCATAATGGTGGCGTCCAAGTGGGGGTAGCAGACTGGAGCTTAAAGCTGAGTTCCACCCAAAAATGGAACTTCCGCTTTAAGCACTCCTCGCCCCCTCACATGCCACATTTGGCATGTCATTTTTTATGGGTGGGGGGGTGTACCCGGTTTTCAGAGGGGGCTTCCTGTCCCTCTTCCTCCCGTTTCTGGGCTGCCTAGGTGACGACTCCTCTCCTCCTAGGAGGCCCCTCCTTCCTGGCAATCTTCTGGGACACATCACACATTGCCTGGCCACTAGGAACGCGCAGCGCGGTGTGTGCCCGGCCGTGAAGGCACGGCCGATGCCCACACTTGCAATGACAGCGCCGCGGGGAGGAGGGGGAGACGAGCGAGGCTTCGGGTGCAGCCGTCGCTGGCCCGGGAGACAGGTAAGTTACTGTTTATTAAAAGTCAGCAGTTACACTTTTTGTAGCTGCTGACTTTCAATAAACTAAATAATGAGTGGAACTTTAAGGTGGGTAAGGCAGTTTTTAAATGCATTACATAAGTATGTATATACCATACCTGTGGGATCCCTCTGAATCTGGAAATAACTGTAGTAGTCACCGCTACTCCAGTGATGGGCGCAGCCTCGCATCCTTGCAGATCAGGACCTATTCAGTGGTGCACTTTTGCCATTAAACGATATCTGAGCGCCACCTGCTGGTAATATAAAACATGACCGCCTTACAGTGGATACAGCCTGATGCAGATTTTATACACTCCGTGACAATAAGGCCTCATATACATGGGCATTTAGAAAAAACGAGCTGTAACGTCGGTACCGACGATAGTGGGGAAAAAAGAATAAAAAAGCGTTTTCATTGGCGTTAATGCACGTTATTGAGCGTCAGCGCTAAGTCGCGTTTTGTTTAAAAGACATCCCTATTTTAATACCTAAACGCCGGCGCAAAAAATGTTGGTTAACATTGCCACGGCGCGTTAAGCGTTTTGCTGGCTCAGCGTCAAAAACGCTCTAGCGCTGTAGCTACGGAACACGCGGGTCCTGCGTTCAATTTACAGCTTACAGAAGAAGTAAACCCATATGGGGTTTACTTTCATCTATATTCACCTGTAATGTAGAAGCATAATGGGCTACTATGCATCGCATAGTAGCCCATTATGTGCCACTTACCTGCAAATGAAACCTGCGATGTCCAGCGCTGTCCCCTGTGCTGGCCGCGTCCATCTTCTGCCCCTCTTCCTTCCGGGGTCCGCGACTACGGCGCTGTCACTGGCCAGAGTTGCGTGACGTCACGGCACGGTCGCAGTGGAGGAACGCCACGCAGGCCATTCCTTCACTGCGCATGTGCCGACATGACGTCGGCACAGTTTCAACACTGCATATCTCCTGAACCATACAGGTTTAGGAGATATGTAGGGCACCTACAGGTAAGCTTTATCATAGGCTTACCTGTAGGTTAAAGTGGTTGTCATAAGTTGACAACCACTTTAAGAACGCCGATGCCATCTACAGCTCAAAAACCTCAACGTGTATATGAGGCCATTGAATAACATGGTGTGGCGTTCTTAACAGGTTCCCCACCGCGCGCCGTCTTTTCACGGCAGCAGTCGGGGAGCCCTGCGCGAATTGCCGTAAATAAGCGGCGATCCGCATTTTGCCACCAGGGGGCGCGCGCACCCGCCGCACTCCTGGGGAGTGTGCCCGCGGCTCGGGCAGACCCGATGTCCGCCGGCGAGCCGCGATGAGCGGCTACAGGGAAAGAACAGGGAACCGCCGATGTAAACACGTCGGTTCCCCGCTCTGTCAGTGGGGCATGAGAGATCTACTGATCCCTGTCACTGGGATCAGTTAGATCTCTCATGCCCATGTTAGCCCAACCCCCCCACAGTAAGAACACGCCCAGGGAACACAGTTAACCCCTAGCTTTCCCCCTGCAGGTTAACCCCTTCACTGCCAATGACATTTACACAGTAATCAGTGGACATTTAAATTTCTGATCGCTGAATAAATGTCATTGGTCCCAAAAAAGTGTCAAAATGTTCCGACATGTCCCCCCCAATATTGCATTACCGCTAAAAATCGCAGATCGCCGCCATTACTATTAAAAAAAATAAATAAATAACCCCAGAAATGAATTCTCACCATCCGTAAATGTGGCCACTTTTGCGCAAACCAATCAATAAACGCCGATTGCAATTTTTTTTATCGCAAATATGAGGAAGAATATAAATCGGCCAAAAACAGTGAAAAAAAATGTTTTTTTATATTTTTTTTTTTTTTGGATTTGAATTTTAGCAAAAAGTAAGAAATTTGGGTTTTTTTGCAAAATGGTCGCTCTCCTTTTGTTTATAGCGGCGATCAGAAATGACGCAGAGGTGATCAAATACCACCAAAAGAAAGCTCTGTTTGTGGGAAAAAAAGGACGCAAATTTTGTTTGGGTACAACATCGCACGACCGCGCAATTTTCAGTTAAAGCGACGCAGCGCCGAATCGCAAAAAGTGCTCTGGTCCTAAAGTGCGAAATTCTTCCGGGGCTGAAGTGGTTAAGCTGTACAAACGGCTCAAAAACGCGGCGTTGATGATGCCCATGTGTATGAGGCCTAAAACTGTAATGGCAACGTACACATGATTACTTTTGGCACTACTAATTGTGTAGTGATTGCTTATGTTCAGTAACATGTGTTGGACCCCTGTGCTCATATAGGTGACACACAAGAGATTTCAACTTCGACTTTAGGAAGAGATCAATTTTTTGTGTGTTTTAGGGAGTATTACAGTTTTTTGTAATTTCATATTTAAAAAAAAAAAATCACAAAGAATTCTGCTATTAACATTGTGGGTCTCTTTCTGATATGAAAGGCTGGAGGAACAGAATAGACCTAGAAGAGAACCACCACATTGTCAAGAGGGAGGTCGCCCCGATCAGTCCTCTAGAGCCCGGGGCGCGCATGCCAAACTACGCCCCCCCCCCCCAAGATGCGTGGGCATTGTCAGCAAAAATCCCCTCCCCCCCCAGAAAGCTGAGCACTAATCTGCATGATTACCCCCGAAGTATACATTCCTCCTCCTTCTGCCCCCCTGCTGAAAACCCCCCTCCTAGAACAAATCTTTGCCCCCCCATCCCCGAAATCCTCCCAGTGCAACCCCCCCCAAAAAAAATCACCCCTTATAGCATAAATCCTGTTCCACTGAAATATCCGCACTAAGTGCACACCCTCTTCCCCCACTCCCAATCTCCCCTCCCAGGACAAATTCCCCCCCAATCCCCAAATTTTCCCTCCTAGCAAAAATCATCCCCCCCCCCCCATCTCAGCACAGATCCATCTTAATCACCACTTCTAGCACCCCCCCCCCCAATTTCCCCTCCTAGAATAAATCTTACTGCCTGCTGCCCATCAATTCCCCCTTCCAACACAAATCCCTCTCCTCCTTTCCAATCTTTTCATGGCGCCCTCCCACCTCACATGATCCCTGCACCTTTTTGGGGGGGGGGGGGTGAGCAGGTACCTGTCCCCATTTCCGGGAGACTTTGCCATGGCGGGATCCTCTTGAAGTTCAGCCCCCATCCTCCTTCCCTCGCTACCGGGCCATTCACAAAGCGCAGCGAGCTTTGCGCATGCACAGTAAGGATCCCGCTGTGAAGCCGCAAGGCTTCACTTCCTGCCTCCTTTAGAAAGAATGGCGGCGGCAGCACCTGAGAGCCAGTTGAAAAATCAGCTGGGGTGCTGACATTGTGGGATCCCTGGACAGGTAAGTTTCTTATATTAAAAGTCAGCAGCTACAGGATTTGCTTACTTTTATATTTCTTGTTTGGGGGGGCTGAAGCTCCACTTTAAGGAAACGGTTTTGGAAGAAAGGTTCTCCAAAGCACAGCACCAGGGCCCGTCAGCGGAGTGCAGTGCCAGGATGGAAGATCCACAGGGGACCACCGTCCCGGCCTGGGTCAGGATTCCTAGAACCTTAGAAAAGGAATACAGGTTGCCAGTTTAGCGTTGCACAGGAGGGTCCGGCACTGACATTTTTGCTTGCACTCTAAGGTTTGTGCCCATGCCTCACGTGTGGTGCGATCGCTGTCTACATATACAGGCGGGCCCTACATTCACATTTCTACAAGATCACAGGGGAAGGGAGGTTTTAAACTACATTTTTTTAACTTTTATTTAATGCAGAACTCCGGGAAAAAAGTTTTTTTCTCCATGCTCTTGTTACTCATCTCCTACCTTTACCAACTATGCCAGCCATGTTCTTCTGAGTGCTGTAGTTCCTCTGTAGTAGCCTGCTGAACTTGCTGAAAAACCGTTAATCCCCTGTGATTTCCTGTTTGTAAGACCGCTGGCTGCTATCCCTTCTGTACTCCCAGCCTTGTAACTGCCCACATGTAGTTCTCTAGAATCAAGCAGGGAATTCCATTTCTGCCTGCTTGGCTATTGTGGGCGGAGGGGGTCTCACAGCCCCCAGTCTGTGCCGCCCATAGAGGTGGTGTCGTCGTCCTCTCTGCCAGCACCGCACCCACCCCTAATGCGGCCGCCCGCCATCTCTCAGAGAGCGAGCAGTGTTTTTCACATACCAGACAATGCATACCAGACCTGTCAGCCTGAGATCTCTGTCTCTGATCTTCGCTCTGCACTGCTGAGACCGCCTGATGGGCACTGATAAGCTGCACTTGTGGGCACTGATAAGCTGCATTGGTGGGGACTGATGGGCACTGATAAGCTGAACTGATGAGGTGGCACTGATGAGACTCTGATGGGCACTGATAAGCTGCACTGGTGGGCACTGATGAGACCACACTGATGGGCACTGATAAGCTGCACTGGTGGGAACTGATGAGACCCCACTAATGGGCACTGATAAGCTGCACTGGTGGGCAGTGATGAGACCACACTGATGGGAACTGATGAGGCTGCACTGATAAGCAGTGGACACAGTCCACTGCTTTACTGACACCGCCCACAGCCAAATATCTGTAGGAGGGGTTTCCACCATTCCTGCAAAGTTTGCAGTCATTTTTATGTCTTATTTTCAGTGTTATGTGTGATGTTACATATCACAGAGGCCGGTATTGTGGTAATATTGGAGTTTATTGAGATTTCCTTACATTAGAGGGTTATTGATTTACCATTACTGTGTTATTGATTAGTAAGTAAGCGCTGCACTTTTTGTTTTTTCTCATGCCGACATTTACTTGTGTCACATGCTGATGTAAAGCATCATGGCCCGGCTCTTTCTGTGGTGTGGCTAGAGATGTTCTCATACACCACACCAGCACAGATTGCTGGTAGAAAGATCTCAAATCTGCAGCAGGAGGAGGAGGAATATTTCTAATAGAGAATTACAGCAGAGTACAGTGTGTATAATATATCATTATGGGATGTGTCTAGACTTGTGCATGGCTGAAAAATGTGTTCATTTTTGTTCTGTTCGTTTTTATATTTTTTTTGGACATGCAGAAATAAGAGAGAACATTTTAAATAATAATAACTATTAAATTACAGGTATTGGAATTTCCTTGAAAATTTGGCTGTTGGTGATAAATTTCATATTTAAGTTCACTAACAGCCATATTTTCAAGGAAATTCCAATACCTATAATTGATTGGTTATTTCAAATGTTCTTTGTTATTTTCGGATTTCTGAATTTCCAAATTTTCAAATTTCGGATTTTCATCTGTTCCGATTGCCGAATTTCCAAAATTCGTATTTTCGAATTGCAGAATTTTCTAATCGGAAACAAACAAAAATTCGGGATTTCGTCCGAATTGCCGATTTTCGAGAAATTCGGGAATTAAACTATTTGCACAAGCCTAGATGTGTCTACAGTTCAGTTATGGTTACAAAAAGTAAGGGCAATACGTTGATCTCCTGTTGTGGCTTGGGTGCAAGAGATGGCATGTGAAGCTTGCAGCCACAGCCAGTAACATAAAACCCTGAGGAGTCAGATAGAATAGATGGAATGGATTAGAAGATAGAATAAACTAACATTGGTACATGCATGCTTTAGATATATAAGACTGTACCTTACCTATCCTGCTATGTGTTGCTGAGCAGCATTGCTGGCTGCAGAATGAGGGGTGTGATTTACGCTGAAGTGGGCTTGTTCACATTTACATGTACAGGCCTAGTGTACCTCCCACATTTACTGCAATATGCAAAGCATAATGGGAAATGTAGTTTGAGGATGGTGCAAAGAGAGAGAAGATGATATGATGCAATCACTGTTCCAACAGAGCCTCCCTGGCAGAATACATGATGCATTTTTTGAATCACAGAGCTGACTTCATGGAAATTCAATCCATTTTTTTCTTAAGTGGTAAGTAATTTCATAAATGTAATAACTGTTTAGTGTTTTGTGTAGGGGGGGGGTGTATTAATGGGGGATTT
>BLSH010277199.1:852293-866771 GCA_018402905.1 Glandirana rugosa
AGAGAGAAAGAAAGAGAGAAAGAAAGAGAGAAAGAGAAAGAGAGAAAGAAAGAGAAAGAAAGAAAAAGAGAAAGAAAGAAAGAAAGAAAGAAAGAGAGACAAAGAAAGAGAGACAAAGAAAGAAAGAAAGAGAGAAAGAAAGAAAGAGAGAAAGAAAGAAAGAGAGAAAGAAAGAGAGAAAGAAGGAAAGAGAGAGAGAGAAAGAAAGAGAGAAAGAAAGAAAGAAAGAAAGAGAGAAAGAAAGAGAGAAAGAGAGAAAGAGAGAAAGAAAGAAAGAGAAAGAGAGAAAGAAAGAGAGAAAGAGAGAAAGAGAGAAAGAAAGAAAGAAAGAAAGAAAGAAAGAAAGAAAGAGAGGAAGATGTAAATGGGGAGATAGGAGGATGAGAAGAAAGGAGATATGAGGAGAAAAGGGGATATAGAGGGGGATATAGAGGGAGGGGGGATATAGAGGAGATCTAAGCAGAATACCGGGGGGTTACCGGGGGGATATACCGGGAAATGTGTGCGGAGCGGAGATGGAGGACGGGGAAGTTGAGGTTGGGAGGGGGGGGGGGATGGGGGCCGGGCAGGGGGAGGGGCGGTGTCTTTCTGATTCTCCTCCAGCAGTATTTGGTGATCAGAGGCGGCGGAGCGGTGGTGCCATGCAGGGCAGTCATTGTGGCCCCCGGAGTTGAAGGACCCCCCTTCCCCCCCATTCATGGCTCTGTGGACTTTGCTGCTCTTCTTGCACCTTGTGGGCTCCGCGGCCGACCTGCTGCTCCTCGGCACGTTCCGCAGCGCGCAGCCCACCAACAACTTCGCGGTGGACTCGGCGGGGCGGCGGCTGTACCTGGCGGCGGTGAACCGGCTTTACCAGCTGCGGAGCGGGGATCTGCGGGCGGAGGAGGAGGAGGTGACCGGCCCGGTGCTGGACTCTCCGCTTTGCCACGCTCCGCAGGTCCCGGACTCCACCTGTGACGTTCCGCGGGCTCTGACCCCCAACTACAACAAGATCCTGGAGCTGGACGAGGAGCAGGGGCTCCTACTGACCTGCGGATCCGTCTACCAGGGGCTGTGCCAGTTCAGGCGCCCGAGCAACATCTCCGTGCCTGCGGTGCCGTTCCCCCCGAGCAACGTGGTGCCCAGCATGCTGAACGTCGCCGCCAACCACGCCGACGCCTCCACCGTGGGGCTCCTGCTGAAGGGCCCCGACCCCAGGCTCCTGGTCGGCGCCAGCTACACCGGCTACGGCAGCCAGTTCTTCTTCTGGAACCAAAGCGTGGTGGACCACCGCTTCGAGAACAGCCCGGAGATCTCCATCCGGGCCCTGAACACCGCCGCCCCCAACAAGCTCTTCACCTTCGACATCAGCCCCTCGGACGACAACATCTTCAAGGTGAAGCAAAGCAACAAGCGGAACATCCGACTGGTCTTCATCCGGGCATTCCAGCAGGACGGCTTCGGCTACCTCGCTATGAACCTAGAGCCCGCCCCCGCGGGGAAGGAGAGCCGGCCCAGCAGCGCCATCGCGCGCCTCTGCCTGACGCCGGATCCGCGGGGGGAGACCCGCAAGCTCACAGAGTCCTACATCCAGCTGGGCCTGCGCTGTGAGGGGCCCGAGGGATCCCTGTATGGGCGTTTGGTGTCTGTTTTCGCGGAACCTGGAAGGATGTTTGGGGTGTTCGAGGGTCAGAAGGATACGGCGGTGTGCGCTTACCGGCTCCGCGATGTGGGGAAGGAGATCCGCGAGGCGAGGAGCAGCTGCTTCGAAAAGAAGGACGATGGGGAGGTGCTGGTGCAGGTGCTGGATAGTGTGGTGCAAGGTGGAGGGCCCAAGTGTGCAAGGAAGAGCACCAATAGTGAGAGGAGCATCAAGGTAAGTCCCTACCCTTCATACTGAAATGATTTTACTATATTGCCAAAAGTATTGGGACGCCTGCCTTTACACAAACATGGACTTTAAAGTGGTCGTACAGCCTAAAATCTCATTTTACCTACAGGTAAGTCTATAATAAGGGTTACCTGTAGGTAAAATGAGTATCTCCTAAGGATATTCACTTTGCATGCAGCCGCTGACGTCAGCGGCGCATGCGCAGTGATGTCCCGGTGAAGGAAAGAAGGGCTCCCACGCGCATGCGCGGGTGTGACGTCTTGCGGCTCCAGCCACTCACAGCGCCGGAGCCGCGAACCCGGAAGGATCCGCCGAGGGTAGATGTCAGGTCCCTAATGGAGCTTCATTCTGAGGTATTTCATGAGATAGTATGCGGCATACTATCTCATAATGCCTTTGCCTTACAGGTGTTTTTTTTTTTTTGCAGGAGTATACAACCGCTTTAATGGCATTCCAGTCTTGGTCCGTAGGGTTCAATGCTGAGTTGGCCCACCCTTTGCAACTATAACAGCTTCACCTCTTCTGGGAAGGCTGTTCACAAGGTTTAGGAGTGTCTATGGGAATGTTTGACCATTCTTCCAGAAGTGCATTTGTGAGGTCGGGCACTGATGTTGGAGGAGAAGGCCTGGCTCACAATATCCGCTCTAATTCATCCCAAAGGTTGTTTTATCGGGTTGTGGTCAGGACTCTGTGCAGGCCAGCCAAGTTCCTCCACCCCAAACTTGCTCATCCGTGTCTTTATGGACCTTGCTTTGTGTACCATTGTGCAGTCATTTTGGAACAGGAAGGAGCCATCCCCAAACTGTTCCCACAAAGTTGGGAGCATGAAATTGTGCAAAATGTCTTGGTATGCTGACGCCTTAAGAGTTCCCTTCACTGGAACTAAGGGGCCAAGCCCAACCCATGGAAAACAGCCCCACATCATAATCCCCTCTCCACCAAATGATTTGGACCCTTCTTAAGCCAATTTATCTGGTGTCAGTGCGAAAAATGTCCCTTACATTGGTGGTCAGCGGGAAGAATGCTCCTTACATTGGGGGTCAGCGGGAAGAATGCTCCTAACATTGGGGGTCAGTGGGAAGAATGCTCCTTACATTGGTGGTCAGTGGGAAGAATGCTCCTTACATTGGTGGTCAGTGGGAAGAATGTTCCTTACATTGGTGATCAGTGTGAAGAATGCTCCTTACATTGGTGGTCCGTGGGAAGAATGTTCCTTACATTGGTGGTCAGTGGGAAGAATGTTCCTTACATTGGTGGTCAGTGGGAAGAATGTTCCTTACATTGGTGGTCACTGGGAAGAATGCTCCTTACATTGGTGATCAGTGGGAAGAATGCTCCTTACATTGGTGATCAGTGGGAAGAATGCCCCTTACATTGGTGATCAGTGGGAAGAATGTTCCTTACATTGGGGGTCAGCAGGAAGAACGCTCCTTACATTGGTGGTCAGTGGGAAGAATTCTCCTTAAATTGGGGGTCAGCGGGAAGAATGCTCCTTACATTGATGATCAGTGCAAGAATTCTCCTTACATTGGTGGTCAGTGGGAAGAATTCTCCTTAAATTGGGGGTCAGTGGGAAAAATACTTCTTACATTGGTTGTCAGTGAGAAGAATGCTTCTTACATTGGTGGTCATTGGGAAAAATGTGACTTACATTGGTGGTCAGTAGGCCGTGCTGGTGACCACTGTCATGAGACAAAAATCAGGGGGGAAATCCAAAATGTTACGGCTGTTGCTGCAACAGGAGGAGAGGGGAAATCTTCCAATGAGTGCAGTATACCAGCATCAGTGACAACAGAATGGGATTTCCTCATATTTCCTGTAAGTGACACTTGGACAGAAAGTCAGGGGTAATATGAAAGAGCCACTATTACTCTATACCAATTAATTAAAAATAAAGTTTTAGCTAGAGATACACTTTAAAGCACCACTTTATTTAAAAACATTGAATGTTCGTTGTGAGTATTACATTTATAAATAAGACATTTGATTTTGATGTAGCTCCATGTTTCTAATGCAAAATAGACAATAAAATGTCATTAATAGTTTTTTTTTCATTTATGGGATAACGGGTCTCTCATGCTTCACCCAGTTTGTTGAATTTGCCTTTATTGTATGTAAGTGAAAGAAAATCTAAATGGATTGGGCAATATTTCAGCGCTTTCTAGGGTTTTACGCCCCCCAGCTGGTCTGCGTTCCCAGCCTCAACCTGCCAAAACGTCTTCCTAAATGTTTCATCCCAATGATTCCTTCCAAAATTGTATTATATCCTATTATTTGCTGTCGTTCTGTATACAGAGCTGTGCAATGATCTCTACAGGCTGTGCAGTGATCTCTATAGAGGTATGCAATGATCTCTATACAGTTCTATGCAGTGATCTCTATACAGAGCTGTGCAGTGATCTCTATACAGATCTGTGCAATTATCTCTATACAAAGCTGTGTAATGATCTCTATACAGAGCTGTGCAGTGATCTCTATAGAGGTATGCAATGATCTCTATACAGAGTCGTGCAATGATCTCTATACAGAGCCGTGCAATGATCTCTATACAGAGCCGTGCAATGATCTCTATACAGATCTGTGCAATGATCTCTATACAGAGCTGTGCAGTGATCTCTATACAGAGTCGTGCAATGATCTCTATACAGAGTCGTGCAATGATCTCTATACAGAGCCGTACAATTATCTCTATACAGATCGGTGCAATGATCTCTATACAGAGCTGTGCAATGATCTCTATACAGAGCTGTGCAATGATCTCTATACAGATCTGTGCATTGATCTCTATACAGAGCTGTGCAATGATCTCTATACAGAGTCGTGCAATGATCTCTATACAGAGTCGTGCAATGATCTCTATACAGAGCCGTGCAATGATCTCTATACAGAGCTGTACAATTATCTCTATACAGATCGGTGCAATGATCTCTATACAGAGCTGTGCAATGATCTCTATACAGATCTGTGCAATGATCTCTATACAGATTTGTGCATTGATCTCTATACAGAGCCGTGCAATGATCTCTATACAGATCTGCACAGTGATCTCTATACAGAGCCGTGCAATGATCTCTATACAGAGCTGTGCAATGATCTCTATACAGATCTGTGCAGTGATCTCTATACAGATCTGTGCAATGATCTCTATACAGAGCTGTGCAATGATCTCTATACAGAGCTGTGCAATGATCCCTATACTGAGCTGTGCAATGATCTCTATACAGAGCTGTGCAATGATCTCTATACTGAGCTGTGCAATGATCTCTATACAGATCTGTGCAATGATCTCTATACTGAGCTGTGCAGTGATCTCTATACAGAGCTGTGCAATGATCTCTATACAGATCTGTGCAATGATCTCTATACAGAGCCGTGCAATGATCTCTATACAGAGCTGTGCAATGATCTCTATACAGAGCTGTGCAATGATCTCTATACAGATCTGTGCAATGATCTCTATACAGATCTGTGCAGTGATCTCTATACAGATCTGTGTAATGATCTCTATACAGAGCTGTGCAATGATCTCTATACAGATCTGTGCAGTGATCTCTATACAGATCTGTGCAATGATCTCTATACAGATCTGTGCAGTGATCTCTATACAGAGCCGTGCAATGATCTCTATACAGATCTGTGCAGTGATCTCTATACTGAGCTGTGCAGTGATCTCTATACTGAGCTGTGCAGTGATCTCTATACAGAGCTGTGCAATGATCCCTATACTGAGCTGTGCAATGATCCCTATACAGAGCTGTGCAATGATCTCCATACAGAGCTGTGCAATTATCTCTATACAGAGCTGTGCAATGATCTCTATACTGAGCTGTGCAGTGATCTCTATACTGAGCTGTGCAATGATCTCTATACAGAGCCGTGCAATGATCTCTATACAGAGCTGTGCAATGATCTCTATACAGAGCTGTGCAATGATCTCTATACAGATCTGTGCAATGATCTCTATAGAGCTGTGCAATGATCTCTATACAGATCTGTGCAATGATCTCTATACAGAGCCGTGCAATGATCTCTATACAGATCTGTGCAGTGATCTCTATACTGAGCTGTGCAGTGATCTCTATACTGAGCTGTGCAGTGATCTCTATACAGAGCTGTGCAATGATCCCTATACTGAGCTGTGCAATGATCCCTATACAGAGCTGTGCAATGATCTCCATACAGAGCTGTGCAATTATCTCTATACAGAGCTGTGCAATGATCTCTATACTGAGCTGTGCAGTGATCTCTATACTGAGCTGTGCAATGATCTCTATACAGAGCTGTGCAGTGATCTCTATACTGAGCTGTGCAATGATCCCAGGATATCAGAGAATTGTCTCACTGGGGGATACAAAGTTAAAGGGTCAATCCACTCCAAAATTGGTATTTTGTTTTTTTAGCAGCTGTTGGAGAGTTGGACTGATGATGGTTTCTATGTTTCCATGTGGAAATCCATGTTCCCGGGTCCACACACCTGCTGGGGATCTAACAAGGGGGCCCCCTATCTCCCTGTTGGATTTATATTGTGTATTACAGGAGATTTAGCTGAGAGAGTGAACACCCGGACCTCCAACAAGGAGAATGATTAATAACTGCTGGCCTCCCCATGAGATAACAACTCAAACTACACCTGTGACTAAAACTGCCCTTATACTGTTAGATTTTCATTCAAACATCAGTATTGAGATTGTGAAAAGTTGTTCATCAGATCTTTCTTGCTGTCATTGAGTCACTATGGTTGAAAAAGAACATCACAAACCATTAGAAAATCGAATGAATGTTCAAAAAAAATTTGAACAAAATTCAGCTTATAAATATTATCTTGGGACCAATTGGTTCTTGATTGTGCCCCCATATAGGGTTGCCACATCATCCCTTTAATCCAGGACACATATGAATTACACAGGTTGTTCTGAGGCTAATTTAATGCAGATGAGGCACCAAGTGAGTTTAATTACCACCGCAGCCACAGAACAACCTGTGTAATTCATATGTGTCCTGGATTAAAGGGATGATGTGGCAACCCTACCCCCATATGCCTATTTGCTCTGCCCAGTTGCCCAGGCATTGCGTGTCAAGTCTATAAGATAACGATTGCCTAATATAACCAAGAATTTATTTTATATCCTAATATTGTAAAGCGCTGCACAAACTGTCGGCGCTATATAAATCCTGTATAATAATATCCAGCCAACACTTCACGCCAAGCCTAGAGGGTGCTACAACACCGAGCACATAGGGGTGTATTTATAAAGCAGATAATCTGATAATCAGCAGGTGAATCTTCATGTGTTTTAAATGACAGTGATTGATTCTCCACCAGAGAATGTTTCTGGAAAGTCAAATTCACTCATTTATAAATGGGCCCCATAAATCAGCCTTTCTCAACATTCCTACCCCCGAGGAACACTTAAAATAATTTAGGTCTTACAGAACCCCTCCTAAAATTAATTCATTGGGTGTTAGTGGTAAAAAGGTCCCTTACATTGATGATCACTGGGAAGAATGCCCCTTTCATTGGTTGTCAATAGGAAAAATGCTCCTTACATTGGTAATTAGTGGAAAGAATGATCCTTACCTTATATTGGTGGTCAGTGGGAGAAATGCCCCTTACATTGGTGGTCAGTGGGAAGAATGCTCCTTACATTTGTGATCAACGGGAAGAATGCCCCTTACATTGGTGGTCAGTGGGAAGAATGTTCCTTACATTGGTGGTCAGTGGTAAGAATGTTCCTTACATTGGTGGTCAGTGGGAAGAATACACCTTATATTGGTTGTCAGTGGGAGGAATGATTCTTACCATTGGGGGTCAGTAGGAAGAATGCCCCTTACAATGGTGATCATAATGCACCCCCCCATTGGTGATCAGTCAGAAGAATGCCCTCTTACATTTGGTGGTCAGACCATTGGTGTCATACCACTGGCTTTCATTGGTTGTCAATAGGAAAAATGCTCCTTACATTGATAATTAGTGGAAAGAATGATCCTTACCTTACATTGGTGGTCAGTGGGAGAAATGCCCCTTACATTGGTGGTCAGTGGGAGAAATGCTCCTTACATTGGTGATCATTGGGAAGAATGCTCCTTACATTGGTGATAAATGGGAAGAATGCCCCTTACATTGATGGTCAGTGGGAAGAATGCTCCTTACATTGGTGGTCAGTGGGAAGAATACACCTTATATTGGTTGTCAGTGGGAGGAATGATTCTTACCATTGGGGGTCAGTGGGAAGAATGCCCCTTAAAATGGTGATCATAATGCACCCCCCCATTGGCGATCAGTCAGAAGAATGCCCTCTTACATTTGGTGGTCAGACCATTGGTGTCATACCACTGGCTTTGCCAAGTAAAGTTGGCCCCAGAACTATTTATTGACCATCAGATGAAAGGTCAAGCAGCCTCACCTGAGGGAACCCCTAGGAACCTCAGGATGAACCCCTGGATTCCCTGGAACCCTGGTTGAGACTGGTTGCCATAGACTAGGGAACAGCAACCAGTAGATCACGGCCAGGTGACTGATAGATCACGGTCTGGGCTAGCTGACCTGCCATTTCAGAGCATCAAACCGAGTGCAATGCAGAGGGACTACTTGTAAAGTTGGATCTGTAGTAAGGAGGAAGAACCACATAAGTCGATGCCTCCTCTGTAGTGCTGGCGATATGTTGCCCCCTCACAGCCTGATTTAAACCCATGATTGCCATGCAATGATGATCTTTGACTTCTTCCATGATGTTCAGATAGATCTCCACCTCTTTAATTGGCTACCCCTGCCATAGACTGTAGGCTGACCTACTAAACTCTGTATATTGAAATGACAGTGAAGGTGACACTTTGGTGAACTATATGTCCCAGCAGGTCAAACAGGACACAAGATGCAGAACATGTGACATGACTAATCGCTGACACTGGAAATATAAGATGACTACTTTTATTCCTCGCACTCATTGTGATGTGTAAATTTCACAATGAATTCCAGGAATCCAATCATCGTGTCATAGTCATGGATCGTAACTGAAGAAGAAACAGGAAGTTCTGAGTTTAGATAATTTTTTTTTTTTGGATCTTTTTATTTATTAAACAACATAAATTTTAATCCAAATAAATGTAACATTTTATATATATACAATATTGTACTAAATAAACATAAAACTGCAACAGTTGGTACTTGGTAGTAGATTGTCCTGATGCAGAGCTAAACTCGAGTCTTGTCAATGTGCAATGGGTGAACAAGCTGTACCCTATCTAATGGTGGCCATATACATAGAAATATATGATCGAACTATTCTTCATAGAATCGATCAATATGATTGGTTCCATGCATTATTGAAAAGACACGCACATTTAAAGCATACCAATCAAAAATCATTCTGATCTGTCTGGATGGAAAATGTAAGAAGGTAGAATGTTATGTGTGGTAGGGTTGCCACATCATCCCTTTAATCCAGGACATTTATGAATTACACAGGTTGTTCTTAGGCCAATTTAATGCAGATGAGGCACCAAGTGAGTTTAATTATCACCTTAATCAGCCACAGAACAACCTGTGTAATTCATATGTGTCCTGGATTAAAGGGATGATGTGGCAACCCTAATGTGTGGCCCTTTGCTGATGTCAGGGGCCAAGGTTGAGGCTCCCTATACTTTGTAAGTTGTCTAAGATACACTTATAAGAACATTAAGTGTATAGCATATCAAACAATCATTTACAATCTTCCAATCATATTTCGGATCAGGCAGTGAACCTACCGACAATATGATTGCATATAAAATTGCTCCATGTGTGGCCACTATAAGAGTTAATTGTTGGGTAATTAGTTTTGTGTCCCTGTGGACAATGGGAGGGAAACTGGAAGGTCAGCTATCCTCACATCAGTTCCTGTTCATTTTCCTGAACCTCTGGTGTCCAACCTACAGCCTGAGGGCCACATGTGGCCCTTTGGTGCTTACCAAGAGACCCTTCAACCTTGGCAGTCAGCAGTGGAAATGTTGATTTTGTAAAGGCGATATAATGACGGTGATCTCTAACAGTCTCATGTAACATGTTCCTGGTCTCCAGTAGCATATCCATGGTTTTTGACAATTTTCTCGGTAATTCTGCAGTCTTAGGCAGTCTTCTGTAGCATTTAATATACTGAATATTATCTGTGGCCCTTTGCTGATGTCAGGGGTCACAGCTAAGGTTTCCTATTCAGTGGCGGATCGTGTTTTTTTTTTTTGTGTTTTTTTTTAGGGGGGGGGGGGCGGCAAACAACCCCCCCCCCGAGCGGAATCGACCCCCCCCCCTGCGCGCTGTTTGCCGGTGGTGTGCAGGGTGGTGCAGCGGCTCGGCTCTGATTCCTCTCCTCCATGGCAACTTCCAGCTCCTCCCCTCCTCCTCCTAGGCGTCCAATAGGATTGCCTATCCTTTCAGCCAATCGGGTGACAGGTGTCAAAACCAGCTTCCTGATTGGCTGGGAGGAGGATTAGTGTTACAACAGAATATTCATTCGCTGTTGTAACACACCTGGGTGGGCTGAGATCGCACTCTCTGCGCCCCGAGCCCATCCTGTATTGAGGCCTATTAGAGCCTCTGGCTCTAATCGGCGCTTAAAAAAACACCTCCTCCCCGTTGGAATTCATGCAATTCATGCATCCTGAAAGGGCCAGATGCATGGATAGGGGAGGCGGCGATGGAGGGGGGGGGGCGGTGGCGCCCTTAGTGGACCCCTGCTTCTTATTCTTTGTATGTTGACAACCAATACCTACACCAGTTTCCTCCAAATTGTGACCCGGGGGCCGAATGCGGCCCTATGCTTGCCTTTATCTGGCCCTTGGGGCATTATTACTCCCGCTAACACCAACAATGGGGGTCTTTTCCTCCCACTGATAGAGGCACTATTCCTCCCACTGATAGAGGCATTATTCCTCCCATTGACATCAACAGTGGGGCAGTATTATTTTCACTGATAGAATGATGGGGTACTAGTCCTTCCACTGACACCAACGACGGGCACTATTCCTCCCACTGACACCAATGGTGGGGCACTATTTCTCCCACTGACACCAATGATGGGGCACTATTCCTCCCACTGACACCAACGACGGGGCACTATTTCTCCCACTGACACCAATGGTGGGGTACTATTCCTCCCACTGACACCAATGGTGGGGCAGTATTCCTCCCACTGATACCAATGATGGGGCACTATTCCTCCCACTGACACCAATGATAGGGCACTATTCCCCCCTCTGACACCAATGATAGGGCACTATTCCTCCCACTGGCACCAAGGATAGGGCACTATTCCTTCCATTGACACCAACAATGTGGCACTAACACCAGGACATTTTCTACTCCCACCAGCCCCCCTAACGTCTGAAGTACAGTAAACTGGCCCTTTATTTAGAAGGTTTAGAGACCCCCTACACCATAAGTGGTCCTGGCTGAGGGACCTCAAGTAGCAGATATTTTTTTTTGCACATTTGCTAAGCAGTTGGGCGATCGCATTTTGGCAACCAATACTAAAACTACTCCATCCAAAATGGAAAAAAAAGGTGTAGGCTGTGAGTACGGTATAAGGGTGCCATCACACCACCGTGGTTTTTTTTATGTCATGCCTGTAGACACACTTTATGCCGCGCATCAAAGTGCTTTGCGATAAGGCAGCCCATTCCATCTGAATGACCTGCCAGTGTAGCAGAACCCACCAAAAATGATGCATGCAAGGTTTCTGGCAGAGCATTACAATGCAAGTCCATCAGATTGGATAAAGGGCACCGCATTGCACCACTGCATGTAACATTGGGTCCTAAATTACTATTTATTTTTATTGAATTCCAAGTGAAACAGAGCTGACCCTAATGTGAGGACAACCTAGCCAGGAAGTGTGAGCTCTGTCGCCCAGATTACAGGAGATTGGGCGTGAGACAGCAGACACCTCCTGGGAGAACAATGCCCTTTATTGCCGCACTGTGTACACACTTGTATGGTGCCGGGTTTATTGGCGCACACCTGCACAGCTACAATGGCACCTCACACTATGGGGTCACTGGGGCCTGACAGCCAAGGACAGAGATAACACTCTTCAGGTGTTGGCGGCTAATTATTGCCCGGTGACCAGGAGACCGCTGAGGTCCTGATGAGGTCGCAGGCCGGCCATATGCTGTCTGAGTGGTCTTCTAGAAATGCAGCTGATCTGAGCAATCGCCAACTGATGCCGAATCGCCAACTTTTCTTGGAAGTATCACATTGTAGGGGGTGGATTTGCAAAAGTTTTCCCGCTGAGAGCAAGTTGGTCCTTAGAAGGGCTCATTCAAACCTCAGCGCCTTGGTGCGTTTTTTTTTTTTGTGTCGCACTTTGCGTTGCATTTTGGCAGCCTATTGGAAAGAATTGCAAAAAGACGAGAGCGCAGGAAAAGTGTCTTCGTCTGTTTGCCACATTTGCTTCAGTTGGATCTTCCCGAATCGGTTTGATGAGCAGCAGGATCTGTGATTCATGCATTTACCCTTGGTTCACCTATGAGTTTTTTTAGTGCGGTTTGCAGAAACACATTACAGTCCATTTAAAGCATTACTAAACCCAGAATAGTAAAACCTGTATATGCAGTAAAGCATGCTTGTTATACTCACCGTGGGACAGGAAGGATTTGATTTAAATCATAATTTATTGTCAAACAACTGTCATCTCTGTACCGCAGCGGCTCCTCCTCTGACCCGCTGTTGGCTCCTCCTCTGACCCGCTGTTGGCTCCTCCTCTGACCCGCTGTTGGCTCCTCCTCTGACCCGCTGTTGACTCACCGACAATCCCATTCACTTTAATGGGACGGCTGGTGATGCGGCAGTGACAAAACAAGCTGAGTGACGTGGCGGCAGCAGGTGAGTGGATGCCCGCTAACAGGCGCTGCCATGATGGCTCTGAAATGACTGGCGCTCATTAAATGTAAGGACTTATTCTTGCTGGTAGTTAGAATCTTTATTTATTATTATTATACAGGATTTATATAGCGCCGACAGTTTGCGCAGCGCTTCACAATATTAGGGCAGACAGTACAATTACAATACAATTCAATACAGGAGGAATCAGAGGGCCCTGCTCGTTAGAGCTTACAATCTAGGATCTTTAATATTTGCAAACAGGTTTGCAGCTATAACAGCTTCATCTCTTCTGGGAAGGCTGTCCACAAGGTTTAGGAGTGTCTATGGGAATGTTTGACCATTCTGCCAGAAGCCCATTTGGGAAGTCAGGCACTGATGTTGGATGAGAAGGCCTGGCTCTCATTCTCCGCTCTAATTCATCCCAAAGGTTGTTCTATCTTGTTGAGGTCAGGACTCTGTGCAGGCCAGTCAAGTTCCTCCACCCTTAACTCGCTCATCCATGTCTTTATGGACCTTGCTTTGTGCACTGGTCCAAATCATTTAGTGGAGGGGGGATTATGGTGTGGGGTTGTTTCTCAGGGATTGGGCTTGGCTCCTTAGTTCAAGTGAAGGGAACTCTTAAAGTGGCTGTAAAGTCCCCCCCCCCCAAAAAAAAAACCCTGCAAAGAAAAGGCATAATGAGCTAGTATGCAGCACATACTAGCTCATTATGAAATACTTACCTTGGAACAAAGCTGTTGCAGCGGTCTCGGCACACCACTGTGACCGGCGTCATGCTACTTCCGGGTCTGCGGCTCCATCCAATCACAGCGCGGGCTCCAGTGCTGTGATTGGTGGAGCTGCGCTGACGTCATTCCCGTGCATGGGAGCCATCATTTACGGCACGTCAACAGAAGAAACGGCACCCGGGGCTACCCCGGGTGCCGATTCTTCAGTGCGCATGTGTCGATGACATTGGCACATGCTGATACAGGGTTTAGGAGATATTCCCAGGACCTACAGATAAGCCTTATTGTAGGCTTACCTGTAGTATAAAGTGGTTGTCATGAGTTGACAACCACTTCAAGGCGTCAGCATACCAAGACATTTTGGACAATTTCATGCTCCCAGCTCTGTGGGAAGAGTTTGGGGAAGGCCCCTTCCTGTTCCAACATGACTGCACACCACTGCACAAAGCAAGGTCCATAAACACATGGATGAGCGAGTTTGGGATGAAGGAACTTGACTGGCCTGCACAGAGTCCTGACCTCAACCTGATAGAACACCTTTGGGATGAATTAGAGCAGAAACTGTGAGCCAGGCCTTCTCATCCAACATCAGTACCTGACCTCGCAAATGCACTTCTGGAAGAATGGTCAAACATTCCCATAGACACTCCTAAACCTTGTGGACAGCCTTCCCAGAAGAGGTGAAGCTGTTATAGCTGCAAAGGGTGGGCCAACACAATATTGAACCCTACGGACTAAGACTGGGGTGCCTTGACGTTTATGTGCGTGTAAAGGCAGATGTCCCAATACTTTTGACTATATAGTGTACTTCAAAAGCCTGCACAGATCCAACGATCGTTACTTTGTTACACCTCGGGGTGTCTTTCCCATTCCGGGAAGACTGCAGATGGATTCGGACCACGCTGTGCGTTTCAGTTCCTGTTGTTTTATGAGAGGTTTGTGGATTTCATCCGTGCCAAAAACGAGTGAATTGCGACTCCTCTTGTAGCCAGTAAAGCATTTTCGGGGAGGGAAATAAAAAGTTT
>BLSH010277203.1:10862-25287 GCA_018402905.1 Glandirana rugosa
TTTACTGACCATAAAAACCATAAAAAAACCATATGCTGTGAAGATACGAGATGTGCAGCACCTGAAACTACGGATACTGGAAGCCTGTGCTAGTATTTCTCCTGCCGTGTTGCTATCAGTGTGTGAAGAGTGGGAGAAGAGGGTTGCATTGACAATCCAACACAATGGGCAGCACATTGAACACATTTTATAAGTGGTCAGAAACTTGTAACTAACTCATGAAAGAATAAAGTTACGTTAAAACCAAGCACACCATTGTTTTTCTTGTGAAATTCCCAATAAGTTTGATGTGTCACATGACCCTCTTCTTATTGAAAAAACAAAAGTTGGATTCAAAATGTCCGACTTCAAAATGGCCGCCATGGTCACCACCCATCTTGAAAAGTTTCCCCCCTCACATATACTAATGTGCCACAAACAGGAAGTTAATATCACCAACCATTCCCATTTTATTAAGGTGTATCCATATAAATGGCCCACCCTGTACAGTAAACAGACTGACAAGGAGGGCACTGTCATGTATATGGGCTATGGCGCTACTTTGCCAAAGTGTTCATAATAAGCTTGGTATAGTATATATTGGTGCCCCCTGGTGGTTCAGTGAGAATAAACTCGTGATCCCTGGCCCTGAATGCCAGCATTTCAAAATTCCTGGCCTTTGAAATGCTGTCATTCCGTCTGGTGGACACGGACAGTTTTAAAAACCTGATGGTGGTGGCTGTCCCACATTACGTGGTTCCCAGCGGTCACTACTTTTCCAGGCGAGCCATCCCTTCCCTGCACAAACAAGTCGGGGACAAGATCAAGTGTGCACTGCGCAACATCATTTGTGGCAAGGTCCACATAACCACTGATACGTGGACCAGTAAGCACGGGCAGGGACGCTATATCTCGCTAACTGCACACTGGGCAAATGTAGTGGCGGATGGGCCTGAGGTGGATAGCAGTTTGGCGCATGTCCTTCCACCACCGAGGATTGCAGGGCAATTCTCTTTGCCTCCTGTTGCCTCCTCCTCCTACTCCGCTTCCTCCTCCTCTACCACCTCCTCATCTGGTCAGCATAACACCTTCACCACCAACTTCAGCACATCCAGGGGGAAACGACAGCAGGCTGTTTTAAAACTGATATGTTTGGGGGATAAACCCCACACTGCGCAAGAACGGGCATTGAACAACAGACCGATAAATGGTTGTTGCCACTGAGCCTCAAGACCGGCCTGGTGATGTGCGATAATGGGCGAAATCTCATAGCAGCTCTGGGCCTAGCCAGTTTGACGCACATCCCTTGCCTGGCGCATGTGCTGAATTTGGTGGTGCGGAAACTTCTAAAAAACGACCTGGATATGTCAGAGCTGCTGCAGAAAGTGCAGGCCGTCTGTGTGCGCTTTTGGCGTTCTCACCCTGCTGCTGCTCGCCTGTCTGCGCTGCAGTGGAACTTCAGCCTTCTCGCTCACTGCCTCCTATGAGACGTGCCCACAAGGTGGAACTGCACCTTGCACATGTTTGGAGAATGTGTGAGCAGCAGCAGGCAATAGTGGAGTTTCAGCTGCAGCACGCATGGGTCAGTCGCTCTGCGGAACAGCACCACTCACCACCAAAGAGTGGGCCTCCATGCGAGACCTGTGTACCGTGTACCATATTGCGGTGTTTCCAGTACTCCACCAACATGGCCAGTGCCGATGACGCTGTTCTCAGCGTTACTATCCCACTTCTATGTCTCCTTGAAAAAACATTTCGGGCTATGACGGAAGAGGATGAGGCACAGGAGGAAGAGGAGGAGGAAGAGGGGTCATTTCCATGGTTATCAGGCCAGTCATTCACAAGTGGCTCGGAGGGTGGGTTCCTGTACCCGCATAGGCCAGGTAAAAAATTTTCAAGCCAGGGGACAGTTCTGGAGGCTAAGGAGGACGTGGATGATGAGGAGGAGGAACCGTGTTCACTTCAGGCTGGCACCCAACGCAGCTCGTGGCCATCACTGCAGCGTGGCTGGGGGGATACGGAGGACACAGATGATACACCTCCCACAGAGGACATCTTGTCTTTGCCTCTGGGCAGCCTGGCACACATGAGCGACTACAGGCTGCAGTGCCTGCGCAACGACAGCCAAGTTGCCCACATTGTAACTTGTGCTGATTACTGGGTGACCACCCTGCTGGATCCCCGTTACAAGGACAACATGCCGTCCTTAATTCCCTCACTGGAGCGTGATCGGAAGATGCGCGACTACAAGCGCACACTGGTAGACGCGCTGCTGAGGGCATTCCCAAATGACACGGGGGGCTCAGTGGAAGCACAAGGCGAAGGCAGAGGAGGAGGAAGAGGTCACCAATGCAGCTGTGGCACCGCCAGCACCTCAAAATGCAGGGTTAGCATGGCCAAAATGTGGAAAAGCCTGTACCTTGTGCAGAATAGACATTTATACCGGCCTCACACAGCCATTGGTATACTTAAGTGAACTTATTCTTCTTTTTTTTTTTTAACATGTCTCAATATTTTGGGGGCTACCCCAATTAGAAAAAAGAAACAAACAAAAAACAGTGTTGGCTACCTCCTCCTCCACCGCCACTTTCCCCACCTACACCGCCACGGTCACCGCTTCCTCAACCTCCTACTCCACATCCACCTCCTCCTCCATTTTTTTTTTTATGTGATTTTAAGTTATTTCCCTATCCACATTTGTTTGCAGGGCATTCATCCTACTCTTACCCCCATTTTGCTTCCTTTTGCAGCCCTCTAGCCCTTTCCAGGACTTTTTTTAGAGCCATTTTTGTGCCCAAAAGTTTGGGTCACCATTGACTTCAATGGGGTTTGGGTCAAGTTCGGGCCGAACTCAAACTTTTTTGCGAAGTTCGGCTGAACCATCCAGGTGTTCGCTCAACTCTACTCACAACCGATCCTACACATGTGTTCAAACATCTGTCAAATTTACTTCAAACTGGGTTAGAAATGGGAGTACTCAATGCTAAGACAGCCAAGGCCCTTATAGTTAACTTCCCTGAAGTACCCATTTTTCATCATATGCCTAAACCTCATAAAAAAAACTACCCTCATATCGGGAAGACCCATAGTTGCAGACATAGATTCGCTGTTTGAGAAATTGGGAGAGTGGGTGTATGGATATCATCAGCCATTGGTCACTAGACTACCAGGCTACATTAGAGACACTTCTACAGTACTGAAACACATAGAGGAAGTTGAGTGGGAGGATGGTTATTCATGGCTTACTTTGAATGTAAAACCACTATATTCATGCATCCCACATGACCTTGCCATTTAGGCTCTCAAATACCATCTAACACAATAGAGTACTTATGATACAGCCCTCATGGATTTCCTAACTATGGCTGTTGATTTTCTCCTCAAACACAACTATTTAATGTTCGACCGAACATTCTATCTTCAATGTAAAGGAGCCTCGATGGGGCCTCATTTTTTCCCGTTGCTGGTGAACCTGTACATGGGTTGGTGTGAGGACAATTTTCTCTTCTCTACTTCCAACCCATGTGCAGGTTCTATTCAGTGGTATGGAAGGCTCATAGACGATCTGCTCATTGTTTGGAAAGATCACTTAACCACTTGTTTACTGGGCACTTAAACCCCCCTCCTGCCCAGACCAATTTTCAGCTTTCAGCACTCTCACACTTTGAATGACAATTGCGCGGTCGTGCAACACTGTACCCATATGAAATTGTTATCATTTTTTCCCCATAAATAGAGCTTTCTTTTGGTGGTATTTAAAGTGGTAGTAAACCCTCCTATCATTTTCAGCCAAGGAAGCTGCCATCTTGGCCTCTGTTTAATCTACAACTGCCATGATGCTGCACATGTGATCAGCTATGACACCAGCTATTGGATGGTTTGACAGTTTGGTTTAGAGCACAACCGGAAATGTGACTGGTTTTTAACCTGTTAAATGCATGGGTTTACTACAGCTTTAATTAGTGCTGGGTTTTTTATTTTGTGCTAAAAAAAACAAAACAAGACCGAAAATTTTGAAAAAAAAATCTGTTTCATAGTTTTTTTATATCGATTTTGAAAACAGGTAATTTTTTTCCTTCATTGATGTGCGCTGATGAGGCTGCACTGATGGGCACTGATAGGCTGCACTGATGGGCACTGATAAGGCGCACTAATGGGCACTGATAAGATGGCACTAATAGGCATTGATATGTGGCACTGATAAGCACTGATGAGGCGGCACTGATGGGTGGCACTGAAGGGCACTGATAGATGGCACTGAAGGGCACTGATAAACTGCACTGACAGATGGCACTGATGGGTGGCACTTATGGACACTGATGGGTGGCACTGATGGACACCGGTGGATGATGCAGATAGGCAGCACTGATTGGTGGCATTGATTTGTAGCACTGGTGGGCAAAGGTAGGTGGCACTGGTGGGCAAAGGTAGGTGGCACTGTGGGCATTGGTAGGTGGCACTGTGGGCACTGGTAGATGGCTATGGTGGGTACTGACAGGTGGCACTGGTGTGCACAGACGAGCCAACCGCGGCTCTCTGTGCGAGGGACCGATGTCCCTCTGACAGAAGCCGGCGCTGACAGCGTGAGGGGGAAAAAATACAGATCACCGGCTTCCGTTTACATCACATGATCAGCTGTCATTGACTGACAGCTGATCACGTGGTAAGGGGACGGGACCGCCCCCTTACTCCGATCTGTAATCAGCCGAGTCTCATGGAC
The DNA here is from genome assembly GCA_018402905.1 of Glandirana rugosa. NCBI lineage: Eukaryota > Metazoa > Chordata > Amphibia > Anura > Ranidae > Glandirana > Glandirana rugosa. The sequence continues at coordinate 15,562 of BLSH010277203.1, forward strand.
TCGGTGATCACAGAGCGCGCTGCACACGACCAGCAGGGGGCACGCAGCGGCTCGTGCATGGGAGGACGGCAATAGCGCGGATCTCAAGAGGTTAATAGAGATTAATCATTTTGTATCCTGGATTAACAACAACCCATTAAATTTAGAATTCAGTTCAGAAAATCTCATCACCATCATCAATTTTCTTTTTACTTTAATAGGGGATGCTGTTCAAAGAACGGTTAATGCCTGCACTTTTCGCAAGGAGTGTGTGGGGAATACACTACTATTGGCCTCTAGCTGCCACCCCACACACACCAAACGATCCATCCCTGTAGGCGAGTTCACCAGAGCCAGACGTAACTGCTCCACAGATACAGCACATCTAAGTGAATGTGAGACCATCAGGTCTAGACTGACATCACACCAGTATGATAGATGGAATATTGAGAGAGCAGTTTGCCTGGCAACAGAAAAGGACAGACAGACTCTAATAGAGAGCACAAATCACAATATGGTCAGAAGAAAAAGTAGAAAAGGAAAAGGAAAGCAGTTAGGTCACATTTGTTACTAATTTTTCTATCGAATTTAGTGAAATTACAAACATCATTCAGAGATATTTACCTGTTCTCTCTACAGATGACGCTCTCTCGCCTATTGTAGCTGCAGGTTGCAGATTCTCTAGTCGGCGGGCTAGGACTTTGGGTAACATCCTGTCCCCAAGTGTCTTTGAGTCCAATCAGGTCAAGAAAACGTGGCTAAATACAGTAGGATCGTATATATGTGGCACTAATACATGTCGCTTCTGCCACAGACATTCCAAACAACATAGGTCAGTTGTTTCATGTGCCACTGGACGACAATTCATGATAAAAAAACATCAACTGTGGCACAGACAACATGATATATGTAGTGGAATGCAGTATATGTTGTATACAGTATGTAGGATGCACCTCTAGACCCTTAAGAACCAGGATAGCTGAACATTATAATGGGACTTCATATACTAATGATAAAAATCTTTCAAATGTATCCAAACATTTTAAATATGAGCATAACAGAAACATGTCATATTTTTCCTTTTTGGGTTTAGAAAAGGTTAAACCTTCCTCTCGAGGTGGGGATGCACACCGCCATCTTCTATTGCGAGAGGTGAGGTGGATTTGTAATCTTCAAACCAGAACACCACAGGGAATGAACCATTGTTATGACATGGATTTGTTCTTATAATAATTAATTTACACACCTTGCATGTGAACCACATTCTTATCCTACTGTCTAGAGCCATATAATATCCTCACACTGTTGTGTCATATGTATATGTATGGATATTGTCATTCTATATACTATACGACTGTATTCATATTTTATACTTTTCATTTATCACGTTTCTTCTGTCTTTGTGATTTTCTGCAATTTTTTTGCATCCTTTGCATTTTTGCATCTCTATGCGTTTTTTGCATCTCTTTGCATTTTTTGCACTATCTTGCATTTTTGTTCCAATGTATCTATCTTTATTTTTGCATCTGCTTATATTTGTGTATTGTTTTCACTTGTCTCCCAGGCATTTAGATTTGTTTTCCCTTCTGTGCCTGAATAGCAATTAATTGCCCATTATTCAATCAAGCATTTAACCAATCAGAAGTGGAGGGAGGCAGCAATGGTCATGTTAACTCTCTTTACATGTATGTTCATTTTACATTCACTTGTGTGCAGTGATCAAGGCTTGTTTGACAAAACTAGTCTGCCATTTCTATTTTTGTACTCACTGGTGTGGTCTATATCAATAAATCATCAGAGGATTATGGAGTTGCCAGCTGTTTTTCCTTATCTTTGAATACTATTTTGCATGGTGTGTGGGAACACATCACAGTGCAGGCACCCTGGCTACCACTTGTAGTTGTCTTTGTAAGGTTTCGATTTCATTCTTAACCTGTTCCCTACTAAGTCATTGTAAAATGACATCGGCAGGGAACCTCTGTCGATCCGGGACGACATCATATGACGGCTTTCCCTTCTCGCCGCTACTGCAGGCCCCTGGGGGCCTACAGCGTGGCGATCGCGGTTCGTTCATGTGCCGTGGGGTCGTGTCCCCCCCGATCAGGGTAAAGAGCCAATAAAATTGGCTCTTTAGCATGTGACCGGCTGTGATCAATCACAGCCAGTCACTACCGACCTCCACGTGCACGCCGCTCGTGCGTGCAGCGCGGCGATCAGGGCTGAGGTTTGTCCCTCGGACAAAGCCCAGCTCCGATCAGTGTAAAGAGCCAATAGAATTGGCTCTTTACCACGTGACCGGCTGTGTTAATCACAGCCGATTATGTGATGTAAACAAACCGCGGTAACGAGCTGTCCATCAAAGTACCCAAGTACCTGTCACCTGTCCATCAAAGTACCCGAGTACCTGTCACCTGCCCATCAAAGTACCCGAGTACCTGTCACCTGTCCATCAAAGTACCCGAGTACCTGTCACCATCCCATCTGAGTACCCGAGTACCTGTCACCTGCCCATCAAAGTACCCGAGTACCTGTCCCCTGCCCATCTGAGTACCTGAGTGCCTGTCACCATCCGATCTGAGTACCCGAGTACCTGTCACAATCCCATCAGAGTACCTGAGTACCTGTCACCAACCCATGAAAGTACCCAAGTACCTGTCACCAACCCATCAGAGTCCCCGAGTACCTGTCACCAACCCATCAAAGTACCCAAGTACCTGTCACCAGACCATCAAAGTACCCGAGTACCTGTCACCTGCCCATCAGAGCACCTGTCACCAGCCCATCAGCGTACCAGAGTACCTGTCACCTGCCCATCTGAGTACCCAAGTACCTGTCACCAGCCCATTAGCGTACTTGGGTACCTGTCACCTGCCCACCTGAGTACCCAAGTACCTGTCACCTGCCCACCTGAGTACCCGAGTACCTGTCCCCAGCCCATCAGAGTACCCGAGTACCTGTCACCTGCCCTTCAGATTACCCGAGTACCTGTCACCAACCCATCTGAGTAACCGAGTACCTATCTGCAGCCCATCAGAGTACCCAAGTACCTTTTACCAGTCCATCAGATTACCTGAGTACCTGTCTCCAGCCCATCAAAGTACCCGAGCACCTATCTGCAGCCCATCAGAATACCTGAGTACCTATTTGCAGTCCATCAGAGTACCCGAGTACCTATCTGCAGCCCATGCCTCATTGAATATACCTCGGGTGTTTGTTTTCCAAAATGGGGTAATTTTGGGGGTAATTCCACTGTCCTGGTGCTCCAGGGGCTTCAAAAGTGTGATAGGTATGAATGAAATGTTATGCATAATTTATGCTCCTAGAACGCCTGACGGTACTCCCTGCATGTTCGGCCTCTGTATGTGGCCAGGGTGTGAAAAAGTCTCACACATGTGGCATTGCCATACTCGGGATGAGTAGCAGAATATATTTTGGGGGGTCATTTTTGCTATATACATGTGTTAGAAATATGTTAGAAATTGACCACTTTGTGTAAAAATAAAAGCGTTTTCATTCTTTCCATGTTTTTCGAAGACTTGTGGAAATAAATGAACCATTCAAAAGACTCATAATGCCTCATAGATTATACGTTGGGGTGTTTGCTTTCCAAAATGGGGTCATTTTGTGGGTAATTCCATTGTCCTGGTGCTCCAGGGCCTTCAAAAGTGTAATAGGTCGTTAGGAAATTAGATGTGAAAATTCTGCTCCTAGAATGCATGACGGTGCTCCCTGCATGCTGGACCTCTCTATGTGGCCAGGCTGTATAACTGTCTCACACATGTGGTATCGCTGTACTCGGGGTGAGTAGCAGAATATAGTTTGGGGGGTAATTTTTGCTATGTACATGCTATGTGTTAGAAATATCTTATAAATTGACCACTTGGGGTAAAAATAAAAGCATTTTCATTTTCTTTCCACGTTTTCCAAAGACTTGTGGAAAAAAATGAACCATTCAAAAGACTCATAATCCCTCATAGATTATACATTGGGGTGTTTTCTTTCCAAAATGGGGTCATTTTGTGGATAATTCCATTGTCCTGGTGCTCCAGGGCCTTCAAAAGTATAATAGGTTGTTAGGAAATTAGATGTGAAAATTCTGCTCCTAGAATGCATGACGGTACTCCCTGCATGTTGGACCTCTCTATGTGGCCAGGCTGTGAAAAAGTCTCACACATGTGGTATCGCCATACTCGGGACGAGTAGCAGAATGTATTTTGGGGTGTAATTGGAAGTATGCATATGCTGTGTGTGAGAAATAACTTGTTGTTACGACAATTTTGTGCAAAAAAAAAAATAATAATAATTTCTTAATTTTCCCAAGAATTGTGGAAAAAAAGTACAACTTCAAAAAACTCACCATGCCTCTTACTAAATACCTTGGAATGTCTACTTTTCAAAAGGGGGTAATTTGGGGGGTATTTGTACTTTCCTGACATTTCAAGGCCTCAAGAAATGATAGTATCAGTTGTGATCAATTTTCATGGCACCATAGCTTGTAGACTCTATAACTTTCACACAGACCAAATAATATACACTTAGTTGGGTTATTTTTAACAAAGATAGGTAGCTGTATAGGTTTTGGTCCAAATTTATGAACAAAAATTACTTATTACTGCAAACTTTTATCACAGGAACTAAAAAAAGTGTTTTTTTTTTCAAAATTTTCACACTTTTTTCACTTATGTCGCAAAAAATAAAAAACCCAGAGGTTCTTAAATACCACCAAAATAAAGCTCTATTTGTATGAAAAAAATGATAAAAATGTTGTTTGGGTGCAGTGTAGCATGAGAGAGTAATTGTCATTCAAAATGTGAGAGCGCTGAAAGCTGAAAATTGGTCTGGGCAGGAAGGGGGTATAAACGTCCTGTATTGAAGTGGTTAATTTGGTTGATCCTTTAGGATCCAATGAAGTTGAGGTTTCAAACACCAACTGCTTTTGTTTCTTGATTGCTTCCCTTTAACCATACAGTTTATGAATAAGGTTGCACCTTAATCTTTCTCTGGTACGTCTGCTGAGTCCTTCTGCATAAGGAGAGTTCAGCATATTTGCGCAAGGATTTTTAATCCTGAGACCTTGTGGTATGAGATTCCTCTTTTTGCATCTTGAGAGAAAGAAACTGTCACTGTTGACCTGTGTTTCCTTTGTGATCAGATTGGTTAACTGCTTCTTCATGCGGCTATATGCAATATCTTCCATAATGCTTGAGGTGATTGTAGCCGTATTAGTGCAATTGCAACAGAGAAAATTGAGTACTGTCCGTGATACTTTTTTTGTTTGCACTATCATACAATTTTTTTAGGACAGGCTTTCCGGGTGTGTCCCCTTCTTCAAGGTCCAAGCAGTACTGATTCACAAAAGTTTTAGCCGAATGTTAAAAAAGAAGAAAAAAAAAGAAAAAAAATCTCTGAGGGAAAGGAAAAGAAGGAAAAACAAACAAACACAAATCAATGTATAAGGCAAATGGTAATGAAGTTAGCAGCAGCAATTGCACGAATACGGCCACAATCACTTTATACAAGCCTCATAATTTTATCTGGTCGTATACCATATTCTTGTTATTTGTAATGAGGCTGCAATTTGGATTTGCCAACTTACTTACCTTGGGTTTTGACATTCTAGTCACCCTACCACTAATGCTCTCAATATACTCGCTGAACCTTGTTCCACGCTGGCTAGCTCTACATTTGGGCCCATTACCTGGTTTAAAATCCCCTCTAACTTTTCGGCCATCTTCTCTCCCAGCTGAGCTGCACCCTTCCCATTTAGGTGCAGTCCGTCCCTGCTAAAGAGCCGGTAACCGACTTTGAGGTCAGCCCAGTTCTCCAGGAACCTGAACCCCTCCTTTCTACACCAGCTCCTCAGGCACTTGTTCATTTCCCTAATCTCCCACTGCCTCTCTGGCGTGGCTCGAGGTACCAGTAGTATTAATGAGAATACTACCTGGGAGGTCCTACTCCTCAATTTAGTTCCTAAGTCCCTGAAATCATTTTTTAGGACTCTCCATCTTCCTCTAAATTTGTCATTGGTACCCACATGTACCATGACAGCTGGGTCCTCCCCAGCCCCACCCACCAATCTGTCCACCAGGTCTGTGATGTACCGAACCCGAGCGTCCGGTAAACAGCATATAGTTTGGTGCTTAGGGTCTTTGTGACAGATTGCCCTCTCTGTCCTTCTAATAATTGAGTCCCCTACCACTAGAATCTGTCTTTCCTTACCCTTAGCCTTGCTCCCGTCCTCACTGGAGGAGTTTTTCCTCTGGCAGCTGGGGGCATCACTCTGCTACAGCAATGCTGCTCCCATTGCACGGAGATCATCAGTGTACATTTCAAGGCAATCGGTTCTTATCTACTTCAACTAGTATATCACATATGCAGGATTACCCAGTCACACAAACTGCTGCCTGCCACATCAACCACTCAGCATACTGACTTCTGTAATCTAAAATTAGATTTGCTTCTATGGGTTGCTTTCCTTTTCACTTTTTACTCTTTGCACTGCAGTATTGTATATTTTAATTGGTTTGTAAAAAAATTTTCTCATCATGTGGTATATTAGCTTCTCGTATTGGTAACCTATTTCTTAATGTTCCATGTGATACTCAGCTAACATTAAATGAGAAGTAAACACCATATACTTATACTTTATGAGGTTTTTGACTTAATAGCATAGACATTTCTTATGGCAAAGAATGTAATATGAAACCACACTAATGGGTGGAAAAAAAAACACAGATCTGTTAGCACGCCTTTAGATATAAATGGCTATAGTATCTCTATAATAAAAAGTGCTGCACTATTAAAACAATAAAATACAAAAAAATCAGTCTGTGAAATATATCAGAACGTGTATAACAGAAAAACAAGAAAAATAATGTCCATATAATCATGCATTAAAGTCTACAATGCACATGCAAATCTTCCATTAAATATCACACTTGCAAGAATATGTGCATGTAATAGGACTCTTCAATCCATGAAGAGCACCACATGTGTTCCTCCACCATACCACACCAAAAGGCTTACCACAAAGGTTAGACGCTCTATTCAGAGAAGTCTTTATACGCTTTGTCTAATCAGCAAGGAACACCTTGAAGAGCCTTAAAGCGATAACGGCATTTCCCTCTGGTATAAAGGTTGCCTCCTGTTCACAAGGGCACGTATAAGCAGATAAGAAGCTGAAAACACAACATAGCATAAAACCAAGGATGCTTTATTAAGATCACTCAAACTACTCCCATAAATAAAAGATACAACAGCCCTGAGTAAAATAAAAAACGGGTCCCAATGTGGCACAGGTCACTTCTGAGTTCCTGATGCATTGGGACGTCATGTACTTCGGCTCCTCTTGAAGCATTTCGTTACAAATGACAATTTTTCCTACAAGCTAGTTTGAGAGAAGTTGACCATTGGATCGACTTCTCTGGAACAGGAACGTCTGTAGATGAACCAAACTCAGCTGGTCCCTGCTAAACTGACCAAATTTTGATCCATCTATGGCCACCTTTATCCAGGTATGCAGTCCAGAAGGGACAGTGAGGGTATGACCCCATCCTATCCACTTTACAAAACTCACCAGGCCACATGCCATGCAGGAAATATACAAACAAAAAAAAAATCTTAGATAGGGTTGTCCTGGTATAGATTTTTTGGGGGGACTGTCATGCAAAAAAGAAAAATAGGTGTGAGGTCCCTCTCAAAATCAATAGACCCTTAAATTGGCATGTAGCCTGGCTGGCCAGGAAAAGGAGGGGCAGGGGGAAAGCCCCCCCCCTGCCAAAACCAAACCGTACCTTCAACACTTGGAGGATACCTTGCCAGGACCCCAAGTCCCCAGGTCCTATAGGTCTTAGTAAAGGTACAACCAGTGGGATTACCCTGTGTTGTCAGATCCAAATAATAAATCCTAAATCCATGTTCTTCATGTTGTCAACTTTACTGTACATTTATATCTTTAACAACAAAAACTCAATTATGTACCTCTATTACATGCACACAGATTATCTGAAGGGATTTATATGAACACATATATAGGTTTGCATTAATAGGGGCAAACTTAGCCCCCATCAAAGTGCCACTTCTCTGGAGCAAAAAGCTTCCATCAAACAATTTATGGGTTAAGAGAAATGACTGGCTGCCATTGGCTGGCAGTGCTGATAGGATGCTGATTGGATGCTTGTTGTGAGACCAACTTCTGTCAGACAGGCAGCTGTACACACTTACTGAATGTCATCTGGTTCCTGAAATGGACAATATTCGGATCGTGTGTACCCAGCATTATTTTGTATGTACTATGTATTCAGTACATAGTTCACAGTATATATATAAGCAGATTTCTGTTGTTCTTCCAACACCCCTTCTCAACAGCATGTGCTTTGTCAAATCATATTCAGCTTCCAGAAATAACTATGACATTCCTTCAACAAAGGCTGGGTGAGTGCATCAGCAGTCAACTCCTCTGGCGGGTAGTATTGAATGTCAATAACACCTTGTTCTTGATTGTCCCTCAGTAGGTGATACTTGGCGTTGATGTGTTTAGTCCTAGGATTGACCCTTTCTGATTGTGTAAGTTTTATACAACCCTGGTTTTCTTCAAAATGGGAATTGGTTTTGACATGTCTATCCTAATGTCCACAAAAAGTTAACAAATCCATATCACTTCTTGACATGCATATGTCGCTGCAATGTACTCTGCTTCAGTTGAAGATAGAGCGACAGTTGCTTGCTTTCGACTAGACCAACTTATGGTTCCTTCCCCATACTGGAAGAATCCACTTGTGGATTTGCAGTCTGTACAGTCCCCGGCCCAATCAGCATCCACATATCCGATCAGTTTTGGATCTAATGTTGCTGGTAACCGTAACTTCATCTAAATTGTTTCTTTGAGGTACTGCATCACTCTTTTTACTGCATCAGTCACGCTGACAGGGAGCTGAAACTTTCCTGCATAGTATGCCCACTGCTGCTGCTATGTCTGGTCTTGTCACAGTGGCAATATATAGCAGCTTACCAATTGCTCTACAGTATATATCATTGTTGGGTAGCAAGTTTTCTGCTTCATTGCTCTTTAGATAGCCTGGTTCCATAAAAGTTTTCACTTCCTTTGCATCTTGCATATGGAATCGTTCCAAGATTTTGGAGATTTCCCGAATAGAGTTGAGCGAACTTCTAGAAGTCCGGGTTCTGCTGGTTCGGCAGAACTTCGGGACAAAGTCCGGGTTCGGGTTCGGAACCCGAACTTTGTCCCGGACCCCGAACCCCATTGAAATCAATGGAGACCCGGGCTTTTAGGTACAAAAAGTGCTGTAAAATAGTCCTGGAAGGTCTTAGAGGTCTGCAAAAGGAAGGAAATGTGGCTAAGGGTGGGACAAGTGACCTACAAAGAAATGGGGACAGGGAAATAACTTTAAATATTTTTTAAAAAATAAAAACATAAAAAATGCAAAAATGGAGATCATCTTCAAAATGGGTCTGAAAAGTATTAATTAACATTAGAGGCCATAGAACTGTTCTAAAATCATCTTCACACTGTGTCAAAAAAGTATAAATAAGCCGGGAGTACCCACATCACTGTTCTGCAAAATGTGTGTATCACTTTAAAGCAAACCGGAAATCATTACACATCTTTTATTCACACTTCTTTTTAAAATGTGTGTATCACTTTAATTGAAACCGTCATCCAGTGAACAGGGTGGGAATCGGTGTAAAGGAAGGAAAACGTCTGGAGATTCTGGAAGGTCCTGATAA
>BLSH010277203.1:27117-70419 GCA_018402905.1 Glandirana rugosa
CTTGGGCCTGACATTTCAAGCCCAGGCATGGCTTGAAACCCCACAGGCCCTGGGCCTGGGCCTGAAAAGTTTTTTTGCTTATTTATACTTTTTGGACATAGTTTGAAGATGATTTTAGAACGGTTCTATGGCCTCTAATGTTAATTAATACTTTTCAGACCCATTTTGAAGATGATCTCCATTTTTGGATTTTTATGTTGTTATTTTTTTAAAAATATTTAAAGTTATTTCCCTGTCCCCATTTCTTTGTAGGGCACGTGTCCCACCCTTACCCACATTTTCCTTCCTTTTGCAGACCTCTAGGACCTTCCTGGGCTTTTTTACAGCATTTTTAAGATTTTTAATTAAAATTACCAGAACACCGGACCCGAACCCGGACTTTTTTTGAAAAGTCCGGGTCCGGGTCCCGGACACCCCAAAGTTCGGTACGGACCCGAACTTTACAGTCCGGGTTCGCTCAACTCTAGTTACGAAGATAACTTCCATCTTCTTCTCTCTCTCTTTAGATCCCCAGATAGTATCTAATGTTCCCTAGCTCTTTGATTTCAAAATTTTCTTTCAGCTTGTCAACTATCTTATTGTAATCCCCTTCTTATTCAAAACAAGTTATAATGTTATCAACATAGATAAGGATGTATATCCATCTGTCTCCTTGATTCCTGGAGTAGAGACAGGGGTCTGCTTTACTTCTTGAGAATCCCTCTTTAAGCATGTGGGCTCCTTTCACACTTTCCGTGTGTGGGGTCCGTTTTTGGTTAGCTCCGCTGATCCCTGCAGAGCAGGCGGATGACAGCTCCCTCTCCGCTCACTGAGCAGAGAGAGAACTGTCAGAGCACCGCTCTCCTCTATGGAGATTGAATGAAAATGGGCGGCCTGTCCGTTTTCATCTGATCTGCTCCGATTTTACAGATGGAAAATAGGGTTTCCCTCCATCTGGATTTCGCGGACAGGATCGGATTGGAGACATCCGCCTCTCCATAGGGCTGAATGGAGGAACTCTCAAAGTTTCTATGATGTTTCATTATTGTGTTTCATCAGATAAGTGGTTGTGTACCTGGAATAGTCATCAATGAAAGTCAGTTCCTGCCTGACGTGGGAGTTTTCATTGGACAGCATATGGCACTGTGTATGAGCTGCAGGGGGTGGGTGGTTTTCCTTGAGATGCCTGTGGAAGGGGAGCACATGTGGCTTTTGCTTCTCTACAGCACTTGCATTTCATGAGCACTTTGCGAGTCATTATTGTCAAATCTTCTGATAAGCCACTCTTTAAAATGTTCTGTATAGCTTCTGGACTTCTGTGCCCCAGCTGCATGTGCCATAAGTGAATACATTTGCTGTGCACGTCATTAGAGACTATATTGGCTTGCTGATCTGTGGTGATGAGCTTGTATAGGTGATCATCCAGTTTTTCTTTTGCGAGGCATTGCTTATCATTGTGAATAGTGCATTCATCACCCTGGAACTTAACTGCGAGACCATTGTTTGCAAGACTTTTCACTGAGAGAAGGCTGCCTTCAATTTCTGGAATATACAGCACTTTCTTTACAAGTATACTTTGGTGACCTCCTTGTGGTGTAATGCAGTTCAGGAAGCCCTGGCCTTTACCTTCTGCAGCGATGCTTTTCCCGCTTGCTAGGAAAACTTTGTTTTTTGCGCTGTAATCAAAGTTTGTGAAGAAGGTCTCATTGCTAGTCATGTGGCTTGTCGCTCCTGAGTCTATGCACCAGCCGTGTGGCTTTCCACTCTATGTCACTTTAAAGGTGTGTTGCATGATGTGTCTGCAGTTTCCTTTGTGGCTAATTTGGCTCTTTCTTTTGCAGATAGCTATACCTTTCGCTGCTCAACTTTCCAGATAGAGCAGTTCTTTTTTAAGTGACCGGTCTTTTTACAGCGAAAATAGGCTCTACTTTCTTTGTTGTACTTTGTGCCTTTGTACATCTTAAGAACCTTTTCATCATGGTGTGTATTATCCTTCCTTCTGTCATATTCATTGATTAATTTGCCTTTCACATATTCCAGCATCAATTCCTGCCCGGGTCTGGTTTCTAAAGCATTAATGAGAGCAGTATATGTCTCTGGAAGGCTGCAGAGGAGCAGGGCAACAATTTGGTTATCTTTGATGTCCTCTCCGATGACGCGCGGCTGCTCTATGATTTCTAGCATAGCTTTCACGTGGTGACACATTTGCTGTCAGAACATGGACAGGAACAACAGGAACTATATACAAACGGGTACACAGAACAGAGGACAGATAACATTTCCTCTTATTGCATTACAATAAACTTTCCATGCACGTGACACTATAACACTGCAGTGCCACCTGCTGGTATAGATAGGCATAATGCACACAGTACATAGTTCACAGTACAATGGAACCTTGGATTACAAGCATAATTCATTCCAGGAGAATGCTTGAGGTGATTGTAGCCATATTAGTGCAATTGCGACAGAGAAAATTGAGTACTGTCCATGATACTGTTTTTATCTGCACTAACGTACAATTTTTCAGGACAAGCTTTCGGGGTATGTCCCCTTCTTCAAGGTCCAAGCAGTACTGATTCACAAAAGTTTTAGCAGAATGTTAAAAAAAAAAATCTCAGAGGGAAATGAAAAAAAAGGAAAAACAAACAAACACACACAAATCAATGTATAAGGCAAATGTAATAAATCTAGCAGCAGAGTTAGTGAGATAAGACAGAGGGAGAGCTATAGACTGGGGAGGGGGTGGGGTGACAGTCACAGAGGGGGTCATAAAACTTTAGAGTAATGAGTAGTGAAACCTATATCTAAATTTAGGCCGTTATTTTTTGTGTCAAAAAGAAGTATCATTCTTAGTCCAAACGTTTTCCTTTCCTAGATAGTGCTGAAATTCCCTTTAAGAACTAGAACATTGAGGTCTTCTATAGTGTGGTCCAGTTGTGAGAAGTGATGTCCCACAGGTGTGCAGAAATATGTTCCTTGATGGAGTGTCTGTGTAAATTCATTCTTGTTTGCAATTTCTGTCCTGTTTCACCAACATAAGACCCTTTGCTACATCATTTGCATTGGATGAGGTACACCACATTACTAGAGGTACAGCTCTATAATCCCATAATATTGAAGGTTTCATTTTTGTGTGTGACACTTTTACACAGATTGATCTGGTTGCACAGTTTGCAGAGTTTTTCATTGCAGGGTTTGCTTTCATTATTTGTGGCTTCATAATCAGAGTGAAGTTTCCTGCTGATTAGTTTATGTCTGAGGTTGGGTGGTTGTCTGGAAGCCAGGAGGAGAATGCTTGTAATCCAAATTACTTGTATATCAAAGCAAGTTTCCCCATAGGAAACAATGGAAACTCTGATAATTCGTTCCACAGTGACTGCTTGTCTATGCAATACCGTATGTGGCCAGAGGTGTGGGACGCTGATGAGGCTCGGAGACACTCGAAAACATTCGGAAACGCTCGGGAACTGTTTACATTTTCGGTATTTCAGAGTATTTCTGAATGCTTCCGAGCGTCTCCGAGCCTCACCAACGCCCCCGCGCCTTTGGCCACGTGCGGTATTGCATGCGCAGAGGCTTAACCCTACTCGTTTTGTGAGACAGTGCTTGCAAACCGAGTCGGGATTTTTAAAAATAAAACTGCTCATATTGTGAAATGCTCGTTAACCGCCTTAATCTCAATCCAAGGTACCACTGTATATATATATAAACAGATTGCTGTTGTTCTTCCAATATGCTGTATAGTATACATTTTCCAGCTGACATGGAAAATGTAAATAATCTGAATTGCTAGCATCAGATCAAAGATCAGTTAGGCCTCATGCACACTGGACACTTTTTCTGATGTTGTTAGGGGCCTCTAGCGTTGTTTTTTTTTTTTCTGCCTCTAAACACCCCTGCATGTTACAGTAGCTTACATATGCACACATAGGTTTTTACAGGAGTTTAAGGCAGGGGAGTTTACAGGCAGAAAAAACCCAGGGCCTGCTCTGGTGGTCCATCCAAAGATGTGGGGTGTTGTACACCCGAAGAAACAATGATTGCATTCATCAGAGCAAGATATAGATGGATATTGTGGCCAGTCCAACTCTTAAGTGGAACCAGTTTTCAAGGAGCCAGAAGAAGGAACATGGTAAGTGCATATTGCTTTTTAATGTATATGTAATCTTTGTATTTGCAAGTAATGTTTTTAACCAAACTCATTTTTTTTCATTCTTTTTTTTGTTCAGAAAAAAACCTGCATACCTGCTAGAAGTCTCTGCAGGATCCTGTCAGGTGGGACCTAACAGCAGAAGAGAATGCAGCTTAGAGTGGAGCTCTAGCCCTCCAAAAGGAGCATTTCTTCCTCGTTCATTTTTGGCAAACAAGAGACAATAAGCATATTCTTTGGAACTTTTGAGGGTTGAATATAAGCTTAAAAATCATTTTCATATTTTTTGGTCACGATAAATGTATTTTTAAATTTTAATCATTTTTAATTTTTTAAATGTATTTAATAATGTTTTATTTTATTTTTTTATTTGTTTTTAACTTTTTTCAAATAAAAATGTTGATTATTGTAATTTTTAAAATGTTTTGGGTTTTTTACATTTTTTTTATTTTAAACATTTTTTAAACTTTATTTTTGTAATAAAATGTATTTTATTTTTTCAGGACAACATCATACTTGACATCCGAGCAAAAGGAGGAGGAGATGGAGGAGGTGGAGGAGGGAGAGCCAGTGACTGACTTTTCATTGGAGGTTTCTACATCCTCTGTAGCCAGTTCTATTGATCCACCCACCACACCTGGCAAACTTTCTGATGTGCAGGTATCTATTTATACCTATACTCTATATGTCTATCTATCTATCTATCTATCTATCTATCTATCTATCTATCTATCTATCTATCTATCTATCTATGTACCAATATGACTTTTGGGTAATATTTTTTTTTTTTGGGTGTGGTAGAAAGCAGAACATCAAGTGCTAGAAGACAGGGCCATGGGTGGTGGTAAGGGGGGGTAGACTGACCCAGGAAACCGAAAACCGTTTTTTGCATTGCTGAAGAGATGCGGCAGTAGAGGCGATCTATGGACACTTTTCTGAATCTGAACAATCCACATTCAGCATTCTGCCACAAATTGTACCATATGCTAGAGAACATAGGTGGCGACCTTGAGAATCGGAGTATGAAAAGCATTACCAATATCGGGCAACATTGGCTTTTTTGCAATATTTTTTGTTAATTATTTTGGGGTTGGGGTTTTGACAAAGTTGTTTGTTTTCAAAAAAACAAAAAATATATAAATTAGCAAAATGAATGAAAAAATGCAAAATTTATCATGATGCAGGTGCTCTCTTAAAGCGGAGTTCCACCCTAAAGTGGAACTTCCGCTGGTTGGATTCCACCCCCCCTCAGGTGTCACATTTGGCACCTTTCGGGGGGGAGGGGGAAGAGGACACCTGTCTTTAGACAGGTGTCCTTTTCCACACATCCGGGAGCTCTGGCCGGCGGACGCGGCCGCTGAAGTCAGCAGCCCGGCTCCCTCCTCCCTGCTCGCTCTGCTTCTGGCCGCCTGGCCAGTAGCAGAGCGTGGCAGAGCTCGCGCATGCGCGGTAAGGTGCCCGGCGTGAAGCTGTACTGCTTACACGTCCGGGTTCCCTTACCCGCGATGGAGGCGGCTGCA
The DNA here is from genome assembly GCA_018402905.1 of Glandirana rugosa. Classification (NCBI taxonomy): domain Eukaryota; kingdom Metazoa; phylum Chordata; class Amphibia; order Anura; family Ranidae; genus Glandirana; species Glandirana rugosa. The sequence goes on from BLSH010277203.1 coordinate 32,770, forward strand.
CCCGTCCCCCGATCCGAAGATCGGCGGCGGGTGCCGACATCGCTGGACTCCAGGACAGGTAAGTGTCCTAATATTAAAAGTCAGCAGCTACTGTATGTGTAGCTGCTGACTTTTAATTTTTTTTTTAGCCCTCGGACCTCCGCTTTAAAGAGTTGTGTCTTTTACCTCCCACAGAAAAAAATATGTTACAGATTTTATTTGTGTGTGGAGTAAAAATGTAGTGTAGTGTGTTTTGTTTCTTTTTACCTCCCACAGAATAAAAATACAAAATGCTATGTTAAGAGACAAAAGAGAACAAAACAACAAAAGATACGTCTGAAAAACTTTATTTAAAGGTATTCAAAAATATTTTTTTTATTTTGAGATAAAGTAAAGCCTACATATATCAGATGACCTACACATATTGATCTTGGCAGGACACGTCATCCTCTGGGGATACAAGGAAATCTGCAAATTGATATTTGATGGTCATGACAAGTCCATAAATTGTACATGCTGACCAGAATTTGTTGGTGCTGGTTCAGAGGTGCCTCTCTTCTTATCACAATGGACATTATGGAGCACACAGCAGGTCAGGAAGACTTGGATGGCATTCTACACATCCAACTACATGCAAGACAGGAGTATATAGCACTTTGCAGTGCAGGCGTCAAATGCGTACTCCACAACCCGACGGGCTCAGACGATAATTATAGATCTTCTATTTGTGGCTATGTCCATACCGGCTATATGGATACGTTAGATCTTCTAATAGGCCGAAAGCCTCATTTGCCTCGATGACTAGCAAAAGACTTGGCTCTGCTGTGCATGGGATAGGCATACTTGGGGGAATTTAAAGACGTCCTTCAAATATGCGACTCCCCATCACAGAGTCCTTGAAGATTCAGGAATCACTTTGACTGCTGTAGGCTCCAACATCAACTGAAATGAACCGTAGGTGTGCATCTGACAATGGCAAAAGTACAATTGAAAAGTAATTGAAATAAAGCAATCTAGGCTTTGGCAGCTTTTTTACCCTAAAGTGTCTGCCGTCGAGGGCTCTGATGCAATTTAAAGACTGCTTCTTCTCCCAAAACTCATTGGCAATCGCTTCCCACGCCTTTTCAGTTGGTTCAGGCATGACAACATCGCACATTTCCTCCCAAATTGACTGGCAAGTTTCATGTGTCACTTTGGCCATAAGTACGCAAAAGTTTGCCAGTGGCAAGAAACCTGGTATATAAAATATGATTATGAAAAAAAATTGACAATGTATTTATGTAAAATTGACATGCAATTGAAAAAAAATAAATACATTTTAAAAAAATACTGGTGTAAAAAATAGATAAAGTAGCATTGAAAATGAAAAATAAATGTGGAAAAAAATATTCTGAAATATATTACCATTTGAAAAAAAAAGTACAACTATTCAAAAAATGTATAAAAAATTGTAATCACGATAAAATTATTTTAGCATGATAACATACCTGAGTGTCACCAGGAGATGTTCCTCAGCTGACACACTATTCCTCGTCTGAGTGTCCTGGTGTGTCATTTGGGATCACAGCCTCTCCAGGAGCTCATGAAATGTGCCCAATGACATCCTAGCGAAGTTGTGGAATTTTTCTGTATACTTTCGCAGTTTTGTGAACATGTTGGAGAAGTATCCCGGGGTTAACCACTAACACATCAAGGGATGAGTCCAGTGCTGTTGGCAGGTTGTTTTCTCAAACAATTCTCCCCATCTCCTCTCCCTTGGCGGCGGATAAAGAAACAGAATTGCTTCATCAATTTTGTTCAGGACAGGATCCATGAATGCAGACAGCAAACACAGACACATGCAGTAGATCTCTGTACACTCTCTGCTCTCTCTGTCTCTTTGTCTCTCTCTCTCTCTCTCTACCCTCAGTAAAATGCCACACAGACTGTAAATATATAATCAGAGGGGAGTGTTTTGTGGAAAAACAATTGTAAACAGTAACGCGTCTAAAAATGTGTGCAAAATGCAGCAAAAAATATTTTATGCCATGTTTTTCTGTCAAGACTTCGGGCACCAAGATGAGCTTTTCAGTGTGCATAAGGGCTTAGTAGGATGTAATTTTCACTTATTTGCCATGTCATATTGAAAACAAGGAGTTGTGTTTTCTGTGGAAAAAGGAGACACCAATCTGCTTACTAGTGCTTCTTTTTATCTTTTTATTTTTTTTATTAAAAACCAGAACATTTCTTAAGTGAAAGAGTGTGTTTGATAATAAAGTTAGCAGTGCATCCACCCAGGACAGGGCCTCTAAAAAAAGGGGGGGAATTCTTTTCCTGGGAAATTAACCAGTAATCTAATCAAAGTAATTTGGAGCAAACCACTGCAGCCAGCATATAACATTAACCATGAGTATATAGATGCACACTAGCATGGAAATAATACAAGCTTTATATAAGGAAAGATTAAAAATAGTACATACATCCAATGCACAAACAAGTATTGCCAACAAAGGGCCCAAGAGTCCTGGTGGAATTGTACATCTATATACAGAGGGAAAAAAGTATTTGATCCCCTGTTGATTTTGTATGTTTGCCCATTGACAAAAAAATGATCAGTCTATAATTTTAATGGTAGGTTTATTTTAACAGTGAGAGACAGAATAAAAATATCCAGAAAACCGTATTTCAAAAAAGTTATAAATTGATTTGCATTATAATGAGTGTAATAAATATTTGACCCCCTATCAATCAGCAAGATTTCTGGCTTCCAGGTGTCTTCTATACAGGTAAGGAGCTCTTAAAGGGAGTGCTCCTAATCTCAGCTTGTTACCAGCATAAAAACCGCCTGTCCGCAGAAGCAATCAGATTCTAATCTTTTCACCTTAAAGACCAAAGAGCTGTCCAAGGATGTCAGGGACAAGATTGTAGACCTACACAAGACTGAGAGGGTGACAACAGCTTGTGCAATTATTCGCAAATGGAAGAAACAAAAAATAACTGTCAATCTCCCTCGGTCTTGGGCTCCATGCAAGATCTCACCTCGTGCAGTTTCAATGATCATGAGAACAGTGAGGAATCAGCCAAGAACTACACGGGAGAATCTTGTCAATAGGGATGGGCGAATGGTTGAGTTCGGGCAAAACATTGGCTGTTTGCCCATTCGCCGAACAACCAAATTATTAGGGTGTTCAACCTGTGGGCGTTCATTTTTTTCAGCCCACTGAATGACCACAATGCACTGTGCCGCAGCACAGTGCATTGAAAGCCCTGATTGGCTGAAGCAATGAAAGCTTCGCCCAATCAGGGCACAGTACACTGTCAGAGCCATGATTGGACACTGTCATGATGACTCTATCCAATCTTGGCTCATTGTTCTTAGTCCCACACTATAAAAGTTTTCTTTCAATAGCGGCCATATTCAGTGTGATATCGGCGTGGAGAGAGATAGAACAGGGCTCTGTTCAGTGCAACTAGACAGTTAGTGTTCTATAGTGTGCTATTGTGATTCTATTGTCAATGTAGAATCTTAGTTCAGTGTCAATCTAGGGATAGTCAGTGTGAGTGTAGTGACCATCATTCATCTTTGCATTACCAGCTAGGGACAAAGCAGTTAGTGTCAGTGTAGTGTAGTGATGATTTGTCAGGATACCTGAGGTCAGATGACAGAGTGCGAAGCGCACCACTAAGGTCATAGACCTATAGCTGACTGCTGCTATTGAGCTCCAGCTGGTACGGGAAGACGGGCCCCTGGAGCATTGACACTGAAACACATGGAGCTAGTGCATCAGTTTCCCCAGGGAGCGGAGTCTAAGAGCCAGTAGGTATTTGCCAGAGCCTCTGATGGTGAGGATGGATTTGGCTGCAACTGGATCCATGTTGCGGCCCCCGGGGTCCCCTAGCTCACGCTCAGCTGGCTACAGGTGGAAGATAGGAAGCAGCAGCACAGGAACAGAAAGGATAGTCCGAGGCCTAGCCAAAAGTCAGGGCCACAAGCAGACAGGAACAGATGGAAGAGCATGCCAAGGTTGGGGTATCAAGCAGACAGGAGAAACATAGAACAAGCCGGAGGTCGGGGTATCAACCAGGCAGGAATAGTCAGAACAAGCCAAAAGTCGGTAAATGGAAATAGACTCAGAGCATACAACAGGAACAACCATACACAAAGCTAAACACACGCAACATTGATCGACAAGGAGGTTTTGCAGCACATGGTCTTAAATAGTGTTTCCTTAACTGGAGACTGGGGTGGAGTTCACTGAGAAGAGATTACTTAGCCTACAGGTGGTGATGTGCACAGCCTCTAGGCTGACACAACCAAGAGGTAAGCAAAAAGACAGGACATGAATGTTACTATAGGTTCATGACATTACCCCCCCTCTTATGAGGCCTCCCCCTCCCCCCCGCCTAGGCCCAGGCTTGGAGGGAAATCTCAAATGAAACCTCCTCACCAGGCGAAGCGCAAATACCTCAGATGCAGGGATCCAAGACCTTTCCTCAGGACCAAACCCTTTCTAATGCGCAAGGTACTGAAGAATGCCTTTACAGAGCCGGGAGTCCAGGATTAGACTAACCTTGTACTCCTGACCACCCTCCGAGACCGGAACCGTGGTAGGAAGAGGACGAGAGAACTTATTGAGGACTAAAGGCTTCAGAAGGGAAACATGAAAGAAGTTTGAAATCCTGAGGCTTTTCGGAATCTGGAGTTTAAAACAAACCAGATTCAACTCAGCAATTATAGAGTACAGACCAATGAATCTTGGGGAAAATTTCAGAGAAGGAACCCCGAGCTTGATGTTCCTGGTAGAAAGCCAGACCTTGTCTCCAATCTGTAGTTTACACCTGTGACGGTCGGCAAAATCCTTAAACTGATCAGCCGCTGCCCGGAGAGAATCATGAACCGCACCCCAAATTGTATTGAATGATAACTGAACAGTAGCCAAAGCTGGAATGTCCGGAAAACAGGTCATAGGAAGAGGAAGCTGAGGGTGTCTTCCATAAACTTTGAAAAGGGGGTCTTCTGACAACTGGTGTTAACATGATTATTGTGAGAGAATTCTGTCCACGAGAGTAGAGAGGACCAGTCATCATGATGAGCAGAGACTAAGGTGCAGAGGAAAACCTCGAACTTGTGTGGAGGACTTAGACTGTGCAAAAATATGGCCCACTTTTACGTAGCCTTTGACATCCAAACGGAGAGTAGGCCACCAGTAGGGGCGACTGATGAGCTGAAGGGATTGGAGGAACCCAGCATGACCTGACACCTTGGAATCATGTCCCCAATGAAGGATCTTAGGTCTTAGTTCCATGGGGATGAAGATCTTGCCAGGAGGAATTTTAGACTCCAGAGTGGTGGAATGGGCAAGAATACACCTGGTCGGAATGAATAGGCTCAGGTTCAGTGTGTCACAAGACCTAGAAGGTGCATCAGCCTGGCTGTTGCAGGATCCAGGTTTGTACTTGATTGTGAGACTGAAACAGGAAAAGAACAGGCTCCACCCGGCCTGTCTGGGATTCAATCGTTTAGCATTCTGTAAGTACTGTAAATTTTTATGATCAGTGAAGATCATTATGGAGCGAGGGGAACCCTCCAAGAGATGATGCCATTCCTATAACGCCAATTTAATTGCATTAAGCTCCCGATCGCCAATAGCGTAATTTTGATTTTCCTTGATTTGCCTGAGAATTTTTTTTTGAGAAAAACACACATGGTTGTCGTTTATTCTCAGATAATTGAAAAAGCACCACTCCTACTCCAGTAAAGGAAGCATCCACTTCAATAAAAAATGGGTCCCCAGGATTAGGTCTACTCAAGAGAGGACCAGAAACAAATGCTTGTTTCAGATCATGGAACGCAGCGACAGCTTCAGGGGGCCATTCCTTGGCATTAGCACCTTTCTTGGTCAAGGCAATAATAGGCTCAGCAATAGAAGAGTAGTTCTTAATAAATTGCCTATAATAATTGGAGAACCCAAGAAATCGCTGTGTGGCTTTGAGGCTGGCAGGAAGAGGCCAGTTGGTAATGGCCGAGACCTTTTTTGGAACCATACGAAGACACAAACTGGAGACGAAGCATCCCAGAAACAGGACCTCAGAACATTCAAAAGTACATTTCTCCAGCTTGGCATACAGGTTACTTTCCCTAAGGTATACACCAAAACAAAACAAAAAAGTCAACTGCTCCTCCTGTTCAAGTCATCTGTATAAATTTATTTAGTATATAAAAATTAGGACATGACATTGTTTGACCTCACCTCCCCATGTGCTCAGTGCCCAGACCCTTGTTCCCTCCTCTTGTCCCCCTTCTACCCCGTATCCCTCTAGTAGACCCCCTCTGAAAACCCACGGGGAGCTATGCTGCCTGTGTATCCCGCCAAGGTCCTCCCCCTATTGGTAGCAGGGGATTGAGAGACCCTCGTGGGAGAACTCCCCTTTGTCCAACCTCCCCTACTCCTAAAGCCAAGGATGGAATTCTACCTGCACCCCCCTACCCGCCGTGTCCCTAACCCCTGGTGTATGGCAGTCCCAAAGTATGAGTCCTGTATTAACTGATCACCAAGTCAATTGTTGTCACTCACAGTTTTGAAGTTGCAGGATACACAATCCTTGACAGTGTCCTTTGTGGGGAGGTATACAACTGGGGAGACCCAAATTCCTGGAATGTCTCTACCCGTTTCCTTGGCTGGATCTCGGAACAGTGATTGCTGTATAAACTCTCCTGTGGAATCCGGTGTCTACCTGGGTCCTTTATCACTATCAAGGTAAGGGATGTATTGTATCCGATGGTGTCACACTTCTGTGATCCCCGGGGTTATATCTGGAAGTAGGGGGGAATTGAATCCTCTCCAAGCCTTCTGTCCCCTTTTGGGTTCATAATACCACGGGTGCTGGAAATGTCCTGTGAGGCTTGTATTCATACACCCCCATAGATTATGGGGAGACCATCCTCATTTGGGTGATTGGTCTCTACCCAGGGGGGAAGGGTTTTTGCTGTATGATTAGATGATAGCCTCACTGGTGAGATATAGAATCTTCTGCAGTTTGTAAGGGTTCATGTAACTGCTGCTGGTCTGTGCAGGCGGTGCTCTGAGTGTATCCAATGGTCAGCTCAAAATTACATATCCCGCTTGATATTGTTTAGGATGGTCATACTTTGGAAGATCGTGAGACACAATTCACTTGGGACTTCCACTCGCAATGATCGCTTGGTAATGACCCTACAGTTTAAGCTGGGATGAGTCCAGTAGCTATGTCGGACTGATCTTGACCCAGATGTACCTTTAGCACAGACCATGCGATGGATTGTTTGATCATGGACTGCACAATCTGTTGCTGCTAGGTGTGGTTGGAATGGAATCCAACACCTGTGTAGATCCTCCTGTCTACAAAGATCTGTGGAGAGGGTTATCCTTCATAACTGCACCCCCCCTTATTATAGGGCAAGCGCTGTGTATAAAATTGGTTAGACTCCCAGGTGCTTGTTTTTGGTTTGTACTTTCCCTAAGGTGCTGGAGTACAACTCGGACATGGTTTCTGTGGACAAGCAGGTTTTCCAAAAAGATTAGAATGTCATCCAGATAGATGACCACAAATTGATACAGCAAATCCCTGAAGACCTCATTGTCAAAGTTTTGAAATACAGCTGGTGTGTTACATAGCCCAAAGGGCATAATCAGGTATTCATAATGCCCGTCTCTCGTGTTCAACTCAGTTTTCCATTCATCACCCTCCTTGATCCAGATCAGATTGTAGGCACCCCTGAGATCCAACTTGGTAAAGATGGAGGTGCCTTTCAACCTGTTGAATAGCTCAGAGATTAGGGGTAAGGGGTATTGGTTCTTGATTGTCACCGCGTTTAAACCTCAATATTAATGCAAGGTCTTAAGGTGCCATCCTTTTTGACAACGAGAAAGAATCCTGCTCCCGCCGGTGATGAGGACTTCCGAATGAACCCTTTCTCTGGATTTTCAGCTACATATTCTAAGATGCCCTGGGTCTCAGGGATGGACAGAAGATAGATACGACCCCTGGGCAGAATATCTCCTGGAACAAGGTCAATGGCACAGTCAAAGTGCCTGTGAGGAGGAAGCACTTCAGCTGATTTCTTGCATAAGACATCCCGGAAATCGCTATATGCAGTGAGAGGGGAAGAAGAAAGTGATGTGGTGGCAACAGGAAGTCTCTCCTTTGGGACCACCTTGAATAGACAGGATGAAAAACAGGAGGAACACCAAGCCAATATCTGCCCGGAAGTCCAGTTAACATGTGTAGAATGGAGCTGTAACCAGGGAAGACCCAATATGATGGGGGTTAAGGCCTTAGGTAGGACAAGAAAGGATATCTCCTCCTGGTGGAGTATACCTTCTAACATCTTAACCGGAAGGGTCTGGAAGCAGATAGGGCCCCCTGGAAGGACCATAGCATCGATCGCCGAGACCACCAATGGAGTGGCGAGTGGCGAAAGGGTAAGCTTCATGGAAGAAGCCATTTTCCAGTCCATAAAATTGCTAGCATCTCCAGAATTAAGGGGTGCCAGGACCGAATAAGAAGAAGCACCGATCTGAAGGAACACCGACAGAAGGAGACATGAAGATGAGATTTCTGGATCCAATACTTAACCTTCCAGACGTATTAGACCCATGCGTTTCCCAGACGCAGAGAGCAAATGTCACGAATATGACCTTTGCCCCCACAGTAGAGACACAGGCCCAAAATTCTGCGCCTAGCACGCTCCGTCCAACCCAGCTGCATGGGTTCCTCAGCTGGCAGGGGATGCTCCACGGATCGCCGAGAGGGGAATTCAGGCTGACTAAGGACCAAAGAATGCTGGCATCTTCTTTCTAGGGTCCTCTCCTGAAAATGAAAGTCAATCTGATTACACAGAGAGATCACATCATCCAGATTCGTGGGGATGGTTCTCCCCGCTAATTCATCCTTTACTCGATCAGAGAGGCCCTGTAAAAAGGTTGCAACTAAGGCCTGATTGTTCCATTCAGCTCAGCAGTCAGAATCTGAAAATGAAGAGCATACTGCCCCACATGAGCAGATTCCTGGCTGAGGCGTAAAAGAGAGCTAGCTGCTAAAGAGACATGACCCAGTTCCTCAAAGATTTTCAGAGTTAAAGAGTTAAAGAACCTGGACAGGCTAGAAACCACTGGGTTACTCTTCTCCCACAGAGGGGCAGCCCAGGCTAAAGCCTCGCCAGACAGGAGAGAGATAATGTAGGCCACCTTAGCCCGATCAGATAGGAAGTTTTTTAGGCCGGAGCTCAAAATGAATGGTGCACTGGCTGAGAAACTCCCTGCAGGACTTAGAGTCCCCAGAGTAATGGGACGGAGCCGGTAATTGCAATGGGTTAACGGCTGTGAGTGTGACTGGAACGGCTGCAGGCTGCATTTGAGGTTGTTGGACTGGAGGTCCTAGGGAGGTCTGCAGATAGTCAATGCGGAACGCCAAATCCTGTAGGAATTGCATCACCTGAGTCTGATTAGACTCTTGGTTTTCCAGTTTGCTGACTATGCCCTGCAGCGTATCACCTGCAGGTAGCGGAACATCAGCCGGGTCCATGACCGATCAAACTGTCCGGACACCTGGGGTCAGGTGACAGATGCGCAACACTGGAGTGCAAATCGCACCGCTGAAGTGCGAAGCGCACCGCTAAGGTTGCAAAGTGCACCGCTAAGGTTGTGGACCTATAACTGACTGCTGCTAATGAGCTCTGGCTGGTACTGTGTTTCATTGACACTGAAACACAGGGAGCTAGTGCGTCAGTTTCCCCAGGGCGTGGAGTCTAAGAGCCAGTAGGTATTTGCCAGAGCCTCTGGTGGTGAGGATGGATTTGGCTGTAATTGGATCCAGGTTGCGGCCCCTGGGGCCCCTAGCTCACGCTTGGTTGGCTACAGGTGGAAGAGAGGAAGCAGCAGCGCAGGAACAGCAAGGATAATCAGCGGCCTAGCCAAAGGTCAAGGCCACAAGCAGACAGGGACAGATAGAAGAGCACTCCAAGGTCGGGGTATCAAGCAGACAGGAGAAACAGAGAACAAGATGGAGGTGGGGGTATCAATCAGGCAGGGATAGTCAGAGCAAGCCAAAAGTCGGTAAACAGAAATAGACTCAGAGCATACAACAGGAACAACCACACACAAAGCTAAACACACACAACATTGATCGGCAAGGAGGCTTTGCAGCACGTGGTCTTAAATAGTGTTTCCTTAATTGGAGACTGGGGTGGAGTTCACTGAGAGGATATTAATTAGCCCACAGGTGGTGATGTACACAGCCTCTAGGCTGACACAACCAAGAGGTAAGCAAACAGACAGGACAACATGAATGTTACTATGGGTTCATTCATCTTTACATTAGTGTGTATCTAGAGTAGGGGCAGTTCAGATAGTGTGATTGCAGTGTATTGACCACCATTCATCTTTACATTAGTGTGCATCTAGGGAGTGTTCAGATAGTGTCAGTGTAGTGGCCGTTTAACACCGTATATTTCATTGTGTTACTGCAAGTTTAACGTCATATAGTTCTGTGCATTACTGAGAGTTTAATGCCGTATAGTTCATTGCGTTACTGCAAGTTTGACACCATATAGTTCTGTGCGTTACTGCAAGTTTAGCGCCATATAGTTCTGTGCGTTACTGCAAGTTTAACGCCATATAGTTCTATGTGTTACTGCAAATTTATCGCCATATATTTCATTGCATTACTGCAAGTTTAACGCCATATAATTCTGTGCATTACTGCAAGTTTAACACCTTATAGTTCTGCTGCATTACGGCAAGTTTAACGCCATATAGTTTTCTGCTTTACTGCAAGTTTACATTGTATAGTTAAATGCGTTATTGTAAGTTTAACGCCATATAGTTCTGTGCGTTACTGCAATTTTAACACCATATAGTTCTGTGCATTACTGCAAATTTAATGCCATATAGTTCTCTGCATTACTGCAAGTTTAACATTGTATAGTTCAATGCGTTACTGAAAGTTTAACGCCATATAGTTCTGTGCATTACTGCAATGTTAACGCCATATACTTCTGTGCATTACTGCAAGTTGAACTCTGTATATTTCATTGCGTTACTACAAGTTTAACGCTATATATTTCTGTGTGTTACTGCAAGTTTAACGCCATATATTTCTGTGCGTTACTGCAAGTTTAACGCCATATATTTCATTGTATTGCTGCAAATTTAATGCCATATAGTACTGTGTGTTACTGCACATTTGACACAGTATATTGGAGTATATTGTAGTGTATCCATGGCGTGTGTCTTTGTAGTGAGTACTCAAATTAAAGTGCCCTAAACACCACTTTCCAATGATTAAAATGCATCCACGTACACATTTACACATCTTTATTACATTTGGTTACTAAGCAACCCCGCGCTTTATGTCTGGGAGGACAACAAGGAGAGGTAGACGTTTCCATGGCACTGTAAGCGGTCCAGCAGCATATTTTTCAACAGGCAAAGGTGGGCAAGGTCAGTCCTTAGGCAGGGCATCATTTCCTCTGTTTAGTGATGTTTGCAGTGCTATACAACCACAACATCCAGAGGAGGTGGTGGACTGGCTTACTAAACTGTCATCCTCCTCATCCACTGTCACCCAAGCAGAGACTAGTACACAGTCTCCTGCAGCTGCCAGAGTGGCTAAACCTGCTTCCTTGTCCACAGCTATTCCTGCCATAGCCCCAGCATCAGGCATGGAGGAGTCAGCGGAGTTATTTAAACACAGCGTCAGCCACTTGCTCCTTGATAATGCACAGCCATTACTCGAATCAGATGTTGGTTCTTATGTTGAGGAAGGCAGGAACATAAGCCTAGAGAGAGATACAAGGTACTCCCCCAGTACATATAACGGGACTTTTAAGGCAGTACAACCAAAATTAAGTAAAATTAGTACAATTTATTACAAAATGGACAAAGGTTACAAACATACAAAATGGTATACATGATTAAAAAAGAAACATAGAAGCATGGATTATTACAATCCAAAATGTATACATCAGGAGATGTGATTCATGTAGGGACGTAGTATCTTCATGGGTGGAAGCAAGTTTCGGGATGAACTACCCTTCTTCAGGGGCCACATATCATACCCATGTACATTTTCTGAAAACCATCATATTGTTAAAACTGGAATTGCATATAAAACAGGGTCAGAGTATGGGAACAAATCATGGAGAAAAACTCACCCCATGGAGAATAACTCATCAACACTGGTTTAACCATGTTTCAGGGTAAGGAGTGGGAGAACCTCATGGCTGGTTACTCCAAGGAATATGCCAGGAGGGAGGCCCCAAAGTCTGAAGTTTTCGCTCTATTCTTTAGGTTGGGCAAACTTGTTGAATAGAAAGCGGTCTGTTCCTTACACATTGATATCTTTGAAAGGTACCTAAAAGAGGATATAAACCCCTTTGGTCTGCATGTGCAGATCTTTCCTCTACTGGAGAACATAGACCCATCTTTCAAAAAAGGTGGGAAAATGTTCTCCAGACTTTCACAAAGTCCTTGATGGCCCTATTAGTGGAAGAGTACCGCCAAAGGGTGATTTCCACTGATAAAGAAATTGATTTTATATATCACAAACTTCAGCCCTTTCGGTCTTTGGATACTTTCAAATATCATGAAGAAAAGATTAAGACGTCTTTGGATCGTGTCATTCATGATGCAATGACGACCAAAGACAGAAAATTTTGGGGAGACAAACGGGCCTTTCAGGAAGGAAGGGCATATAGGTGGAAATCTAACCAGCAAGGTTCTCGTAGGAACTGTCAGGGTGCCATGCCCATGGCCAGTGAGATGGGATCCAGTTCCTCGACCAATTCCACTAATTCTGCCCTTTCTTTCAGAGGAAAGAAACATTCATCAGATGCAGTGATCATGCACTCCTCCATGTTCCCTTCTACATCTAACACACAAGGTAACACGAGAGACACATTAGGCACCCCATCTTCTTTAGTCACTTCTATTTCTCCCTCTTCCACATCTTCCATTCAGGTGCCCTCCATCATGAGTGCTCCAACCACATTGATTTCCACCAATACCTCCAATTCCTTGCAACTTCCTTCCAAACCCACTGATACTTTTTTAGTCCAAGAGACTCACACACCTCCCGATGTGAGTCCAGCACCCCAGATGTGAGTCACGTCTCACAATTTAACATTATCAATTTATCTTCACACAGGCTGACCAAGGAGGAGGAAAGCTTACTATCAAGGGGTCTCAGCTTCTGCCCTTTGGCAGAGGTTGACCCCTTTGAAATAATTAAGGACTTAAACCTTTTTGGTAGAAAATTATTATTTAAAAGTATGTATTCCAAACCCAAGGTCCAATCAATCCCTGGTACGTCTGATAGACGTTCTGATCAGACACTGGATGACCTGCTCTCTCTCCTTGAGGAATGAAATCATTTGGATTTGATAAGTCCCACTCAATTAGAAGAGGTCCTACAGGACCACATTACTTTCCCTCCCAACAAGGTCCACCCCAATGTACAGATACCCAAAAAGAAATCTGACAAGTTTCCTAATTTAAGTTCTAATCCCAACCTTTCTGCATTCATTTCCATAACTACATCTGACATTAAGAAAATACAACCACATAAACATCAGGGTAATTTATCTGTGGGCGAATTAAAAGCCTTGGAAAACTTAAAGAAATGTCACGACCTCACAGTAAAGCCCTCCGACAAAGGAGGCAATATTGTGATTATGGACAACGAGCAATATAAACAAATGTGCCTGAACATTCTCCATAACAGAGAATGGTATGCACCAATTCTTAAATCTAAGATCGAGAAATTTAATGCCAAGTTCTATGTCATGGTAGATGAGGCTTATGCCAATGATATCATCGACAAAGATACTTGGGATTTTGTTAGAACAAAACATCCTAAAATACCAACCTTTTATAGCCTCCCCAAGGTTCACAAAAATTCAGTCACCCCTCCTGGGAGACCAATCATCTCTGGAAACGGTAGCATTACCGAGAACCTCAGCAAATTTGTGGATGCCCATTTAAGGCCATTTGTAGTGAGTTTACCTTCTTATGTCAACGATACCATACATCTTTTACAGCAACTTGAGGACATTCAGGTCTCACCAGAAGCCATTCTGGTTAGTATTGACGTGGAGGCCTTGTATAGCTCCATCCCCACACCCGGAGACTGGAGGTTATGCAACGCATCCTATCCCAGTCTCACAGGGATGATTTTGGTAAAATTAATTCCTTTTTGTGTGAGGTTCTGCAATATATCCTCACTCATAATGTGTTTACCTTTGACGGTTCCCATTTCCTCCAGGTACAGGGCGTTGCGATGGGGACATGCTGTGCCCCATCGTACGCCAATCTGTACCTGGGGGAATGGGAACACCTTCTGTTATCAGATGGATCTTTGTCCTATCTGACAAGCCATATTTAGGCTTGGCTTTGTTACATAGACAATATTTTTCTTATTTGGGAGGGTCCCCCTAATCTACTTGAGATGTTTCTCCAGCAAACAAATAAAAATAATTTCAACCTTCAATTTACTATGGTTTATAATGCCAGGAAACTTACATTTCTTGACATTACTATCTTCATGGAGAGGGATGGCAGGTTAACGAGTAGCCTTTTCAGAAAACCTACAGCAGGTAATACGATACTCCATGCTGATAGCTTTCATCCCATCCCATTGGTTAGGTCTATTCCTTTTTCCCAGTATCTACGTCTTAAACGTAACTGTTCTGACCCCCTGGACTTCATCCAGGAAGCCAAAAAATTAAAAGAGAGACTTCGTGGAGACCCCTGCAAAAGGAAGGGCACTTTCACCTGTGGGGGATGCTCTGTGTGCAGATATATGAATATTTCAAGTTCGGTTATCTTGCCCAATGGCACTCCCTACAGGCCTTTGCATTTTGCCAACTGTGTGACCCCTTATGTGGTATACCTTCTGATGTGCCAGTGTGGGGGTTTCTATGTTGGCAAAACTATACAACCTTTCTTTAAACGAGCACTAAGACATATTGCTAATTTAAGAACGGCCAATCCTGAGGCCCCTGTGGGCCGTCATGTGTGTCAACATCATCAGGGCCGATGTCCAAAATTTTCTTTTCTCATTCTCGATCGGGTGCACCCTAGTGCCAGGGGGGGTGACTGGGATAAGGTGCTGCTGCGACGGGAATCCCATTGGATAGCGGCCCTCCAGGCCACATCTCCCCCTGGCATTAATGAACACCTTAGTTTCAGACCCTTTTTGGATGGTTTTGCCTCAGGCGGTTGGGATAAAGATAATACGTAATCTATGATATTATAATGTGCAAATGTATTATTTGAGACTGATGTAATGTGTACTGTGATCTCTTCCCTCTGTTGCTGCTCTTGTCATATGTTATGGTTGTACCAACTTAACAATATGGAGTGGGTAGACTGGCCCCACCTCCATCACCACCACTCCTATTTTTCCTCCTTTCCTCTTTTCCTCATCTCTATTCTCTATTTTTTCCTTTCCTTCCCTTTCTCTGGGGTGATGGGGTGTAGGGTCCTGGGGATGCCACTCACCCACACATTCACCTGGTTTTGTCCGGGTGTCATGGGCACTGTGTTGCGCCGCCCGGCGCACCCAGGCCCCCATGTTCTGTCCGGGCCGGGGGCGGGTGATTTCAGGGGGTTCCCCCCTGTTTGCGTCGGTGGGACTCCTCTGCATGACGCCCCCCGTCTTCCTCTGGGGTGGCGCCATGCAGAGGGGCCTCGGGGGACCCGCTCTGAGATCCCCATGCGGTTGGCGGTGCTCTGCCATGAGTGTGGGGTGGACCCTGGGTGATTGACCAAGATTGTGCCAACTGCTTATTGTGTGCTGTGTGTCTTCCCTCGTTCCCTCTTTTTCGCTGCTTTTTGATTTTTTGTTTGTATTTTTTTTTTTTTACTGCGGCGGTTTCCTTTCCGTCCACTGGGGGGCATGGGTCGCCTCTCCTTGTTGGTTCGTGTTAAGGCGTCCTATGTGATTGGCGGTTTTTTGCGCACCCATTGGCTGATGTGATGGCGTTGCGCCGTGACGTCGCCATGGGTGCGCCGACGCCATTGCATCATCATTAAGCGCGGTTTTGTCATGTGATCAGGCGTTTGGCGCCCTTTCACCGCTTTTAAAAGAGGGGTTGGTGGCCATGATGGCATCCACTGCCTCTGCAGGACATGTGAACACACTAGCACACATCCATCTGAAGGTAAGACCCCTAGACATCCATTTTGACCTTTTATTTTTATTTTTGCTTTGAGCATTTAGTGTGCACCTTTGTGCCCTTCTTTTTGGCTGTCCCTGGTTGATAGCCATAACCTTTTTCTATATACTATATAATTATCAATCCATGGCTTGTTTTTTACCAGGGGTTTTGCTCCCTCCCTAGGCTTTGCGGCTCCCTTCCATACAAGGGGTCTCTCCTGCTTTTTCGGCACTGCCGTTTGCAGGGGGTCCTTGTGGCACGTCACGGTGCTCTTTGTGTGGCACTGAAGGGGCTTCCACGTCCCGGCTCTCCCGTCCTCCCCTGGGAAATTTTTCTCATCTGTTCTTCTACTTTTGGCGGTGGTCTTGGATATGAGGCATGGCTCCTACTTCCTGGTGTGGGGTGAGTTATTCTCCATGATTTGTTCCCATACTCTGACCCTGTTATATGCAATTCCAGTTTTAACAATATGATGTTTTTCAGAAAATGTACATGGGTATGATATGTGGCCCCTGAAGAAGGGTAGTTCATCCCGAAACATGTTGGGCTTCCACCCATGAAGATACTACGTCCCTACTTGAATCACATCTCCTCATGTATACATTTTGGATTGTAATAATCCATGCTTCTATGTTTCTTTTTTAATCATGTATACCATTTTGTATGTTTGTAACCTTTGTCCATTTTGTAATAAATTGTACTAATTTTACTTAATTTTGGTTGTACTGCCTTAAAAGTCCTGTTATATGTACTGGGGGAGTACCTTGTGTCTCTAACCGATTGGGATGTTGGCAGACCTAAGTGATATGGTTGGGGTTATCTCCATTTGTTCATGTTCAGGGTAGTACTCACCCACCCCCACCTTTCCCCTACCTATCACACTATTTGATTTGATCAAGTGGTATTCTTTAAGTGCGTGCATTCTGACTGTGTGCAGGCTCACGCGCAAAGGATGAGTCACATACTTACCATTTGACCAATTTATTGTTAAAAGCAATGTTTCATGCTAGATGCATGATTTTTTTGCATTGAGCCACGTATCAACACTGGTTCAACCATGTTTCAGGGTAAGGAGTTAGAGAACCTCATGGCTGGTTACTCCAAGGAATACGCCAGGAGGGAGGCCCCTAAGTCTGAAGTTTCCGCTCTATTCTTTAGGCTGGGCAAACTTGTTGAAAAGAAAGCGGTCTGTTCCTTACACATTGATAGCTTTGAAAGGTACCTAAAAGAGGATATAAACCCCTTTGGTCTGCGTGTGCCGATCTTTCCTCTACTGGAGAACATAGACCCATCTTTCAAAAAAAGGTGGGAAAATGTTCTCCAGACTTGCACGAAGTCCTTGATGGCCCTATTAGTGGAAGAGTACCGCCAAAGGGTGATCTCCACTGATAAAGAAATTTATTTTATATATCACAAACTTCAGCCCTTTCGGTCTTTGGATTCTTTCAAATATCATGAAGAAAAGATTAAGACGTCTTTGGATCGTGTCATTCATGATGCAATGACGATCAAAGACAGAAAATTTTGGAGAGACAAACGGGCCTTTCAGGAAGGAAGGGCATATAGGTGGAAATCTAAACAGCAAGGTTGTCGTAGGAACTTTCAGGGTGCCATGCCCATGGCCAGTGAGATGGGATCCAGTTCCTCGACCAATTCCACTACTTCTGCCCTTTCTTTCAGTGGCCCCCGGTCCAAAAAATTGACGAAAAGGAAACAACTGAATAAATCGGAGGAATCCCATTCCTCTAAGAAACATTCATCAGATGCAGTGATCAGGCACTCCTCCATGTTCCCTTCTACATCTAACACACAAGGTAACACGAGAGACACATTAGGCACCCCATCTTCTTTAGTCACTTCTATTTCTCCCTCTCCACATCTTCCACTCAGGTGCCCTCCACCATGAGTGCTCCAACCACATTGATTTCCATCAATACCTCCAATTCCTTGCAACTTCCTTCCAAACCCACTGATACTTTTTTAGTCCAAGAGACTCACACACCTCCCGATGTGAGTCCAGCACCCCAAATGTGAGTCATGTCTCACAATTTAACATTATCAATTTATCTTCACACAGGCTGACCAAGGAGGAGGAAAGCTTACTATCAAGGGGTCTCAGCTTCTGCCCTTTGGCAGAGGTTGACCCCTTTGAAATAATTAAGGACTTAAACCTTTTTGGTAGAAAATTATTATTTAAAAGTATGTATTCCAAACCCAGGGTCCAATCAATCCCTGGTATGTCTGATAGACGCTCTGATCAGGCACTGGATGACCTGCTCTCTCTCCTTAAGGAACGAAATAATTTGGATTTGATAAGTCCCACTCAATTAGAAGAGGTCCTACAGGACCACATTACTTTCCCTCCCAACAAGGTCCACCCCAATGTACAGATACCCAAAAAGAAATCTGACAAGTTTCCTAATTTAAGTTCTAATCCCAACCTTTCTGCATTCATTTCCATAACTACATCTGACATTAAGAAAATACAACCACATAAACATCAGGGTAATTTATCTGTAGGCGAATTAAAAGCCTTGGAAAACTTAAAGAAATGTCACAACCTCACAGTAAAGCCCTCCGACAAAGGAGGCAATATTGTGATTATGGACAACGAGCAATATAAACAAATGTGCCTGAACTTTCTCCATAACAAAGAATGGTATGCACCAATTCTTAAATCTAAGATCGAGAAATTTAATGCCAAGTTCTATGTCATGGTAGACGAGGCTTATGCCAATGATATCATCGACAAAGATGCTTGGGATTTTGTTAGAACAAAACATCCTAAAATACCAACCTTTTATAGCCTCCCCAAGGTTCACAAAAATTCAGTCACCCCTCCTGGGAGACCAATCATCTCTGGAAACGGTAGCATTACCGAGAACCTCAGCAAATTTGTGGATGCCCATTTAAGGCCATTTGTAGTGAGTTTACCTTCTTATGTCAAAGATACCATACATCTTTTACAGCAACTTGAGGACATTCAGGTCTCACCAGAAGCCATTCTGGTTAGTATTGACGTGGAGGCCTTGTATAGCTCCATCCCCACACCCGGGGACTGGAGGTTATGCAACGCATCCTATCCCAGTCCCACAGGGATGATTTTGGTAAAATGAATTCCTTTTTGTGTGAGGTTCTGCAATATATCCTCACTCATAATGTGTTTACCTTTGACGGTTCCCATTTCCTCCAGGTACAGGGCGTTGCGATGGGGACATGCTGTGCCCCATCGTACGCCAATCTGTACCTGGGGGAATGGGAACGTCTTCTGTTATCAGATGGATCTCTGTCCCATCTGACAAGCCATATTCAGGCTTGGTTTCGTTACATAGACGATATTTTTCTTATTTGGGAGGGACCCCTAATCTACTTGAGACGTTTCTCCAGCAACTAAATAAAAATAATTTCAACCTTCAATTTACTATGGTTTATAATGCCAGGAAACTTACATTTCTTGACATTACTATCTTCAAGGAGAGGGATGGCAGGTTAACGAGTAGCCTTTTCAGAAAACCTACAGCAGGTCATACGATACTCCATGCTGATAGCTTTCATCCCATCCCATTGGTTAGGTCCATTCCTTTTTCCCAGTATCTACGTCTTAAACGTAACTGTTCTGACCCCCTGGACTTCATCCAGGAAGCCAAAAAATTAAAAGAGAGACTTTTACTTCGGGGTTACTCTAAAACGTGCCTTAGAAAGGCTTTCAATAAGGCTAACAACCGCACACGTCACAAGTTACTTTTCTCCTTCCCAACGCCCAAAGAGAGAGAATTCCAACACCTTAAGAATCATCACCATATACAGTAGACAACATAGGCTTATCAGATCCATTATACAGCAACATTGGCATCTTCTAACTTCAGACACTTCACTTAAATCTCATATACCCCCCACTCCAGCCATTACATACAGACGAGCTCAGTCGTTACAGGACCAGCTGGTTAGTAGTGAGTTCAAGGGTCCCTTTCGTGGAGACCCCTGTAAAAGGAAGGGCACTTTCACCTGCGGGGGATGCTCTGTGTGCAGATATATGAATATTTCAAGTTCGGTTATCTTGCCCAATGGCACTCCCTACAGGCCTTTGCATTTTGCCAACTGTGCGACCCCTTATGTGGTATACCTTCTGATGTGCCAGTGTGGGGGTTTCTATGTTGGCAAAACTATACAACCTTTCTTTAAACAAGCCCTAAGACATATTGCTAATTTAAGAACGGCCAATCCTGAGGCCCCTGTGGGCCGTCATGTGTGTTAACATCATCAGGGCCGATTTCCAAAATTTTCTTTTCTCATTCTCGATCGGGTGCACCCTAGTTCCAGGGGGGTGACTGGGATAAGGTGCTGCTGCAACGGGAATCCCGTTGGATAGCGGCCCTCCAGGCCACATCTCCCCCTGGCATTAATGAACACCTAAGTTTCAGACCCTTTTTGGAGGGTTTTGCCTCAGGCGGTTGGGATAAAGATAATACGTAATCTATGATATTATAATGTGCAAATGTATTATTTGAGACTGATGTAATGTGTACTGTGATCTCTTCCCTCTGTTGCTGCTCTTGTCATATGTTATGGTTGCACCAACTTAACAATATGGAGTGGGTAGACTGGCCCCACCTCCATCACCACCACTCCTATTTTTCCTCCTTTCCTCTTTTCCTCATCTCTACTCTCTCTTTTTTCCTTTCCTTCCCTTTCTCTGGGGTGATGGGGTGTAGGGTCCTGGGGATGCCACTCACCCACACATTCACCTGGTTTTGTCCGGGTGTCATGGGCACTGTGTTGCGCCACCCGGCGCACCCAGGCCCCCATGTTCTGTCCGGGCTGGGGGCGTGTTATTTCAGTGGGTTCCCCCCTGTTTGCGTCGGTGGGACTCCTCTGCATGACGCCCCCCGTCTTCCTCCGGGGTGGCGCCGTGCAGAGGGACCTCGTAGGACCTGCTCTGAGATCCCCATGCGGTAGGCGGTGCTCTGCCATGGGTGTGGGGTGGACCCTGGGTGATTGACCAAGATTGTGCCAACTGCTTATTGTGTGCTGTGTGTCTTCCCTCGTTCCCTCTTTTTCGCTGCTTTTTGATTTTTTGTTTGTATTTTTTTTTTCTCACTGCGGCGGTTTCCTTTCCGTCCACTGGGGGGCGTGGGTCGCCTCTCCTTGTTGGTTCATGTTAAGGTGTCCTATGTGATTGGCGTTTTTTTGCGCACCCATTGGCTGATGTGATGGCGTTGCGCTGTGACGTCGCCATGGGTGCGCCGACGCCATTGCGTCATCATTAAGCGCGGTTTTGTCATGTGATCGGGCGGTTGGCGCCCTTTCACCGATTTTAAAAGAGGGGTTGGCGGCCATGATGGCATCCACCGCCTCTGCAGGACATGTGGACACACTAGCACACATCCATCTGAAGGTAAGACCCCTAGACATCCATTTTGACCTTTTATTTTTGCTTTGAGCATTTAGTGTGCACCTTTGTGCCCTTCTTTTTGGCTGTCCCTGGTTGATATCCATAACCTTTTTCTATATACTATATAATTATCAATCCATGGCTTGTTTTTTACCAGGGGTTTTGCTCCCTCCCTAGGCTTTGCGGCTCCCTTCCATACAAGGGGTCTCTCCTGCTTTTTCGGCACTGCCGTTTGCAGGGGGTTCTTGTGGCACGTCACGGTGCTCTTTGTGTGGCACTGAAGGGGCTTCCACGTCCCGGCTCTCCCGTCCTCCCCTGGGAAACTTTTCTCATATGTTCTTCTTCTTTTGGCGGTGGTCTTGGATATGAGGCATGGCTCCTACTTCCTGGTGTGGGGTGAGTTATTCTCCATGATTTGTTCCCATACTCTGACCCTGTTATATGCAATTCCAGTTTTAACAATATGATGTTTTTCAGAAAATGTACATGGGTATGATATGTGGCCCCTGAAGAAGGGTAGTTCATCCCGAAACATGTCGGGCTTCCACCCATGAAGATACTACGTCCCTACATGAATCACATCTCCTCATGTATACATTTTGGATTGTAATAATCCATGCTTCTATGTTTCTTTTTTAATCATGTATACCATTTTGTATGTTTGTGACCTTTGTCCATTTTGTAATAAATTGTACTAATTTTACTTAATTATGGTTGTACTTCTTTAAAAGTCCCGTATATGTAATGGGGGAGTACCTTGTGTCTCTGACCGATTGGGATGTTGGCAGACCTATGTGATATGGTTGGGGTTATCTCCATTAAGCCTAGAGAGAGGCGAGAACACTGGCAAAATTGGCATTCATGTTTCCCCAGCCGCAGCGTATTGCCAAGTTGTCTCCAGTGGTAATGAGGATGGGGGAGATGATGATGATAAGGTCACTGACGTAACTTGGGTGCCAGATAGAGCAGAGGAGGAAAGAGAGGGTGAGGCACAACCCCTACAAGGCAGCCATCATGGAAGACCAGAGAGCAGCCTTCCTATTCCATAACATTGTGGAGCTGTTATCTCCCAGCCCACTTCCCACAGCTCAGCTGTCTCAGTAGAGTTTGTCTCAAGCACATCAAATGTGGCAAAAACACCAGCCATTTGGGTACCACATGCTTGACAAGGCATTTAACCTTGCACCACTCAGCCCATTGGCACGAGCACCTAAAAGCTACACAAAAGGGGCACAGTGTCTAAATGCAAGCTTGTGCGGCCCCTGGCCCCTAAGCTCCAGTGGAACATTCTTTCTCGGTGGATTACACTCCTGATTAACTAATGAGCACTCACAGACACAAGGGGACCAAGAAGTCTAGTGGGAACACCCCGGCGGGTGACTTGGGACATTTTTTATCTGCTCTTCAGCTGCCCTACAAAAACAACAAGCCTCAAAGATGGCCCAGATGCCCTATTCACCAAGCCTGACCATGACTCTGCCATCCACACCCAGATGAGCTCCCGAGACCGCTCCACGTCTCCAACAGACTCTGACCATCCTCTCCAGCAATCTCCCAGTTTTTCGTAGTCCTCCCTTTGCTCGGGGGATGGATGGGATCTGGAGGCTAAAATATAAAATGGAGGCAGATAAAATCCCTGCATGCCTATATACGTTCACTGCCCACTAAGTCAGATTTCGACCATTATGTCACCCGTATAGAGAAGGCTTACCGATCAGAGATCAATGAACTAAAAAGCGATATTGGGGTACGCATGGAAGATATTGAACGCTCTGCAGAGGGTTTGAGCACCTCTATACATTCCCATGAGGAGACATTGAACTCCCACACTGTGCTAATTCAGCAACTTACATATCAACAAGACAACATCGAAAATCGCAATCACCATAACAATATACGGATCAGAGGTATCCCTACAGCCATTGACCTTAAAGATCTCCCTGCTGCGGTCACTCTTTAATCAGCTTCTGCAACGGCCAAAGGATACACAGATCAAACTGGACAGAGTACACCAGACCGCAGGCCCCAGAAACCTTGATCCTTCTTTTGTATGGGGCACCCTCTGCAGGGTACACTTCTATTCAGTCAAAGATTCTATCAAGCGTGCAGCCAGCTCTCAAGACATCATTTAACGACGCCCCTGTTATGCCCTTGCCAGACCTTTCAAGGCAGACCCTGGCTTTGAGAAAAGCTCTGAAACCACTCACTCAATTGCTTCAAGAAAGACATATTAAATACCATATTAAATACCAGTGGAGATTTCCTTTTCACCTCAGAGTCCACCATGAGGGCAAGATGGCCATTTTCCACACATTAGGAGATCTTCCTACCTTTCTGGGGATTTTAGAACTACCTCAAGTCTCCCCCCCCGATTGGCCTTTTCCTATCACTATGCCGGGTCTCCCTTTTATCCCTCAGTAGCAGGTGCAGAGAAAAAACAAACACCCTAGGTCCTCTCAGCAGCGGCCCCCAGACGACTGATGACTTTGTGTTTTTCCCTGTTTCCTTCTATATCAGGGGCACTCCCTGCAATTGAGAATTTCTCCCTCGGACCAGTCGTTTTATTGGGTCCTGGGTGAGACTACCAGGCTCCACAAATTCCTAATGATTATTTGCTTTATCTTCATCTGTATGTCCTTTTTGACAGGTTGATGTTACAGTGCCTATGCATGCTTGCCACAGGGACCCCTGGCTTGCCTACATATCCGTTAAGTTGTACCTTCCTCTGCAATGTCCGGATTGTTGTTGAATTTGCTTTGGTTAGTTGGTCCACACTAAGCCACGGTAACTCCTCCTATAGCAATATGTGTATGTTTTATTCTATGCACTAAATATGCTTTTTTTCAGGTAATCCACTATTACTATTTTCTGTATGTTTTATCATTATTACATTATGTTCCCCTGGGGTGATGGGTCTGGGGGCTGACTCCTGCACCTCCCTAGACCCCCCCCCCAGGTCTTCCGGTGAAAAGTTTTGCACTGGTATAAGTTTTCAACATTTTAATACTTTCTGCTGACTACACTATTTGATCATACAGTTCTCATGCCACCTAGTAGCCTACTAAGTCATGACAATCGCAGGTATCCCTCCCTACTGTGTTCCCGGTTTCGATTTTTCGCAGCTCTAGATGAGGGAACCTACCTCTGTATTTTTTCTCTTTCTTCTCACTTTTCTGTCTTTCTTTCTCTTTGTCTAAAGCTTGGTGTATTCCCTAGCTCTCAAGCACCCACGCGCATGTCTACTATTACTAGTCAAGCACTTGGCGGCCCCTGAGTATATCATCCTCTCCTCCTATAATTGTCAGGGTTTTAAAATGCCTGAAAAGAGGAGCCAAATCCTCTACCATTTCCACAAAACCTGATCTAAGATTCTGCTCCTTCAGGAAACTCACTTCCGAACAGACAGTGTCTCGGCTCTGAACAATCACTTTTATCACTCCTGGTGTCATAGCACCAACCCACAGGCTAAATCTAAATGGGTTTCCATAGCCTTCCATAAGTCTTATCACCCTGAAATTTTGGATACTCTCATTGACCCTAATGGGAGGTATGTTTTTCTCAAATTGAAATATTGCTCTTCTGTTTTCACAGTGGCAAACGTGTATAGCCCTAATATAGGACAAGATCGCTTCATGACCATGGTTCTCAACAAACTGCTCTCCTTCGGAGGTCCCTGTTACATCCTTGGGGGTGACTTCAATGTGCTTCTTTCCCCGGTCATGGACACATCCTCGGATAAGTCCTCTCTGGCTCATCTAACATTAACGCGTCTTAAATCTCTATTACACTCTTCACAGTTGATAGATGTCTGGCGCACACAACATCCTTCAGAAAGGGACTACACTTATTACTCTGTAGCCCACAACTCCTACAGTCAACTCGATTACTTTTTCATATCCCAGTCATTCCTAGATTACCCTATTCAGTCCTCTATTGGCGGACTTCTGTGGTCTGACCATGCTCACGTCCATCTTAGATTGGGCTCCTTGCCTAAACCCCGTGCTGGCTTTTCCTGGCGCTTAAATGATAACCTATTGAAAGATACCCCTTGTGTTTCTGACGTCAAATTAGCCATCCAGAACTTTGTGCTGGACCATAAGACGGACGACATAACCGCCCAGATAACAAAGTGGGAAGCGCTGAAATGCGTTATCTGAGGTGTCTTTATCCAACATGTCTCTCATTTGAAGAAGGCCCCCACCCTCAAAATAAACAGATTGCTCTCTACAATCGCTACCCTAGAAAGCACCCATAAACCGAACTTGAGCCCTTCCATTTACATTAATCTCTCTAATGCCCGTAGTGAACTCTTACAGCTGAGACAAGCTGAGCCCGAGATAAGGAACGTTATCACTATTATTCTCTATCTAACAAATGCGGCCAACACCTTGCTCGAGTTCTACACCCATGTCCCCCAAGATGCCCTATCCAACTGATACACAACGAGACACATCGAAAACTACGTAATACCCAGGGCATCTCTAAGGCCTTTACACAATATTATTCTCATTTATATAATCTACCCTCCTCACAAGAACATGGCCATGCCTCCTCACAGTCCCCAGATATGCTATCTTACATCACAGAAACGGCACTCCCTACAATAGACCCGACTGATGCAGAAGACTTAGACAAAGCTATTTCGGAATTCCTAGGCACCGTCCGGGGTCTGTAGTCCAGGGTCTGAAGTCCAGGAAATGTCTTGGGCTCGATGGCTTCACCCTCAGGTTCTACAAAACTTTCGCTCTGCTTTTAGCTCCCTTGCTGGCTGACAGGACCTTACTTACTGATAACATATCTGTTATTCCTAAACTGGGCAAAGACCCCTCCCAATGCAGTAGCTATAGACCTATATCCCTCCTTAATATAGACATCAAATTATTCTCCAAAGTCCTGACTAAACCGCCTCTCCCCGCTCTTACCATCACTTATACACAAGGACCATGTGGGTTTTGTCCCTGGCCGCGAAGCCAGGGACAACACCACTAAAATGATACATCTCTTCTCTTATGTACAGAGACACGGCCTGACACTGAGAAAGCGTTTGATAGGGTGAACTGGACTTTCCTACGATTATCCCTGGAACAGATTGGTTTGGGGAGTACTTTTGTTTCCAAGGTTATGTCCCTGTATTCTCATCCGGTGGCCTCCGTATTAGTCAATGGTTCGCCCTCTGCGCCGTTTCATATTACTAATGGCACACGGCAGGGATGCCTCCTGTCCCCATTGCTTTTTGTCATAGTGATGGAGCATCTGGCTAATGCCATTCGACAGAATGACTCAATCGTCTGTATTCCCACCCCATCTATGCACCACAAATTATCTTTATACGCTGATGACCTTATTGTATACACCCAGCAACCCCATATTTCCCTGCCGTCTCTATTACATGAATGTCATAGGTTTGGAAAATGGAGTAACTTTAAGTTCAATATTTCTAAGACAGAGGCCCTTAATATTTCCTTACCGGCCACCATGGTTTCCCAATTACATTCCAACTTCTCCTTTCAATTGTCAAATAGAGGCGTCTCCTATCTAGGCATAACTATCCCATCTGATCTTTCAAAACTATGTATATGAAATAAATTACCCCCCCTTCTTGCCACCATATGCAAAGACCTTACAAACTGGGGCAGCTCCTCGCTACCCTGGTTTGGACAAATAAAAACTTTGAAGATGGACACGCTTCTGAAATTGTTATATTATTTCCAGACCACCCCCTCAGATTACCTAAACAATTTTTTGTCTCTTTACGCTCTCTGTCCATTCGTTTCATATGGAACAGGGGCCTGTCCCGTATCAGACATAAACTTCTTACACTTCCTAAGACACATGGAGGGGTGGGATTACCGGATTATGAGATGTATCATAAAGCTGCCATCCTAGCATGGATTTTGGAGTGGTTCCCCTGCCCATTCCCCAAGGCATCGACTTTTATAGAACAAGATCTTTTGTCTATGGACCTTAGGGCACTTCTGAGGGGCTATGGCAATGATCTATCTGACTTAAACTCTTCCTCCCCCTTAACACGAGCTGCGCTACACGTGGTATAAGAAGGGTCTCCAGGCCCTCTTATCATCGGACCCACCACCCATGATGTCACTCTTTGATAACCCTCTGTTTCCTCAGGGTATGGCTATGACTAGAACATCCTGGCCTATAGCACACCAAATCGTACACCCTGACACGGGGAGACCTGTGGTCCAGGATGGAGATAGGAATTGGCTTACCGCACACCACATAACCATTTTCTGCACCAGGCTCTTCCAGTCTATGCAGATACATCGTCCCCTGACTGAATATGAAAGACTGTGCTCCCTCTCTGAAGTGCCCAGACATCTGTTATCTGCCATATACAAACACCTACATGCGTTAATTAATGATGGGCTCCCCTTCTTTATGAGGATGTGGTCCAGAGACTTGGGAGCGGAGTTCACGGCTGCTGACTGGCACACCGCCTTCCTCTTCACTCACAAATCTACTATATCCTGTTATGCACAGGAAAAAAATTACAAACTTTTGTCTCGATGGTACAGGAACCCCCTTTCACTTCATAAGATTTTCCCATCCACATTCCCAGTGTGCTGGAGGTGTGGATCCACTGAGTGAAACTATTTGCATGTTTGGTGGTCCTGTGACAGGATTCAGCCGTTCTGGTCCAAAATCTTTCAGGTTTATAACTCCATGTATGACATGTCACTGAAGCCCTCCCCTAAGGTAGCACTCCTGTCAATGCTGCCTGGCTCGATAGCATCACAGAAAAGGGGCCTGCTTCACTTTTTCCTTTCTGCAGCCAGACAATTGGTCCAACTGCATTGGAAATCGGCTACACCCCCCCTGTCTTTATAAATGCAATTATTGCTGCAGCAGATTCTATGCATGGTACAGATGTGCCACTTTACAGGTAGACTAAGGGGACCCCCCAGGCACTATATTGAAAGGATTTTTACATTTTTATGCTTTCACTTTAAGCATCAATAAATTCCTGCTCATTTAAAAAAAACATTTTTTATCGATACATGTCCCCCAGGGCAGTACCCGGACTCCCATAACCATTCTATTCCCAATTACTTGCCTATAAGCCTTCAAAATGGGCACTTTTTTTTTCACGTTCGGGTCCCATAGACTTCAATGGGGTTCGTTATTTGGTTCCGAACTTTACCGATGTTTGAAAGTTCTGGTGTGAACCGAACAAGGGGTCTTTCAGCCCATCCCTACTTGTCAATGATCTGAAGGCAGCTGGGAGCATATTCACCAAGAAAACAATTGGTAACACACTGTGTGGTCAGTGTTGTGGTCAGATGAGACCAAAATCAAGCTCTTTGGCTTCAACTCAACTCACCATGTTTGGAGAAGGAGGAGGAATACTGTCTATGACCCCAAGAACACCATCCCCACAGTCAAACATGGAGGTGGAAGCATTATGCTTTGGGGGTGTTTTTCTGCTAAGGGGACAGGACAACTTCACCGCATCAAAGGGACGATGGACGGGCCCTATAACGTCAAATCTTGGATGAGAACCTCCTTCCCTCAACCAGGGCATTGAACATGGGTCGTGGATGGGTATTCCAGCATGTCAATGACCCAAAACACACGGCCAAGGCAACAAAGGTGTGGCTCAAGAGTAAGCACATTAAGGTCCTGGAGTGGCCTAGCCAGTCTCCAGACCTTAATCCCATAGAACATATGTGGAAGGAGCTGAAGGTTTGAGTTACCGAACGTCAGCCTCAAAACCTTAATGAGAATCTGTAAAGAGGAGTTGGACAAAATCCCTCCTGAGAGGTGTGCAAACCTGGTGGCAAACTACAAGAAACGTCTGACCTCTGTGATTGCCAGCAAGAGTTTTGCCACCAAATACTTAGTCATGTTTTGCTAAAGGGGTCAAATATTTATTTCACTCATTAAAATGCAAATGAATTTATAACTTTTTTGAAATGCGTTTTTCTGGATTTTTTGTTATTATTCTTTCTCTCATTGTTAAAATAAACCTACCATTAAAATTATAGACTGATCATTTCTTTGTCAATGGGCAAACATACAAAATCAGCAGGGGATCAAATATTTTTTTCCCTCACTGTATATCCATCTTTTTGTCAGAGACCTGAAGACAAGATCAGCAATAATGGGGAGATCCTCCAACTTTTGTCCAACTATCCTAGAATGCAGATTCTCACCCGCAGAAACCGTGATGTGGCACTGGAACTCAGAGTCAGCCTATCTACTCTCCATCTTAGTCCCTAGTAGTTTCTAATCTGTCATACAACTGGACTTCTAACTAACAGAATTGGCCATTGGATGCCTAACCTAGTTCTAACCTTTGCTGGTTATTCAGTCCTAAGCTAAAAAGATCTATAGAATCCCAGACCAGAAGGGCCAGGTTTACCTAACATAACAGCATCTGCATATAAACTTTTTTGCAATAAACAGGATCATCTACTAATATACTGGAAGTTGACAACTGCACATATACAGTAGCACAGACCCAGTAATCTGGCACTGTACATGTGAGATATTAACAAAAGGACAGAGATAAGTCTGTCACAGGGATTGAGATACACAATCAAAAAGCTATGGGCAACTGCAGTTAAATTATTAGAATATGGGGAAACTTGCCTAATAACCTCTGCTTCTGGTCTGGGTGAAAATACAGCAGCAGTAGAAGACCCTGTGTGTATAAGGTCATGTGGTTCAGTTCTCTGTCTTTCTCTCCACTTCCACCTTATGGGGTTTCTGACACAGGCACACAGAGACCATAGTGATGTACATAAATAATGACTGTGAACATTAAGTAGCAGATCCACTTATACAGATAGTAGAGGGTAGCAGATGCCTACACATGTTATAAAAATACATCTAATTATTTCTAATTGCAATCTCATGGAGATCCATGTGTAGACTATAGGTTAAAGAGTTTGATAATGTGTTGATTTGTGCAGCTGTTTCTAAGTTTGTGAACTTGACAAAGAAGCTAATTATTACAAATGTGTCCTCCCTTGTGATCTTCCTGATTAACAATGCCCTAATTTTCCATCAAGGACATTGGCACAAGCAACAATTGATAACTGTCACTAGTAAGGAGATGTGTTTTGATTAAAATATGAGAGACATTTATTTCCTATCTTCATCCAAATCGACTACTGTCTTGCTAATCATAAAAATCATGTAATCTTGGCAGAGGCCTAAGGTATATCTAAAGCAAAATCAGTTGTTACCAGAACAAGTGTCCCCATTGGACAGGTTCTACCCCATTGCTGTTGTTGTGACAATTAAATTTTTGTTTTTCTCTCACCAGATAATGGTCACCAGGACAAAAAGAACGGTTTAATCTCCCCAGTGAGCACTGAAACAATAAAACCCAATAGAAGCTCTAACCCTTCTATCCAACACAAAAGAAAATATATAATTTAGGTACACTTTAACTACTTGCCAAGGATAGGTGTGCTTTATGTACCTCACTTTGTGGCTTGGTCTCCATATTGGAGTCGCTGTGGCACAGGGTTGGCCTAGAGACCTGGCCTTAAGAATCAAGAGACCAAGGCCTTGCAACTATGAAAGCATGTTGGCTTCCTGAAGGACATCAGAGACTGGTAAGTTATTTGGAGTAGTCTGTGCATCCCCATCCTAAAAACATTTAATCACCTTGAAGAGGAGAGAGGACAATATTTGTGTCCGTTGGTTCCAGGTGTAAAAAGGTTAAATGCTTAGAGGGAGAACTTCCTGTCTCATTGGCACGGCCCAAATATAATCAGCTGAAATGTTGAAAAAGTCTCACACATGTAGTATCCCCATATTCGAGAGGGGTAGCAGAATGTGTTTTTCAGTGAAATTCTAAGTAAGTTTATGCTTATGTGAAAAATACCTGTCTCTTACTAGTTGACAACTTTTTGTGAAAAAATACATTTTCATTTTCTTTCTCGATTTTCCAAAAACTTGTGGCAAAAATATGATCTTCAAAAGATCCTATCGTATCCAATATGTTGAAGGGTCTATTTTCATGGTCTTTTTTGGTGTTTCTCCTGCCCTTGCACTTCAGAACCTCAAGAAATGTTATAGGTGGGAAAATAAGATACAAAATGTATGCCCCTTGAAAGTCTAAAGGTGCTTCTTGGATTTTAGGTCCCTTTAAAAAAAAGTCTCACAACTTTGTAAAAGAAAAAAGAGCAAATTTTATTTACTTCCTATAATTTCCAAAAAATGTGGCAAAAAATTACAGCTTCAAAAAACTCACCATGTCTCTTACTAAATACCACGGACTGTCTACTTTCCAAAACGGGGTCATTTGGGGAGTTTTTATACTGTCCTGGCTTTTTAGGGCCCCAAGAAATTATTTAGTCAGAACATCAGGGCTGAATATATATAATATATATTTCAAATATATATAACATTCTTTTTAGGCTCTATATTGTTCACACATGCTGAGTAGTATATACTGTTTTGGATTATTTTTTACCAAATAAATGAAGCATAAAACATTTTGGCCTAAATTAATGAAGAAATTCATTTGTGTAGGTTATTTTTTTTCCTTTTCCACCACAAGAAGGCTCTATCTATCTAAAAAAAATGATATGGGTACAGCGGTGCATGTCTGATTAATTCTTAGTCAAAGTAACAGGATAGGAAAGGTTTTAACATGCCGGTCTTCAAATGGTTAATCTGTTCCTGCCACCATAACGCATGTATGTGATGGCAGGAGGTGTGGGCTTTAACACCCAGCCATTGCACATATGCGTACACTGTGGTCTGATGTTTAGTGCTGAGAGTACACTTACAGCACATTCCCAGCACACTAGCTGAGCTGTCAGTTTGTGATTGGAAGCCAGAGGGAGGAGCTCCGGACCATGTGATAGCTGTGTGAGAAAACACATGATTGGGAGGCCCCTCCGCCTCCTGGCATTAAATTCTACTTAAAGGAAGACCGTGAGACAATGGAAAGGAGTTAAGCTGGTTTGAAATATTATTTGAAAAGCAACTTCTTCAGTCATACTACCCAAACTATATAAATGTAATAAAAAAGGAAATTGTCTATACACTTTGAAAAACATAAGCAAATCAAAAACAGAAATAGGCTATTGATCAAAAAGATTTGGTGCCGTATATTTGTATGCATGTAAGTGCCAAAACCCCTTAACCTGGCAACATTAGAAATGTTGAAGGAATCCTGGTTCTTAAATGGTAATAGTAATGGCAATTGATCCTAAATGGTAATGCACCAAAATTCAGCTCTTCTAGGGGACAATATTTCAAGCAATAAATCAATAAAGAAATATCAAACCTTCAGCCGTACCAGAAGATGCGTTCAACTCTATTCAACTCAGAAGATTTTATTCAATGCCCCAAAGCGCAGAGCAACAAAAGAGCACAAGCCTAAAAATCCTCATTATTAACCTTGATAAGTAATAGATTACAAAAAATGCTCAATTATTTTGAAATTAAACAGCCCTCTATTTCAGGCAACAGTGCAGCTGTCAATCAATCAAATCTGGAACTCCATTTTTGTTTCTTCTTCTTTTCTGTTTGTGAGTTTTAGGATGGTGGTAATATTCTTATTACTTTGAATTTGTGAATGCAAAAAAAAAATGGCAGTGAAAGGGCATAACAAAGGAGATTTGGGAAATACCTGTTAGACAGTTTCTCCCAGCAGTGAATGAGCCCAAAGTATTTCTGGGCTGATTCTCAGGTTCCTGATGTTGAGAGATGAGGGAGCAAAGCTTTTCTCCCTGGTCTGCATCTTTAATTTTTATAGCTTTCTGTGGCAAGATTTGTTTACAAACAATTTTTTCTAACAGCCTATAGGAACTCGTTATGTTGGCTCTAATGTGCGGCATCCCTTAACATCATAAACAGTAAAAAAGGGTTTTGTATAGAGGCATGACTTTTTTAGGCACAACTCACACAAATACTTATAAAATACAGACAGCTTTTATTGACAAAGTTTAAAAGAGAACTATTGAGTATATAAAACCTGTCAGGAACCATAACTCAGACTGAGACAGAAAATGCAGTAAAAATCACACCTTTATTGTAATGGTAAAAATGGTACAGATCAGTAAACATAGTCAAAACATAAACCAGGGATCGGAAGCCAAGAAAGGTAATCAGTCGAGCCAGCAATCAGAAAACCAGAAATCAGAGTAGTCAGAGGCAGAAGAACAGGATCAGGAACCAGAAGGGACGTCATCCGGGCAAAGTCTTTCACAGGAACACGGCAGAGAAATTCCAGATATATTGACCAGGCAAAGGAAGGAAAGGAATGAACAAGGCAGTTTAAATAACCAACAGGGGCTTGGGTTGATGGGACTGATGAGCAAATAATGATAACCAGATGATCCACTGTGGAAACAATTAGTGCTGACGATTATCAGACAGCTGAGCAACCTGAGCACAGAGAAGAGAGCTGCTAAGAGCCCAGCCCTGACAAAACCATAATAGGAAAATCCAAGACCAAAACTTGCGCTTACTTGCTTGTTAAGAATAATTACAAATACAACTATTACATCACCCAATGGAGAATACCACATTCTTTTTACATTATGACTATATGCCCGTGTCAATATGCTCAACTCTTTGCATGTATAGCATCCACTTCCTCAGGAGCTGACAGAGGGGCAAGGCTGATAATTTTGGAGTCAGAAAAAGATGGTCAAGTTTGCACAAAATTAGCCTAAGATAAAGTGACCTGAAACCAGGGCACTGGTGGCCTTCCCAAGAGTATTGGACATCACAGGATAGCATGCATGCCAGCTGTATTCATTTAACAAATGGACTTCACCCCCTAGCTGTATCTCTCATATCTGCAGGGGGTTTATCCACTTCAGTCATCTGGAAAGTATATGGGGAACAAAACCTGCATGCACAGTCAGCAACAAGATATCCCTTAAAATTCACTCCAATCATCAAAGAAAAATTGCCAAGGTCAGAGCAAACTAGTCTGGCATTGGAGTATCATTTGGATGATATAACTTCCCTATATTGACCCTGGAGCAGGGGTTGTCTTGTACATGTGTAGTACACCCTAGCTGTGTTGCTAGAGTGCTAGAGTTTTTGTGTTAGCGTAAGTGAATTTTCAGGCTTGGCTGGCAGCCAAGAATGAGTGTTTTTTTCTGGTTTGGGCAGAGATCCAGGGAGAGCTGGATGATTCACAGGCAGCATCACTGAGACCTCCCCTACTTATAGAATGTACTGGAACTGTCTATAAGAATGGAAGGGGAAGTAAGGTGGAGCTGCCTGGAGTATTCTGAGGACCCTGACCAATCCCCAACAGAAGGGTTGGCAGGGGGCTGGTCCCCTCAAATACTCTGGCTCAGCCCAGCTGAGGCAGTGTGGAGTCCGGTTGGAAGATGGAGATGGAGTGTTAGGCTGTCTGGGCCTTTGAGAGTAGCTCCCCAGTCTGGGAGGGTGAACTCAGGCCTGGGCTCGGATGCAGAAGGGACCCCTCTTCATGATACACAGGGGGATCCTGACCAGGAGGCACAGGAGCAAGGAGAGGGCAGCAGGAGAACACTTCCAGGCAAATCTCCAGGGAGGAAAACAGCCACGTGGGCTGGTGAGTGTTGCTGTCAGACAACTGAGAGACATGCTTGAAGGGACTGGGTGCAAGCAGTCTGAGATGGATGCAGAGTTAGTCTGGGAGGACTGTGGAGAAGTAGCCAGGAGGGCTAGTGAAATGGGTAGCTGCAGCCAGGGCCTGTACAAGAGGGGGGCAGATGCCCTGGGCAGCACAATTTCCAGGAGGATGGGGGGCACAGGTGAAGTGTCAGCAGTGTGCTGTTAAAACCTTGCTGGACAACAAGCACATTCTGACTGACTACCACCACGCTACAATACTGCTAGAGCCAGAGCTTCCTACAGTTAATGTGCCGAGTGCATTCCTGTATCCGGCACAATCCTATAACCAGCCCTTCACTCCCCTGTCAGATTGAATCGTACAGGGAAGTGTCAGTAAGACACAGCTGCTGCTGCCACGCTAGTGCATGCCGATCCCCAAACTCCCTGACCTGCACCGGCACTGTGGGGGGGGGGCACTGTACCCCCACACCTTGTACCAACACGTGAAACACTATGGTTCTACCAATTTTGCTGAGATCGTTAGTTGCAGCTGCAAGAAAAGATCCGCACAGCTTCTGTGATGGGGAGGAGATTGGGTGTCGGTTTGCTAGGGGGCGGGTCTTTGTTTCCAGGGGGAAAGGACTGTGATTGGTATTGACATGTCAAGTGTTACAATCTGTACATTAAACACCTAGTCCACACATTATCAGAGTAGGTAGTGCTTTCACATTAGCATGGCTAAGGAAGAGCTATAAGTAGCTGTCTGTGTTGATAGGTAGCCTAGTTTTTGAGACCCAAACATCAGGCCAAAGATTACAGAGTAGTGTCAGTATTTACATTCAGAGTAGTGTAGGTGTGTGAAGGGCAAGCAGGTCACACCCAACAATCCACTGGGTAGGTAAGTATTTAATGAGGTTTAATATTAACTTGTCCCAAAATCACTATGTTGGGCCTCAGCCACTTGACCATCATTGCCCTAATACATTTTACTCTTTACCAGGTCGTGATGTTCCCCTTTGCACTGTGGGCAGATTGAGGGCAGAGATAGTCCAGAGCTGCAACGAGCTGGAGAACATAAAGAAGGCAGCTACAGATTTACAACACAGAGTGATGGATTGTGGGGATATGCTTGCAAAATTTTAATTTGCTCTTGGACTTCTGTTCTGTTTTTTTGCCAACTGTTGGCTGTTTGTTGTTTGTGAAATGTCAAAATTTTAGCTGTTTCTTGAATCAAAACATTTTACACACTTTAAAATGTGAAGTGTCTGGTACCTTCACTCAGTGTTTCGCAACTCCACTCCTCAAGGGGCAGTAACAGACCCAGTTTTCCAGATTTAACTCACTAGAAACTACTGTGCCAAGGCATTGAAATAGCTTACATTCTCTGTGTCAAATCTGGAAAACAAGTTCTGTGTTTCTACCTTGAGGAGTAGAGTTGCTAAACACTGGCCTAATGACAAAGTGTGTGAACATGTGGTATATACCATCAGGGGATATCAAGTGTTGTGTTACTGGGATGCAACCCCCCTTCCTCCAAACTACATTTGCTTTGATAAAGGGGTGTTGCAGAACCGGAACGGGTCAGTTGATACCATCAAGGTTTCTGAGCTGATGGGTTTCTGGGGTTTAAACCCCCTTTATCAAAGCTATTCGAGTTTTGAGAAAGGGGGGACACCCCAGAAACACGTCAGCTTAGAACCTGTGATGGTATCAACTGACGAGTGTCTGTGCTGCAACACCCCTTTATGCACCTCAGAAACACAACACTTGATACCCCCTGATGGGATCTAGCACATGTTTACACACTTTGTCATTTAGTGGCTTAATAAATGTTGCTGGTTTTAAATAAACCCCTTTTAGTTATTCCATCATGGACCTAATCTCTGTGAGAAGCCACTAGGTGGATTTTGAAAATGTTACCAATGCCTAAATACTGAGATGTTAGACACAAATGTGCTCTTACATGTTGTTAATTTGAGCAGGGAAAATTTGAAGGAGTTGGAAATGCATTATGTTTTTGTTCCTCATGCATTCCATACATGTAGAGCAGAAACGTGTGTGTGTGTGTTTGTGTGTGTGTAGCAGACCCCCAGCACACCAGAATACTTAGATGAAAATTATATTGTCACCTCTTGTAGAAATGGAGGTTGCATTTTCCTCTTGGAGCAAGTGTACCAAAAAAAAAATATATATATATATACAGTACAGACCAAAAGTTTGGACAGACCAAATGTGTGTGTGTTTGTGTGTGTGTGTGCAAAGACGAGATGTACATACCTTACGTACTCCTTGTTTTTGTATTACGTAAAGGTTGAGGAAGTTTAAAAGGGACGAGTTTAATTGTTGTACATTCTCGTGTAAACACAGATTGTAGAGTCATAAATCCGTAACCATTGTAAAAGTTTTAGGTGGATCACCGAAGAGTGTCTCTAATCCAGGTACTACCTTATTGATTTTCCCCAAATAAATTTTGGTCGTTGTAAATAATTCGGTGATTTACTGTTTCACACATTTGTACACGATCTAGGGTAGTCCCCCATAGTTCACAACACAAAGA
>BLSH010277203.1:70698-87641 GCA_018402905.1 Glandirana rugosa
GTGTGTGTGTGTGTTTGTGTGTGTGTAGCAGACCCCCAGCACACCAGAATACTTAGATGAAAATTATATTGTCACCTCTTGTAGAAATGGAGGTTGCATTTTCCTCTTGGAGCAAGTGTACCAAAAAAAAAATATATATATATATACAGTACAGACCAAAAGTTTGGACAGACCAAAAGTTTGGACACACCTTCTCATTAAAAGAGTTTTCTTTATTTTCATGACTATGAAAATTGTAGATTCACACTGAAGGCATCAAAACTATGAATTAACACATGTGGAATTATATACATAACAAAAAAGTGTGAAACAACTGAAAATATGTAATATTCTAGGTTCTTCAAAGTAGCCACCTTTTGCTTTGATTACTGCTTTGCACACTCTTGGCATTCTCTTGATGAGCTTCAAGAGGTAGTCACCTGAAATGGTTTTCACTTCACAGGTGTGCCCTGTCAGGTTTAATAAGTGTTATTTCTTGCCTTATAAATGTTGGGGATTTATTCAAAATTGAAGGCATACTGAACCAGTATGGCTACCACAGCATCTTGCAGCGGCATGCTATTCCATCCAGTTTGCGTTTAGTTGGACCATCATTTATTTTTCAACAGGACAATGACCCCAAACACACCTCCAGGCTGTGTAAGAGCTATTTGACCAAGAAGGAGAGTGATGGGGGGCTGCGCCAGATGACCTGACCTCCACAGCCACCGGACCTGAACCCAATCGAGATGGTTTGGGGTGAGCTGGACCGCAGATTGAAGGCAAAAGGGCCAACAAGTGCTAAGCATCTCTGGGAACTCCTTCAAGACTGTTGGAAGACCATTTCAGGTGACAACCTCTTGAAGCTCATCAAGAGAATGCCAAAAGTGTGCAAAGCAGTAATCAAAGCAAAAGGTGGCTACTTTGAAGAACCTAGAATTGGTTCACACTTTTTTGTTATGTAGATAATTCCACATGTGTTCATTCATAGTTTTGATGCCTTCAGTGTGAATCTACAATTTTCATAGTCATGAAAATAAAGAAAACTCTTTGAATGAGAAGGTGTGTCCAAACTTTTGGTCTGTACTATATATATATATATATCTATATATATATATATATATATAGATATATATATATACTGTATATTGTGACAGCAGACAGGTAAAGACACCTGGTTGCGTGCCGGATGGCAGGTACATCTGCCCAAGATTTAAAGTATCTACAAACTTATACCACTAGGGGGAGTGCTGGGAGTCTTGCAGGAGTAAAGGTAATTAGCCCAGCTAAGTTGAGCCGGCTCATTAAGACCTCTACAAGAACTCCCAGCAGACCTAGGGGAGCTGCTCCACCCTGGAACCAGTTCTGTGTCAGCAGACTGCTGAGCTTGGCACGCATCTTGTTTGGTAAGGCCTGTGTGGCTGAGTGTCCTGGAGAAAGATAAGAGCTATTTACAGCAGTAGGCTGTACCTAGCTGACAGACAGGGAAACCTATCATGTAGTCAGTGGCCAAGTGGCCAAGGATTTATTTTGTTGTTTGTTTTTGTTTTGCTGTTTTTTTCAAATATTGTATATAGTATAAATAAACCGCCTTTTTGTTTTCACCTGCAATTGCTCTCTCGCTGTTCGTATTTTGTGTAGTGAACCCTTCCAGGGGGTCACACACACCCACTGCCGAGCTAACCTCCTAAGGCTCCATTCACACCTGAGTGTTTTGTAGCTCAAATATGCCTGAAGCATGAAGCTACAAAATGCTGAAGGGGAAAAAATCAATGTTTCTGAATGGAGATGGTTCACATCTCCACTCAAAAACGCCTGAAGCCAAACGCCCTACGCTCAAACTACTCCCGGAAGTATTTTTGTTGCATGATTCGGGCATATTCCGGCGTTTCTGATACTTTTCTATTAACATAGACTCAATGGAAAAGCGTCAAATGTGCGTATTAGCGCAACAGCTAATATAGTATAAATATAGTATAAATAAATATAGTATAAATAAACCGCCTTTTTGTTTTCACCTGCAATTGCTCTCTCGCTGTTCGTATTTTGTGTAGTGAACCCTTCCAGGGGGTCACACACACCCACTGCCGAGCTAACCTCCTAAGGCTCCATTCACACCTGAGTGTTTTGTAGCTCAAATATGCCTGAAGCATGAAGCTACAAAATGCTGAAGGGGAAAAAATCAATGTTTCTGAATGGAGATGGTTCACATCTCCACTCAAAAACGCCTGAAGCCAAACGCCCTACGCTCAAACTACTCCCGGAAGTATTTTTGTTGCATGATTCGGGCATATTCCGGCGTTTCTGATACTTTTCTATTAACATAGACTCAATGGAAAAGCGTCAAATGTGCGTATTAGCGCAACAGCTAATATAGTATAAATATAGTATAAATAAATATAGTATAAATAAACCGCCTTTTTGTTTTCACCTGCAATTGCTCTCTCGCTGTTCGTATTTTGTGTAGTGAACCCTTCCAGGGGGTCACACACACCCACTGCCGAGCTAACCTCCTAAGGCTCCATTCACACCTGAGTGTTTTGTAGCTCAAATATGCCTGAAGCATGAAGCTACAAAATGCTGAAGGGGAAAAAATCAATGTTTCTGAATGGAGATGGTTCACATCTCCACTCAAAAACGCCTGAAGCCAAACGCCCTACGCTCAAACTACTCCCGGAAGTATTTTTGTTGCATGATTCGGGCATATTCCGGCGTTTCTGATACTTTTCTATTAACATAGACTCAATGGAAAAGCGTCAAATGTGCGTATTAGCGCGACAGCGGGCATTTGCAAGCGCCCGATGTCGCGCTACAAAACGCGCGACAAAACACTTCAAATGTGCCCGAAAACGTGTTGCTCAGGTGTGAATGCGGCCTTACAGTTGGTGGAAGAAGCCAGGGGCAGTTTTTTTTAAAGGCCAGCATGGAAGAGTTACTGAGACAGCTTGCGATAGCAAATGCCAATCAGTAGCAAACAAATGCTAGTCTACAACAAGCAAGTGCTAATCAGCGGAGATCTGAGGTTCGTTTAACAGACCTGTTGCAGAAGCAAGAGCAGAGACTCCAACAAGTGGAGATGTTAATGCAGCAATGTCCGCAGACCAGTGAGGCCAGTGGTTCCAGTAATACACCACCATATTGTGTGAGCTGTTTACTGCCAAAACTGACTGGAAAGGTTGATCCAGAAGTGTTTTTAACCACATTTGAAAGGACTGCTGAAAGAGAAAAGTGGCCTAAGGAACAGTGGGCTGGACTGGTGGCTCCTCTATTAGCTGGGGAATCACAGAAAGCCTATTATGACCTAGAACCATACCAAGCAAAAGACTATGTGGTGCTAAAAACAGAAATATTGGCATGGCTGGGTGTCACCCTGGCTGTCCGGGCTCAGCATGTGCATAACTCGACTTTCCAATTGGAAAAACCCCCCAGGTCACAAATGTATGATCTCATTCACCTGAGCAGGAAGTAGCTGCAACCAGAAACTTTGACAGCACCATAGATTGTGGAACGTGTGGTAATGGATCGGTTCCTGAGATCTCTACCTACTGCTATCCAAAAGGGGGTAAGCCATGGAAACCCGGAAACGGCTGACAAGCTTGTGGATTTGGTAGAGAGGTACTCGGCTGCAGAGAACCTGACCGCCTCTCCCAGGCACTCACAGACTTTCCACCCTAAGACCATACCATCCCAGGCGGCAGGCAAGATGACTCCAAGGGGTAAGGGTGGAGAGAGTTAGAGGGTGGGAAGTTTTTAAAATGTATGGCGACCGCAGTCAAGGTCGCAGGAAGCAGCGAAAAAGTTGATGTGTTACCGTTGCCGGCAAGAGGGACATATTGCAGCCAATTGCCCAGTTGTGGATGAGCCTATGGAATGTAACTATCTAAGAGACAGACGTCAGTCGCTGTTTGTGACACTTGCATGCACTGCCACATGGGGAACTGAAAAACATTTATGCAAAATGTGTATTAATGGTAAAAATGTTGTTGTGTTGCTAGATTCAACTAGCCTGGTAACATTGATCAAAGCTGAATTAGTTACTACAGAGGTCTTTATGCATAACAAGGTGTCTGTTATTTGTGAACATGGGGACACCAGAGAGTATCCTGTAGCTAAAGTGTTTTTTGAGACCCCCAAAGGTAACCTAACTCATCAGGTGGGGTTGGTGCCTCACTTACCACATGATGCCATTGTGGGGAGGGATTTTCCAAAATTCTGGAAACTCTGGGATGGTCCTGAACCCCCCACGGAGGCCCCTAGAGGCCAGGAAGAGGAATCCCAGGTATACTCTGAGAATGGTGAGACCTCTCCAGATTTTCCCTTGTCGGTGTTGGCCGGAAACACTTGGGAAACTGGGTAGGAACCAACCTCTTCAGACAAAAACATGCCTTCTGTAGAGTTCTCTGATTTAGAGGTTCACAGGGAAAATGTTGCCACAGAACAGGTAAAAGACCCCACCCTAATAAATTGTGGTAAAAATAGATGGTGAATTAGTGAACTCAGATCTGTCTTGCGGTTACCCATACTTTATGGTGGAAAGGGACCTGTTGTATCGGGTTGCTCAAAAGGCGGATGAAACCATTGAGCAACTTGTGGTACCCAAACACTATAGGAAGTTGGTATTGGAATTAGCCCATGGGCACATTCTGGGAAGTCATTTGGGCGAAGAAAAACAGAGAGTGAGTCTTGCAGAGGTTCTATTGGCCTGGAGTCATGAAGGAAATAGAAAATTATTGTTCCTCCTGCCCTGTGTGTCAGAAGTCGGCACCTTTATCGCATTTCCGTAACCCACTGGTACCTCTCCCCATTATTGAGGTCCCCTTTGAGAGGGTCGCAATGGATTTGGTAGGTCCGATACTGAAGTCCGCTAGGGGGCATCAGTACATTTTGGTCATATTAGACTCAGCCACCCGTTATCCCGAAGTGATCCCTCTTAGAAATACCTCTGCCAAAACGATAGCCAAAGAGCTATTCCTGGCCTTCAGCCGTAAGGGTATTTGTAAGGAATTGCTTACAGACCAGGGTACCCCGTTTATGTCCAGGGTAATGAAAGAGTTGTGCAAGTTGTTCAGTGACACAATTACGTACATCCGTGTATCACCCTCAAACAGATGGGTTGGTTGAAAGGTTCAACAAAACCCTAAAACAAACGTTAAAAAAGGTGGTGAATCGAGATGGAAAGGATTAGGACTGTTTAATACCCTACCTGATGTTTTCTATTTGGGAAGTACCACAATCCTCTACCGGGTTCTCACCCTTCGAGTTACTCTGCGGTAGACACCCCAGAGGGTTGTTGGATATCGCCAAGGAAACTTGGGAAAGTGAGAGTTCTGTGATTGAGCATGTTGCCCTGATGCAACATAGAATTGCACAGGTAATGCCCATCGTCATAGAACACTTGGCCCAAGTGTAGTTAGCACAGCAAAGGGTGTATAACCGCAAGGCCAAGACCCATACTTTTTCACCGGGGGGATAGGGTGTTGGTACTAATCCCTACGGTCGAAAGCAAATTCCTGGCCAAATGGCAGGGCCCATATGAGATAATTGAACAATTGAGTGAGGTGAAGTACAGGGTCAGACAACCAGGGCGGCGAAAGGCAGAACAAATATACCACATTAATCTGTTGAAAGCCTGCAGGGATAGGGAATCTCTAGTCGCAGAAACCTTGGTATCACCGACTCAGTGTGATTGCTCAATTCCTGAGGAAGGAATAGCAGTCACCCTATCGAAACCCCAAAAACAGGAGGCGAAAGAGTTTGTGCTCCGCAACAGAGGTGTTCTCTGAGCTGACAAACATCTGGCGTAGAGCATGACATTATCACCCCGCCAGGTGAAAGGGGAAAACTAAAACCCTATAGAATACCGGAGGCCCAACGGGAGGCAATACGAGGGGAAGTTCAACGAATGCTTGAATTAGGTGTCATAGAAGAGTCCCAAAGTGACTGGTCCAGCCTGATCGTTTTAGTGCCCAAACCCGATGGGAGCTGGCGATTTTGTAACGATTTCCAGCAGTTGAATAAAGTTATAAAATTTGACACCTACCCATGCCACACATAGATGAACTAATCGACCGTCTGGGAACAGCCCGATATATGGCGACTCTTGATCTTACCAAGGGGTAATGGCAAATTTCCCTAGCTAAGTCAGCAAAGGAGAAAATGGCATTTGTAACACCAGAGGGGGCATTCCAATATAAAAGAATGCCGTTTGGGTTACAAAATGCACCAGACACATTCTAGCGGAAAATGGACAAAATTCTGAGGCCATTCTGCAGCCTACTTGGACGATGTGATTATCCACAGTACGGATTGGGCCTCACATCTGCCAAAAGTTTAAGCCGTACTAGACTCCATAAGGGAAGCTGGGTTCACGGCCAATCCAAAACAGTGTACCATTGGACAGGAAGAGGCCAAGTATTTGGGGTACACTATTGGGAGGGGAGTAATAAAACCCCAAGTCAACAAAGTGGAAGCCATAGATACTGTAGCTGACTGCGCCCCAACAGCAAGAAGCAGGTTCGAGCTTTCCTCAGAATTGCTGGATACTGTGATTCATTCCTCACTTTGCTTCGCAGGCTGTGCCACTAACCAACCTGACAACAGGGAAAGAGTCTACCATGGTGAAATGGACTCCGGAGACTGAAGCAGCCTTCCAGTCTTTAAAAAAAGCCTTATATAGCCAACCAGTGCTGTACTATCTTGACTTCGCTAAGGACTTTGTGGTACAGACTGATGCATCAGATGTAGACTTAGGAGCAGTCTTGTTCCAGGTTCGGAAGGGGGAAGAGCACCCAGTCATCCATCTCAGCAGGAAACTAAAATCCCATGAAGAGAATTATGCCACCATCGCGAAAGAGTGTCTAGCGGTGAAGTGGGCGTTAGATTCCCTGCGGTATTATTTGCTGGGTAGACGCTTTGATCTGATTACAGATCACGCGCCCTTAAAATGGATGGCTCAAAACAAGACCAATAGAAGGGTAAATAGGTGGTTTCTGGCCCTACAGGAGTTTAACTTTACCATAAAGCATTGCCCTGGTGTTCACATGGGAAATGTGGATGCCTTGTCTCAGGTACCTGTGTGCCTGAATGCCTGTGTTACAAACCCCAGTTTGAAACAAGAGGGGGGTATGTGACAGCAGGCAGGTAAAGACG
Source organism: Glandirana rugosa (assembly GCA_018402905.1). NCBI lineage: Eukaryota > Metazoa > Chordata > Amphibia > Anura > Ranidae > Glandirana > Glandirana rugosa. Next base: position 77,827 of record BLSH010277203.1, read on the forward strand.
CCTGGTTGCGTGCAGGATGGCAGGTACATCTGCCCAAGATTTAAAGTATATACAGACTTTTACCACTAGGGGGAGTGCTGGGAGTCTTGCAGGAGTAGAGGTAATGACCCCAGCTGAGTTGAGCTGGCTCATTAAGGCCTCTACAAGAACTCCCAGCTGGCCTAGGGGAGTTGCTCCACACTGGAACCAGTTTTGTGTCAATAGACTGGGGAGCTTAACATGCATCTTGTTCGGTAAGGCCTGTGTGCCTGAGTGTCCTGGAGAAAGATAGGAGCTAGGTACAGCAGTAGGCTGTACCTAGCTGACAGACAGGGAAACCTATTGTGTAGTCAGTGACCAAGGATTTATTTTGTTGTTTATTTTTGTTTTGCTGTCTCGCTGACTCTTGCAATTGCTGTCTCGCTGTACCTATTTTGTGTAATGAACCCTTCCAGGGAGGTCACACACGCCTGCTGCCGAGCTAACCCCCTTACAGTATATAGAACATATCTTATACATAGGAAAACGACAGACAACAGTGGTTAAAGTAGTTAAAGTGAAGGATTAGTTTATAAGGCCAAAAAAATCAGGAATAAATTCCTGCCAAGACACTGCCCCTCTCCCCACAAAATATTACAGGTATTTTTGCCATAATTCCCATGCATTCTGGGTGGCCAAGGTTGCACGAGCATTCTGGATGTCAGCCATTGCATACAATGAAGGATGGCCTTCAGCCGCTGTACTAGGGCTTGGCAGGGAAGGGTCAATGTCAATTGGCAGGGAGGTGATGTAGCTGATAGCATTTTTGCTCAGGAAATTGTGCAGGATGCAGCAGCACAACACCACATGGTTAATTTTGTATAATGCCAGGTCTATGGGAGTTAAAAACAGCCGAAAAAGATACGCCAAGATACCAAAGGTATTTTCCACCACCCTTCTGGCACGAGACAGTTTGTAGTTAAAGATCCTCTGCTCAGGGGTCAGGTTGCGCATGGGAAATGGCTTTATCAGATGGTCTCCTAGAGCAAAGGCCTCATCTGCCAGAAAGACAAAATTGAGGCCCTCCACATTTTCCTCCACAGGTGGAAAGTTTAGGGTGCCATTCTGGAGCCACTTGTAGAACTCTGTCTGCATAATGACTCCTCTGTCAGAGTTGCGGCCGTTCTTCCCAACATCCACATACATAAATTCATAATTCTCAGACACAATGACAAGCATCACTATGCTGCATATAGTTAAAAAAATAAGTGCCAAAGTCGGATGGTGGAGTAATCCTGACATGCTTCCCATCAATAGCACCCCCTGCAGTTGGGAAAATTCCATTGGTGGAAAAACTGTGTTACAACATCCTGCCATTGCTGTGGGTTGGAAGGAAACTGTGGAAAAAATCAAAAAACAAAACAATAACTACTTCAGCACATAACTTTGCAATCATATTTGACACAAAAATGCTTTGCCAACATAAGGATAGACTTAAAAGAGGAATTAAAGAGAAAAGTGTAAGGTGAAATTATCTACTTTCTCACCCCTCTCTGGTGACCCATTTGGGAACTTTCAGGGGGGAGGAGGTAATAGGTAGTTGTTTGGGACAGGTAACCCTCTCCAGTTCCATGATAGCTTACTACAGGAATAATGGTTGTTAGTTTGGCCACTCCCTCGTCTATTGCCAGCCCAGTGGACAGGTAAGAAGTGTCATAATCCAAAGCTACATACACACTATACAATCAGAATCACATTTTGCCATTAATATTGAAACAAACAATAGAATAGAAGGTCAAACCTAGGACGACAAATTAATAGTTAATCAAGCTGGCCCTTGTGTGATGAATGTGGGTATCAGATCACTGCCCTCCTCACTCACCGGTGACAGAGGTCCAATTGACCTCACACCACGCTTGTCAATAACGTAACAATGCCACCCTCAGCCGCTTTCAGCACAAAGATTTCCCAGCTTGCGGGACCACCGTCTAAGTGCCAGCCGCCTGATTGTTACTGGGCTAATTCAAACAATTAACCCTTTCAGTGACACTACTAACCTTTGACCCAGAGTGTTAGGTCTCCAACAATTAGCAATACCAATTATGATATTAGAACAATCACCTGTAACACAGGCTGTCACCACAAACAGGAATAGTCAGATGAGTTATCTTAAACAGTCACTCTCTTCAAAGGAACAGATTCGTTATAGCTTGCATCAAGAGTTTTAGGGACAAGATTAACACTTTTCAGAATAAGGTTTAATAATGAAAAGGTCAAGTTTGGTGCAGTAAAATATTTACAGAAAATTATGTTACAAAGCAATAAGAGACATAATACACAGCAGCAAAGAGATAAGGCAGAATAGAAGGGGAGAAAAGTAACTTGCATTTAAAATGTCCATGATCAATCAGAGATTCGATGATGAGTCCATGGGTTCTCGGATGTTCGTTCTTTGATGGTAAGGTGAAAACTGAGAGCTGTCCCTTTCATTCCCTTTTTCTCTGGGTGTAAAGGGGTGGGACCGAATGCCCCTGGCCACTCACATGGGTAAGGAGGGCCGTGGGCTGTCCAGGGTGGACCGTGGAATAATAATCTTCCCTAATATGCAATTCGCAGTATAAAACCATATCTCGGGATGGAATTATCGTGCAAAGTCACCATTATGGAATTTGAGTTCAGCAGCCACAGTGCATCAAGACAAACCCAAACGTGACAGCCTTATCGCTCTCTGATCCTGGGAAGAGGATAAAATATCAGTGGGTTCCTTTATAAGTGAATTCATCGACCTTTGGGTTCGTTTTAATCGGTATGCCTTCCCATATACAGATATACACTTTTTATTAATATGTCACGTTCCTATCTGGAGTTATGAACTGTGGGTATATTAAGCACCAACAAAGTACCTGGTGTCCCAAGTACTGGACATCAGTCATGCCGATCTGACACTTACTGGTCAGGCTCTGGCCTGCTGCAGAACGGCATGACAGAGGCCATGCGCTCATGATGGGCTTTGATCATGTTCACATGAAAGGCCTTCTGCTGTCTACTCCCTTCTCCCAACCTGACTAGGTAGGTGACATCATTCAGATGCTGGGTGATGGGGTAAGGGCCTTTCCATGCTGCTTGGAGTTTGTTCTGCCACAAGGGAAGCAGAACATATACCAGCTGACCAATGTTATATGTCTGCTCCCTAGCATTGCAGTCATACCAACATTTCTGCCTGGTCTGGGCCTAGGTCATGTTTTCCTGCACAATCCCCACCAACGTCTCTATTTTATCCCGGAATCTTAGGATGTAATCTACAACAGAAACCTCTGGCTCGGCAATCTTGCCCTCCCAGGTCTCACATATTAGGTCCAGGGGGCCTCTTACCCTCCATCCGTACAGCAGTTCAAATGGCAAAAAGCATATGGACTCCTGGGCACCTCTCTGTAAGCAAACAGCAGATGGGGCAGATATTGTTCCCAGTCCTTACCCTGGGACTCCACAAAGGTGCACAACATTTGTTTCAGGGTACCATTGAAACGCTCACACAAGCCATTTGTTTTTGGATGATAAGGACTGGCCATGATATGCGTCATCTGTATTTTCTGGCAGAGAGCTTGCATCAAGTCAGACACAAACTGGGGGCCTTGATCACTAATGAGTTCGGCCAGGAATCCCATTCTTGTGAAGATTCCCAGCAAAGCATCAGCGACCTTGACTGCACAGAGGGAGGAGAGAGCCACCGCCTCTGGATAACGCGTGGCATAGTTAACGACTGTCAGGATAAAATGTTTGCCTGAACTGCTAGGGATGGCTAGAGGCCCATCAATATCCATCCAGAGGAATTTGCCAGTACTCTCTGCTCAGATCCATGATCGTGATATAGCCGGCAGCCGCCAGCCTATCCAACAACTCATCGATCCGGAGCATGGGGTAGGCATCTGCAGTGGTGATAGCATTCAGCTTTCGGTAGTCCACACAGAACCTGGACGTCTGATCCTTTTTGGGGAACAGGACCACTGGGGATGGCCAGGCACTGTGGGACTTCTGAATCACCTCCAGCTACAGAATTTCCTCCACTTCCTTCTTCATGTCGGCCAGCACCTCCAGAGATACGCAATAGGCTGACTGTTTAATGGGGGGATTTGCCCCAGTGTCCACCTTGACAGCGAGGTCCATACACCCAGGTTTCCCCGTAAACCTACTACCATGTACTGCCAGCACTTCCTTCAGCCCAAGTACCTGTGCGGGGGTAAGATTGGGGTTTATCAGGAGGTCGGAGTTTAACTCCCTGGTGTCAGCTAACAAGTCTAGGAGTGGGTCAGCCTCTTCAGGCTCTGGCCTGCTGCAGACCGGCATGACATAGGCCGTGCGCTCATGATGGGCTTTGATCATGTTCACATGAAAGGCCTTCTGCCATCTACTCCCTTCTCCCAACCTGACTAGGTAGGTGACATCATTCAGATGCTGGGTGATGGGGTACAGGCCCTTCCCATGCTGCTTGGAGATTGTTCTGCCGCAAGGGAAGTGGAACATACACCAGCTGACCAATGTTATATGTCCGCTCCCTAGCATTGCAGTCATACCAACATTTCTGCCTGGTCTGGACCTGGGTCATGTTTTCCCGCACAATCCCCACCAACGTCTCCATTTATCCCGGAATCTTAGGATGTAATCTACAACAGAAACCTCTGGCTCTGCAATCTTGCCCTCAGAGGTCTTGCATATTAGGTCCAGGGGGCCTCTTATCCTCTGTCCATACAGCAGTTCAAATGGCAAAAAGCCTGTGGACTCCTGGGGCACCTCTCTGTAAGCAAACAGCAGATGAGGCAGATATCATTCCCAATCCTTACCCTTGGACTCCACAAAGGTGCGCAACATTTGTTATAGGGTATCATTGAAACGCTCGCACAAGCCATTTGTTTGTGGATGATAAGGACTGGCAATGATATGTGTCATCTGTATTTTCTGGCAGAGTACGTGCATCAAGTCAGACACAAACTGGGGGCCTTGATCGCTAATGAGTTCGGCCAGGAATCCCACTCTTGTGAAGATTTGCAGCAAAGCATCAGCGACCTTGTCTGCACGGAGGGAGGAGAGAGCCACCGCCTCCGGATAACGCGTAGCATATTCAACGACTGTCAGGATAAAACATTTGCCTGAACTGCTAGGGATGGCTAGAGGCCCAACAATATCCACTGCCATGAGCATCAAGAGGAAAGAAAGCCGCTCCAGGTGGATGTGATAACTCCAAAGGCTGGGTGCACGTCAGGTCCGTGAACTGTAGCACATGAAATTCAAGAAGAAGATAGACAGCACTCCAGCGGAGTCAGAGGGATAATCCAATGTATTTTATTTTTAAGACATAAAAAAAATCCAAGAAAAGTCATGAAACATAAAGGAACATGTCCACTGGCAAGTGGGTGGCAAGGAGATTAACGCGTTTCACGGAACCCAGTCCGCTTAGTCATAATCTAGCCACTGCCACCCTCTTAAAAGGTTTGTCAATCACAGGCAAAGGTTTTAGAGGAGCCCAGAGTACATCTCCTACCTTGCCAACTCGCTGGCAGGTGACACAGGACTGACAGTAATCAGTATGTCCGTAAGCATGGTAGGCCAATAGAAGTTATGCATTAACCGAACCCCGGGTATTAGTGATCCCCATGTGACCTGCTAGGGGAATCTCGTGGGCCAACTTTAGGAGCTGTCCCCTGAATGGACTGGGTACCACAAGCTGCCTGTTACCTAAATCAGGGTTGTTCCCCTCTGTAGGCAAACTCTCCCTGTATAGTTTCCCTTTGTCCCAGTAAACCTTTTGTTTGTCATTCTTGGTAGGGGGGCTATCAGCTAGACTCCTGAGCTGTGCCAGTGTTTGGTTTGTCTGCAGTGCTGCTTCAAAGGCAGAACTACAAGTCCCAGCAAACAATCCTGCGGCAAACATGGACAGCTGCTGAGGCCCAACAGAGGTGGAATCCACTGGGTCAGAACATGGAGAGGGCCCAGAGATCTCCTCTTGCCGTTCTGCGACCCGGGCCTGTACCTCCACAGCCCTTGCAGCACTGCAAGTGTCCACCAGTATTGGTACTACAACATCATCATTATAATAAATGAATTGGCGCAGCGCTAAAATAAATACAATATAAATGACACTGAAGACATTAAAAAGTCCATATATCAATGTGATGAAAAGACTGTAATCCTGTGCGATCAAGTGATCCAAAAATGGAAGGGATAGGAGACCACCACCATCACCGCACACACTGCCTCTTAACCCCTGCAGTGGATCCTCATCACAAAGGTGACATTAGCATGTAACAGCAAAGTGCAAATATCCTGGTTGCGGTGCTCCTCGCCAATACAAAGATGTTCCTTATGTATCCACTTCTCTCAATAAGGTCACACTCGGACATATATCATAAAAGGATAAAAAGAACGGGCATCTCATAGTGCAATTTGTATAACATGCATTTATTGAGGTTGTTAATATTGCACTTACATCATCCAAATAGAATTTGCGCCTGTACACAATGTATTGGAAACAATCCACGCTTCCTGACGAAAAGATGGCCTAGTCCTAGTAGTCAGTCTCGTCCTGTGCCACAGACTCTTCCCCTACCGGTTTCATCATAGATTCACGTCATCAGGGAACTGCACCACACCCCCTGATGACGGTGGAGCTTTGTGTGTCCCTGCCCGTGATATCATTACACCATGGTTTGGGTAATTATTAAGTAAATGTGACCTCCAAAAGATGAAGAGTGTGTATGGGAGATTACATGTCAGGAGATACAGTATTTTGATATGAAGACTTATCTTTGACATAATAAGAAGGCCTCAGGCACTCTGCAGGATTTAAAACACAAATAACATTTGAAAAGTTTTTTTTTTATGGGGGGCGGGGGGGGGTAAGGCCCGAAATGTAGTTCACCAAAATGATTGTGAAGTTACCAGGCTGGGTGTGTATGGACACATGATAACATGCTTGAGAGGATAGTATATGAAAATAGGCGTGTAGAGGAAAAAAGGAGCTGAAAAACCATAGAGCATGTATGAGGCCAAAGGGGACATTCACAGCATAATCTAATCTTGTCAATTATGTGTTCAAAAAAAGGGAAAATCAAACATTAGCAAACACAAACACATAGAATGTGGAATTAACATGAAACCTACCTTAACCACTTGCTGACCGCGTACTGTACATATGCGGCGGTCAGGCGCTGTCTTGCGAATCGCTGTATATAAGCGGCAATCCCCGCGTGCCCAGTTAGCGGGTGGGAGCGCACGGTCTCTGCAGGTGTGTGCCCGCGGCTCGGGTGGACCCGATGTCTGCTGGCAAGCCGCGACGACCTGCCAGAGAGAAAGAACGGGGAACCACCAATGTAAACACGGAGGTTCCCCGCTCTGTCAGTGGGCATGTAAGAGATCTACTGATCCCTGTCACTGGGGTCAGTTAGATCTCTTAGGTCCATGGTAGCCCAGCCCCCTCACAGTTAGAACACGCATAAGGAAAACAGTTAACCCCTAGATCTCCCCCTGCAGGTTAACCCCTTCACTGCCAATGACATTTATACAGTAATCAGTGGATATTTAAATTTATGATCTCTGTATAAATGCCATTGGTCCAAAAAAAAGTGTCAAAAATGTCCGACATGTCCGCTCCAATATCAAAGTCCCGATAAAAATCACAGATCGCCGCCATTACTAGTAAAAAGAAAAAAAGAAAAAGTAAAAACGCCAGAAATTAGTTCTCGTGGTTTGTAAACATGGCAACTTTTGCGCAAACCAATCAAATTCCAGAAACAAACGGGAGACGCCTCTAAGAAATTTTTATTATTAAAAAACATCAGCCAAATGGCTACTCACATGAATAAAAAGGGTATGGCACATAGAACCGGGAGAATGCTCAACCGGTAATAATATGGCATCAGTTCCCGAGACCTAGTAGGCAGCTACTCATCTGTGCGGATGGGATCGTCAAATGGGACTGTCCGTTCGCGGAACCTTCCGTTCGTGGAGTCGTCCATAGATGGTAGGAACGAACGTCTCTGTGCCGGCAACCTGGGGATATCAGAACGAGGCTTGGCTGCACTGGTCGCAGCGGGGCGATGCCATCAATCCGTGACGCGTTTCAGAGCGTACAGACCGCGATGTAGAGGCAGTCGCGCTCTTTCATCAGGCTACAGGTTCCTACCATCTACGGATGACTCCACGAACGGACGGTTCCATGAACGGACAGCCCCATTTGACGATCCCATCTGCACGGATGAGTAGCTGCCTACTAGGTCTCGGGAACTGATGCCATATTATTTACCGGTTGAGCATTCTCCCGGTTCTATGTGCCATACCCTTTTTAGTCATGTGAGTATCCATTTGGCTGATGTTTTTTAATAATAAAAATTTCTTACAGTTTACACTTAGAGGCACCTCCCTTTTGTTTCTTGTCTACAGGTGCGGTTTTGGCTTCCCCCCATATGAGAGCAGCCCTGAGTGTTTATACCGGATTCTCTTTTTTATCAACATTATTGGACATTTATGCATTTCTTTGGACCTTGCTATTTTTTTTTACTAACTATATGAGGAATATTTAGTATAAATAGAAGAATATAAATTGGCCAAAACCGATAAATACATTTGTTTTTTTATATATTTTTTTTGGATTTGTGTTTTAGCAAAAAGGTAAGAAATATTGATTTTTTGCAAAATTGTCGCTATTTTTTTGTTTATAGCGGTGATCAGAAATGATGTAGAGGTGATCAAATACCACCAAAAGAAAGCTCTATTTGTGGGGAAAAAAGGACACAATTTTGTTTGGGTACAACATCACACAACCGTGCAACTGTCAATTAAAGCGACGTAGTGCCGAATCGCAAAAAGTGCTCTGTTCCTACAGTGGGAAACCCTCCCGGGGGTGAAGTGGTTAATATAGTCCTTCTTCAGCACCTGAATGATGGCTGAGCAGGTCTCAGGAATAATAACTCCAAGAGCTTGGGGAGAGATCCCAGTAGTAAACTTCAGGTCCTGGAGGCTTCTCCCTGTCGCCAGGTACCAGAAGGTGGCAAAGAGCATTTGAAACGTGATGGAAATGCACATGCATGTGTCCTGCTTCTGGATATAGGAGGACACCAATGCCAAGAGGTGGTTAAAGCAGGGATCCGTCATCTGAACATAATTCCAAAAATCATCAGTATTATTCTCCTGGAGCTCACTGAATAAGGACATATGACCTAATTGGTCACGATTAAGCAACCAATTTTTGGTCCAATAACTCCTCTTTCTCCTCCTCCTGCGTTGGACTTGGGTCCAAACAAGAACTCCTAGCCCAACAACAGCAAGGTTCTCTAGTTCCCAACATGGCTAGTTGATGAACGACCGATTGGTAACGATCTGAAAATCATGATTCAACGCTCACTAAACTTCAGCTAACACAAAATTAGCAGAAGGGGCCAAAAGGGAGACGCACGTAAAGTGGCCTTCCTCTTTATACGCTTGTAACACGTCACTTTGTTCGCCTTGGTCGGACGATTGCTTGACTTACGTTAGTATGCTAGACACAACCGCCAACAGCCAATTTGGACAAAAGTTGGACTTTCGGTTGGCCAACAATCGGCACGTGTGTACGAGGCTTAAGAATAGTCAAAGCTCAGTTTGTTTTCCTTTGCTGTTGCTGTTACTGCTGCATTCCTACCACGTGGCCTTTTTAATCTTTGGTGGAGAGGACACATGGAAAAACTTTGCCATATCCTTGCAAGGGGCAGATTATAAAGGGGGGTATAGTAGTGGGGCAGATAAGGGGGTGAGGAAGATGAGAAAAGAGGCACAGTGGTCAGGTTCACTGCACAATGTTCGCATATTTCTCCTTCCGGTGAAATGCA
>BLSH010277203.1:89288-104636 GCA_018402905.1 Glandirana rugosa
GTTACCCTAATTAACTTAGAGGAAGAACCAACCATGTAGTGTATTGAACAAGTAAGCAGATAGGCATATGCAGATGAATTAGTTAACTCTGAGGGGGGGGAGCTGGGTGGGGGGGTAATTAATTACAAATGGTATTTGTAATATGCAGCATGAAGGGGGCTAATGTATTGCCATTGGTCACTGATGCATTAGTTACCAGTGGCAGTTAATTAATCCCATTGTGCTACATTAGTGGCAACAGTGTCAGTGTTCATTAACCCCTGTATGCTGCTGCATGAAGGGGTTCATAAACACTGACACTGGTGCCACTAATGCAGCATGAAGGGGGTTAATTAACTACCACTGGTAACTAATGCATCAGTGACCAATGGCAATACATTAACCCCCTTCATGCTGCATATTACAAATACCATTCGTAATTAACCACTTGTCGACCGGCTGCAGTACATATACTGCGAAAGGGCGGCAGCTACCGGCACCGCAATGACCCGTATATCGCTGGCTGTTTCAGGCACATGCCCCCACCCGCCTACTCCCCTGTGATGTGACGGAGTCTGTTAGCAGATCCCAGCCAATTATTCATGGCTGGGACCTGCTGCTCAGCTGTGTTCAATCACAGCCGAGAGTCCTGTGTTGACAATCAACACAGGGCTCTGTACAGAGGAAACGATTGCTTTGTTTCTTTACCCTGCAAAGCTGGGAAAATAAACAAATACATCTGTGGTAAAAATCAACACATATTACACACATTACACATTGTTAGGCACACAATTAACCCCTTGGTTGCCCCTAGATGTTAACCCCTTCCCAGCCAGTGTCATTAGTAGAGTGACAGTGAATATTATTAGCTCCGATCACTGTATTAGTGTCACTGGTGATGTTAGTGTCACCATTCCAGTCCAACTATAAGTCACTGATCACCTCCATTAATGATATATATAAAAAAAAAATTGCCAGTATACCGCATCATTTAGTAGACGCTATAGCAAACCAATTAGTAAACACAAATTTTTTTTAAGACATAATTTTATTAAGACAAAATTTATGACAATTTTTTTATTTTTATTAATTATTATTTTATTGGATATGTTTTATAGCAGAAAGTAAAAAAAAAAATTTCCGGGGAGGGGGGAGCGCAGTTTGCCAAATTCGCCCTGTGCACCGGATGACCTTATCCCGGCACAGAGAAGAACAGCTAGCACCAAAGACCTCTCTATTTTTGCTACACCAAAAGGTGCCCGTGGTCCCTTCCTACAAAGGGCATTCTCAAGGATCTAACTGAGTCTGAGCTAGATCAAAGCAACTGTGCTAGCTGGTCCTGAGAGTAGTAGTTCTACAAGCAAGTGTGCTGGAGGTAGAAGAGAAGTGTGTATATAGGTTAAATCCCCGAAGAGCTCTGCTGATAGTGGACATCCCATATTTACCCTTCCCCATCCAAGTTCAAATCCCCCTAATAAAAAAAACAAAGCTGCAAGGGCTGTTTCTTGACTCCAGAGTGTATGGAAGGTTCATGTGCCTGGCTGTGCAGGGTGGGAGGTAACCAACATTCACCAGCGGCTCCTACGGAGGTAGCACTAGACTTGTATCACTGGATGCCCTGTCATTGTCCTATTTCTATTTCTATTATGGCTGTATGAACTCAATAGTTCTCCTTTAATCTTTGTCAAAAGAATTGTTTGTATTTTATAAATATTTGTGTGAGTTATGCTTCAAAAATCCTGCTTCTATACAAAATCCCATTTTTTCTAACAATGTATAGATGAGGCTTCCCATATTGCAACCATACATAGACTTTTTTTAATCCCCTACATTTTTTATCGCACATTCTCCGCTTACTCAATAGGAAAAAAGTTTGGGGAGGACAGATGTTTTATTTAAAATACACTGGCTCCCTCTTCTGACGGTAAAATGTTTCAGCGCCCTGTTACCTTACAATCAAAGTCCTGTTTGCATATTACACTTTTTAGTCATTATACTGCACTGCATTGTGGAGGATTAATGGAATCCTGACAACTGAGTGATAGGACACACATCAGTAACTTCAAATACTTATTTAGTATAGATACATATTTATCTCTCTTTATCTGTACCACCAAACTTAACTTTTAGGGCTGGTTCACACCACAAAAATGCACTCCAGATCTGTTCCGGATGCTTTTACACATGTGCGTTTTTACCGCGTTTTTGAAGTGTTCTGTTGCATTTTTCATGCATTTCCGGATGCATCCCAGATACTTTTTTTCTTATTACCAGTTTTTTTTTTTTTTTTACTGTACTGGGGTCCGGTGCATTCTTTATGCAATTTTGATGCGTTCCAATGTATTCGGTGCATTTATGAAGCGTTTTACCGTGTTCCAGTACAGTCCAGTGTAGGAAGATTGCAGCACGTTCAACATTTTTTTCTGGAACTGGAATGCCCTGAAACTGACTGTACTGGTGTGAACTATTCCATTGAAATCAATATAACCTACTTTTCATGTGTTTTTGATGCCGAAAAAAATGCACTGGACTGCACGTGGTGTGAACTGGTCCTAGAGGCATGAAATCAGTGTGTGAATAATAAAGGTGTAAGAAAAAGGCAAAACTTTTTTTTTTCTTCATTTTGGATAGAGTAAGGGCCAGTTCACACCACATTTATTTCTGCATCAAAAATGCATGGTTTGCAATGGCATAGTTCACACCAGTGCAGTCAGTTCCAGAAAAAAAGTAGAACATGCTGCATTTTTCTTGCACTGGACTGTACTGAAATGTGGGAAAACCCATTAAAAACACACCGGAATGCACTGGAACATATAAAAAATGCACAAAAAATGCACCAGAACATGCCAAAAAGGTGTTAAAAATGCACATGCAAAAACGCACCCGGAATGGGTCTGGAGTGCGTTTTTGTGGTGTGAACCAACCCTCAGGGAGGGTTATAATACTTGTCAGTTTTGTTTTTGAAATCTGCGCCCCTTTCAAGAGACCTTCTTTCACAGTCTGTCTTTTAGACACAATAGGAGGTTAGAGGAAATCTCTTCAGCTGGCACTGGAATAAATGTTTCTTCTCTGCTCTTGTTTTGTTGACAATGCAAAATTTGGTATTTCTCCCTACTTTTATTCCTGGTAACAATAGTCCCCAGAAAAAATACAGAGGATGAATTTCCACAGGAGGGAAACGGAAAACAATAAACACCTGGCAGGGCTTATAAAAAAAATGTGACTTTAGATGCACTTTAAAGTTAGCGATCCACAAATAATTAGTGATGACAGCCACCAAAGGCATTTATGATTTCTTTGCATGTACTTTTGACCTCCACCCCTGCATTCCTGGAAAAAGTACTGCTACAATTTTGAGTATCAGACCTACTATACTCATATTATTTTTTTGCATAATTCTCTGCATAGCTCAGGGCCTGTTTACATCAGTCAGGCTCATTGTAGCTTGTATAACCCATGCATGTTAACACATACAGTATTATGTCACACATTAACGTGCATTGTGTTAGGTAGCCCATATAATTGCTGAACTGTCTAAAGCACCGCAATAGACCTAAAATTGTACCTGCATCTGCACCAGAGCTCATGGTAGTAACACTCATCTTGTGGTAGTGCATGCGATAACACAGGAGCTATGAACCACACACCAGCATCATAAATGGGCCTAATGGGCAGATGTTAAACAGAAATAACAGGCTTAGAACTGAACTTCACCCAAAAGGGGAAGTTCCACTTGTTTGCACCCCCCCCCCCCCCACATTTGGCACTTTTGAGGGGGGGGGAGTAGGGTTGTCACCTTTTCTTCAAGCCAAACCTGAACACTTTAGTGCCCAGGGACACTTTTGGGTGCCCTAAGGAGAGTAGTAATGTGGTGGGCATAGCATGCCGCATTGAACAGTGGGTGTGGCCAAATTGCTCTTGCTGATAATCTCCCTGCCCCCCCAGTGATGTCGAACCGGCCCCTAGACAGCCGCCCGCAGCTCCTGGATGGCAACAGATTTTTGTGTATCTATCTTGGTTACTTGCAAAGAAAGGTTGTTATACTCATAGGCTGAAAGCTGCAACATCCTTGAAATACTACGTACACAAGATACAGTGGGGATCAAAAGTTTGGGCACCCCAGGTAAAAATTTGTATTAATGTGCATAAAGAAGCCAAGGAAAGATGGAAAAATCTCCAAAAGGCATCAAATTACAGATTAGACATTCTTATAATATGTCAACAAAAGTTGGATTTTATTTCCATCATTGACACTTTCAAAATTACAGAAAACAAAAAAATGGCGTCTTCAAAAGTTTGGGCACCCTGCAGAATTTATAGCATGAACTGACCCCTTTGCAAGGCTGAGACCTGCCAGGTTTCTTTGATTGTTCTCAATCATCATCTGGGAAGACCAGGTGATGTCAATCTCAAAGGTTTTAAATGCCCAGACTCATCTGACCTTGCCCCAACAATCAGCACCATGGGATCTTCTAAGCAGTTGTCTAGAAACCTGAAACTGAAAATAGTTGACGCTCACAAAGCTGGAGAAGGCTATAAGAAGATAGCAAAGCGTTTTCCGATGTCAATATCCTCTGTTCGGAATGTAATTAAGAAATGGCAGTCATCAGGAACAGTGGAAGTTAAAGCAAGATCTGGAAGACAGAGAAAAATATCAGACAGAACAGCTCGCAGGATTGTGAGAAAAACAATTCAAAACCCACGTTTGACTGCACGATCCCTCCAGAAAGATCTGGCAGACACTGGAGTTGTGGTACACTATTCCACTATAAAGAGATACTTGTACAAATATGGTCTTCATGGAAGAGTCATCAGAAAAAAACCTCTTCTATGTCCTCACCACAAATATCAGCGTTTGAACTTTGCAAATGAACATATAGACAAGCCTGATGCATTTTGGAAACAAGTTCTGTGGACCGATGAGGTTAAAATTTAACTTTTTGGCCGGAATGAGCAAAGGTACATTTGGAGAAGAAGGGGCACAGAATTTAATGAAAAGAACCTCTGTTCAACTGTTAAGCATGGGGGTGGATCAATCATGCTTTGGGGTTGTATTGCAGCCAGTGGCACAGGGAACATCTCACGAGTAGAAGGAAAAATGGATTCAATAAATTTTCAGCAAATTTTGGATGGTAACTTGATGCCATCTGTGAAAAAGCTGAAGTTAAAGAGAGGATGACTTCTACAAATGGATAATGATCCTAAACACACCTCGAAATCCACGGGGGATTACATCAAGAGGCGTAAACTGAAGGTTTTGCCATGGCCTTCACAATCTCCTGACCTCAACATAATTGAAAATCTATGGATAGACCTTTGAAGAGCAGTGCGTGACAGACAGCCCAGAAATCTCAAAGAACTGGAAGACTTTTGTAAGGAAGAATGGGCAAAGATACCTCAAACAAGAATTGAAAGACTCTTGGCTGGCTACAAAAAGCATTTACAAGCTGTGATACTTGCCAAAGGGGGCAGTACAAGATATTAACTCTGCAGGGTGCCCAAACTTTTGCAGACACCATTTTTTTGTTTTCTGTTATTTTGAAAGTGTAAATCATGGAAATAAAATCTAACTTTTGTTGACATATTATAAGAATATCTAATCTGTAATTTGATGCCTTTTGGAGATTTTTCCATCATTCCTTGGCTTCTTTATGCACATTAATACACATTTTTACCTGGGGTGCCCAAACTTTCCATCCCCACTGTGTCTCCCATGGGACTATGCTGCAGAAATAGAAATCACACATTGCAGTACTGTGTATACATTTTGGTTAAAAAAGTTTTCTTTATTTGACCAACGTGATTAAAAACACATATGTGTCATTTGTCAATATGAGCCACGCCCTGGACCATACAGAAGCATAGGACACTGTTATTATACAAAAGAGTTAAAAATTGAATTGCATAACTACCAACATTGACCCAACGCGTTTCAACTTCAAAGTCTTCCTCAGAGAATAGAAGCTATCCTGTATTTACAATAGAAAGAGGCATGTGAAAGACAATTTTACATGAAGTACTATTTAGTCATAATATAACCACATTATACATGCAATATTATATGTTTGACTTACAACAATAATGAGCGTGGCCAGTGTATCAATACCAACCACAGATGTCAGCGGTGAAAGCAGCGCGGCCCAGGTTCCAGCCCGGAAGGGACTCTCGGCCCCACAGAGGATCAGTGACTACTGGGAGGGGAATGATATAGGCACACCCAGTGTCCACTAGATTAAAGCAAAGAGAGGTACTAGATAGTTATCAGAGATTGTTAAAGGAGACCTGAATGCTCACAGACTGTCACAAGTACATTAACAGAAAGTGGGGGGATGAAAAATTGTTTTGTTTGTAAGCATTGCCCCACAAGCAAGCATGTTAGCATACCTGGTAAGAAATTAAGAAATTGAATAGGAGCAAGTTGATTGATATAAGATGTAGAAAACCCTCCGCTACCCTCCTAAAGCCCTCCTGGGACCCTCCTGAGACTCTATGATAAACATAAGGAAGGGCAACAAAGAAGGTAAAATAACCATAGCAAGATGGCATCTTTGTTATTTAGCACAGACTGGATAGATTTGTACCTTTCTTGGGAGCGGGACATCTAGGCTGCAGTCAGGGAATACTAGGAAAACAAGGTCCTATATATGGCCAAAATCAGCGGGACAGGAGCCCGCTCAATCACTACCAGCTGGTATCACTTAACATTGATCCCCCTCGGCTTTCACCCCGCCCGCCACTCATCACCCAGGGGGCAGAAATGGCCACCACCGAAGATGTCACACGCTGGAGATAGTGTGTGCCGGGCACACACGTGACATTCGTGCATGTGCAAAGGCACCCCAGGGTGTGAAGGAGGGTATTGGGGGAGGAGCCGACAGTGCGGACGTGTGCCTCAACTCAGACCCCAAAGCGGCCCAAAAGGCAAGACAGGGGAAGCTTGTCAGATTGGAAAAAGGTATTTCCCCCAACGTCTGCGCTGGGGAACCAGGCATGACCATCCCGGCTAAAGCCGGGCAGCGCCACCATCTAGTGGTCAGAACAGAAACCGATAACCAAAGTACAGTGCATGTAATAGTTGACAGAAAGATTCACTGGAAAATCTCCAAAAAATTTAAATCACAAACAATTAATACATTATTCAATTGGGGCAACAACTAGAAGAGAATTTTTTGTATATAAAATAAAACAAAAAGTCTTGGTTACTTGGGGAGCCACAGCCTGGTCTGAATAATGTGTCTGGATTTCAGTCCACCTGAAAAGAAGGTGGCAACCCTAGAGGGGAGAACGGGTACCTGGTTTTGATAGATATTTGTTCCCACTTCCAGTTAGATTTCCACAGCGATCTGGGTGGAAGTTCTCCCTCCCCCTCCTTCCACCCACACCCTTCTGGAACACATCACAGCTTCCAGAAGACAGCGGGACCATTCACAAAGCACAGCGCAGCTTGTGCATGCACAGGAGGAAACTGTTTTTTAGGCTTCATTGTCGGTTTTCCTTACCTAAGATGCAGGCACCTGCACCCAAAGCTGATTGAAGAATCGGCTCGTGTGAAGACATCACTGGATCCCTGGACAGGTAAGTGTCCATATATTAAAATTCATCAGCTACAGTATTTGTAGCTGCTGACTTTTAATTTTTTGGGGTAGCCTGGAGCTCCTCTTTATCAGCTCAGGGAAGACAAACACTATTCGGTGAATCCTGTGGAAATTAGAAGTAGTTTTAATAGCATATTAAAAAAACACCAGATTAATTAACAACAGTGTAGAAATTTTACAGTAGAGAATATCATCACCCAATTATATTATATACTGGGCTGGTCACTAGATGGAGCAATCTGCTTGCTAGAAAGCTTGCAGTGATCAGAAGAAAAAAAAAAAAAAACATTTAGAGCGATTCACAACAGGAATGTGATTCCTGTGCAATTTGAGTGCAGTGTGTTCATTTTGAATGGACTGAAATGCATGCACTTCATTTAAAAACACAGTGAAGGCAAACACACTGCGTTTGCTATCTGCCTTTGGGGTGTCATTAATTTTACACTGTCACCCACTGCAGATCGCAGAGACATCATATTTTGAACGCGGTGTGGGAAACGTCCACGGAACGCGGATTTCCAGCACTACGTTCCTGTGTGAACCAAGACCCCTTCACATCAGATGCAATGCGATGCATTTTTGACTGCATTCCATGTGCAGACAGTCCAAATTCCAGGTCAACCTATGGGCATATTTCACACTATTGCAGTGCAGTGCCATGCAGTCGACAAGTACAGCAAGCTGAATTTTTCTGCACTGCAAATTCACAGAAATGTGCGCAAATGCATGTAAGTGCATGAAAATGCACTGCAACACAGGGAAGTGTACATAATAACCTAAAGAAGAAAGAAGATGGAAGTGACCTCAAAGGAAATGCAATCTTATGGAAATTGTATCGCAAATGCATGCAAATGCGCGTAAAAGACGCACATCAAATGCACGTCATTGCCCATTCAAAAACAAGCGGTAAGTCCCAGTTCACACTTGTGCGATGCGGCAACCAACATGATTCCAGTGCCACTTCCCACATCGCATCTCACTCACAGCAGGTTACACTGCCCTCTGCGAACCACCGTGGGTGTCAATGTAAAGTTAATGACAACCCCAAATCAGTTTGCAGATCGCAGTGCAAACTGTGAAAAGGGACAGGAATCGGATCGCATCTGATTCCAGTGCAAACCAAAACAATTTCAGCTATACAGTTTGTATGACTGAATTTGCATCGCACAGAGATCGTATGTGATGTGTACAGCAATGCGTTTCAAATCGCATGCGATGTCTGGCATCGCACTAGTGTGAACCCAGCCTTAATGTACAGTTTCTGGTGTGAATGGGCCCTGGTTTACACTATGAATTGCACAGGAACATATTGTGCCATCCTGTATGATTCTCATGCGATCCGGGTGCAGTGCAATTTCAGACCATTCATTTGAATGGGCTGAAAGTGAGCCTGACCACACCAAAAGTAGTGCATGGACTACTTTACAAAACACACAGCAACCAGGTCACATGGTAGTACTTTACCATGTAATCTGGTGCAAGCAAACACACTGCGTTTCCAACCTGCATTTGGGGTGTCGTTAAGTTAACACTGACACCCGCAGCAAATTGCAAATGCAGTGCGTTTTGAACATAGGAACGCACAGAATACGGGTTCTGGTGCAAGCTGGCTGAAAATCAGTAGTTCCACAGGACGTTAGGATTCCAGTATATACCTTTCCTGTGACATGGGATTGCAAGCTGCACATCCCCCCCAAAGCAACCATATACATGAGTAATTAAATAGTAATAAATAAAAGCACACATGTGTAATGGCAGTAAAATGGCCATGACACCTTTATTGGTTTAAATATAATAAATAAATAATATTTATTGAACTAAATTAAGCAAATATTGAATAATATCCCACAAGGGTGACAAACTACATAAAGTGCCTGCGGCAAGGGGGGAGGGAGGGGAGCTTTCTATGCTGTTCCTGACCCGCTGAAGTCGGTCCGATGAAGGAGTCCTTTATATAGGGAACCCCATGAGCCATGGAAAGTGCTAAAAGAAACACATGGAAACCCCATTTTCCCACCAAAGTACACAAGCCAGGCAAGCTGAGATTTTAAAGGGCCACTAACTCGATAATTAAAAGTAGCCAGAGGGGAATATATAAGTGAGAAACCAAGGGGGGGGGGGGGGCTGTAGCCACAAGCCCATGCAAGTTAGCCCAAATAAATTGTTCTCCTTTTTTATCATTCTTTCAGGTTCATTTGGGAGCCTCTTCTCCATTGAGGTCCCCTCATCTGCCCTTCAACCTGCCTATGCAAATGTCAGCTTTCTGTAATGCCAAAGTTTGTCACTTCTTTATAACACATGTAGCGCCCTCTACTTTAGGTAGGTGCTTAGTGTGAGATTTTTGTGTAGCTGAGGCAAATTTAGTCAGGCCTGATTGTTTTGATAGGCCAGAACTAAGCGACTGTGCACGAGGGAGGAACAAGGAGTGAAATGTGCAGCAAGTGTCAATGCTGGAGTGAAGAAGGAGAAGTGTATATACGGTGTTGTTTATAGAGGACCCAATTAAGAACTGCTGATCCTTGGGCATCCCATAATCATCCCTACCCCATCCAATTTCAATCCCCTAATAAAAACACAAAAACAAAGTACCAGCCTGCTCTGTGACCCCGGATGTGAGGAAGAAGTGCGGTTAAGGGCAGTGTGATCAGGTGAACCACAACATTCAGCAACCCCTAAGGGGGCAATGGCTACACACATGATTTGTATCAAGGGGGCACATCAAGGCTATAGGCCGGTGATGGTGAACCTTGGCACCCCAGATGTTTTGGAACTACATTCCCCATGATTCTCATCTACACTGCAGAGCGCATGACCATCATGGGAAATGTAGTTCCAAAACATCTGGGGTGCCAAGGTTCACCATCACTGCTATGCTGTCACTGGGGGAGAATTAACATTTGTATATGCACAGAATGTATTATTACTATTATACTGGATTTATATAGCTCTTATATAGAAATATATAGATCTTTACAAACCTTGTCTCAGTCCAAAATCATTTCATCAACACGTGCAGTGTGTGTGAATATGACTGTGTAGTCCACAGATTTAGACCTGGTGCACTCAGTTATCTCTTCCCTTCCTCGGTTATACAAGTCTATGCAAAGACACTTGTGAGGCAGAGAGAAGCATTTTCATTGAAACTAAGGCCCCATACACACTATACAAATTTTGTTGTCTGATTTCATTTAGATTTACCAAAACCATGTAGTGCAAGGGCCTGCCTGATTGCATATAAACTCAAACTCTTAAGGTTTAACCTCATATTATATGGTTTTGGTAAATCTAAAGGAAAAAATCTAAAGAAAATTGTATAGTGTGTATCCAGCTTTAAAGGCATTTTAGGTCATCTGCAAAACAAAGATTAGTTATAAATGAAAACATGCAGGGGTATTAGACATGATGAGATAAAAAGGTTAAGAATATACAGTAAATGGGCTATAGAAGGAACAGGTATTATTAATAATGAGCATTTATTGCCAATACTCTGTTATTTTCTGAAAAAGCACAACGAGGTTTAAAAGCACCAATAATTTGCCCACGTAGAACAAAGTAACAGGTTCTCTTTAACGCCAAGCCCAACCTCTGTTTTTACTGCCTTTTACTTAGCTTCCCCTCTGATTGGTTTAGCCACCTGGATTTAAGAGAAATACTCAGTACTTCAGGGTATGTGATTCTTTCTGTTTCCTATCACAATACAGCAGTGGGTTCCAATAAAGCCAAATGATAAACTCCAATACTGTGAGGGTGAGAGAATATATAGCTCTGTGTAAGTTCCTTTGAGAATGACTTAGAACTTACACAATGATTCCTCTCTTCACTCCTGCATTGAACAGAATGGTGGTTGAGTAAAGGAAAGGTAGACATAAGCACCAACCTGCATAGGCAAGGCACCCTACAATTGCTGTAGTGTTATTTAGGAATGTTGCAAGGCGTGTAAAGGGGGATCTTCATTACTTATAGTTGTATTACCTGGAGATGAGTGGAGATGAGGTGGCTAAGGATGTATGCTATCAGAGGGGGGCGAGGTGGGTAATGGGGTACAGGTGAGGGTGATGAACCTTCTGAGCCATGACAAAACCTGCTATGCTGACCAAGCTAATGGAACCAGCTCAGTAACATTTGGGGTAAGGGGTGGGCATCATGCCAGTGACAGCAAAAGCATCTTCCTGGAGCATGACTAACTGTACTCCTTAGATGGAAAGAATACTGAAAAATGTGCTTTATCGATTTAATACAATACCTAAACTAAACATTAATTAAACGAAATATAACAATATATTTCCCACATATGTATTTAAACATAGCACTTTATAAAGTTTCTATTTTTCCCAGAAAAACTGCTGGTTTATTTTTTTTTTTATAATCCATTACAAGTAACGTATACCTTATAAAAACAGAGGTGGCATGAAACAAAACTAGTCATAAGTCATAAAATATTGGTGAACACAAACAATAATATTTTGCTGTCTCTTGGTACAAATTACAGCCTGTCTAGCCTTGTCTAAACTCCATATCTTCCTGTCTGGGTTTTTTTACCTGTCTATCATTTAAGTATACCAGAGTTTTTCTTATATTACTCAATTTATAAGGCACAGTTTATGATTTTTATAGTTAGTGCTCCATTTTAGCATAGTTTTTTCATTGTGTTTAATTGTTTCTGAACTGCAAACCAAATTATGTCTTGTACAATGTAAAGTGTATCTATAGTAAAAACTTTGTGGTTAGAGTAGGGAATAGTTAAAGAGACCTTGTGATCACAGGCATATTCCCCAGTGGTCTCAAATTCAACAAAACTGTCACAAGATTTTAGCATAACTCCAGGAAATCCGGGGCCATGTCCTGAAGTTTAGCACCAAAACACGTATTCTGTCATCCAGGTCCAACTCTTTGTACATACTTTCCAGGTCATCTCCTGCCCGACAATAGATACATAGGGGTTGATTTACTAAAGCTGGAGAGTGCAAAATCTGGTGCAGCTCTGCATAAAAGCCAATCAGCTTCCAGGTTTTATTGTCAAAGCTTAATTGAACAAGCTGGAGTTAGAAGCTGATTGGCTACCATGCACAGCTGCACCAGATTTTGCACTCTCCAGTTTTAGTAAATCAACCCCATAATCTCAGTGGCTGTCAATACAATGCAAGGCAAGTAAACAGTTCTTTACTTCCCCTGACCACCAGTGCTCCCCCTGCCTAAAACTGATCAACCCCCCCACTGCCACCCCCCCCCCCCACACACACACACACACAAACACAAACACACAGACACTGACTACTAATGCCTTTTTTAGGCTTTTTTCTTTTAATTTTACCTGCTGATCCAGCCAGTAAAACCCCTCCTTTATCCACTTAAGGACCGGAAGGATTTCCCATGTTAGGACCATAGCATTTTTTGCGACTCGGCACTGCGTCGCTTTAACTAACAATTGCGCGTTCATACAACGTTGTACCCAAACTAAATTTGCGTCCTTTTTTTCCCACAAATAGAGCTTTCTTTAGGTGGTATTTGATCCCCTCTGAGTCATTTCTGATCGCCGCTATAAACAAAAAAGAGCGACAAATTTGCAAAAAAAAAATATTTCTTACTTTTTGCTAAAATACATTATAAATATATAAAATTATTTATTCATCAGTTTTTGCCAATTTATATTCTTCCTCATATTTTTGTTAAAAAAAATCACAATCGGCGGTTATTGATTGGTTTTCGGAAAAGTTGCCGTATTTACAAACCATGAGAATTCATTTCTGGCGTTTTTACTTTTTTTATTTTTTTTTACTAGTAATGGCGGCAATAGGCGATTTTTATGGGGACTACGATAGTGCAGCGGACATGTCGGATATTTTTGACACTTTTTTGGGACCAATGACATTTATACAGCGAACAGAAATGTAAATATCTACTGATTACTGTGTAAATCTCATTAGCAGTGAAGGGGTTAACCTGCAGGGGTGATCTAGGGGTTAACTCTGTTCCCTAGGCATGTTCTAACTGTGAGGGGGCTGGGCTGCCAGGGGCATAAGAGATCTAACTGATCCCAGTGACAGTGATCAGTAGAACTGTTATATGCCGCCTGACAGAGCGGGGAACCGCCGTGTTTACATCAGCGGTTCCCAATTTTTCTTCTCTGTCAGGCAATCATAGCTTGCCGGTGGAGATCAAGTCCATCCGAGCCGTGGCCACGCTTTTGCAGAGTGCGGCGGGCAGGAGAGTGCGGCGCCGGCGGCGTGCTACTGCGCATGCACGAGCCGCCGTTTATAGACGGCAATTTGCGGGACGCTACCACTCTGCAACAGTAAAAGTACGCGAACCGGTCGGGAATCGGTTAAAGTGACTGTAAGCGCTCACCTTGTAAAATAGCCAATTCAGTTTAAAGTAGAAATTAAAGACAAAACATTTGTGTATATATATAAAATATATATATATATATATATATATATATATATATAAATACCTTCATCACATTCCCTGTCTTCTCAGCTGCATAAGAGCTGAGGGGAGGAGAAGCAACAGCACACCAATCTTCCCAGTGAATGGATGTGTAGGGGGGTTAGGGCTCTTTCACACTAGCGGAGCCCGTTTTGATGGGCTCCGCTGCTCAGCGGGGATCCATCCGTTTATCCCCGCTGAGCCAGCGGATGACAGGACAGTCTCTGCACTCTGTGCAGAGACTGACCTGTCACAGCTCCATTCTCCTCTATGGAGGATCGGATGAACACGGACCGTCTGTCCGTGTTCATCCGATCCACCAGCCGGATGGAAAATAGGGTTTCCATCCGTCTGTTTTTGGCGGATCGGAGAGGATTAGATGTCAGCAGACATGTCACCGCTGACATCCGTCGCTCCATAGAGAACAATGGTGCGTCCGTCAGGGTCCACCTGAAAAACTGACAGGCAGACCCGAAGGATCTGCTAGTGTGAAAGAGCCCTTAAGACAAGTCTGATCGTTGGAGGAGAGCTCTCCCCGGCTGACAGATGCAGCGGGTGGGGCAGAGACTCCCCCCGCTGACGGCAGTCAGAAGGGGAGGAGGAGAGAGCCAACCGGTCACATGAGCGCCGACAGGTGCTCAGAAAAACCAGTGTACCAATAATCCATGCTAAAGTGATAGTGAAATTAGTGTATGCCTAAAACCTAAAAATGTTCCCACTTATAGGGACCAATGATTGGTTTAGACAGGAGGCTGCTGCTGCTCACAGTTCCCTAGGACTCTTCTCAAGTTGAAATACAAAACCAGTTGCGCCACCCCTCTAGTGATAAATCTTAGTGATCTCTACATCATAATCATATGCAATCACATAAACGATCTGTGTAAATCTGTGAAAACTATTCTTATCATAATAAATAAAATAAAATAATGTTCAATAATAGTCCATTACAATCCATATAATGTGCACATTGGTGATCAATAAAGTGACTAGTGCTGTAAAATGGACGACAGTGCTCCAGGACCCCTAGCTTTTCAGTCTAGGGCCAATCCTAATTTTCCCATGTTATCATGGTAATGTATTTACTTAAAAGGACAAGAGTATGTCGGTCCAATGCACTCATACCAACGCCATTCCAACGCCCTCTGGTGGCAGAATCATACCTTGTACATCAATTGTACCTTATCCAAAAGCCCAGAGGCCCCAGATTCCCAGTATTAACATCACAAACTTATTAAAATATATAAACACAAAATATACAAAAATATAATTGAATATAAACATAAAAATAACTTGTAATAAAATAAAATAAATAATACTATTCTTATCAAAAGTGTCTAAATGTGTCTAG
>BLSH010277203.1:106397-146747 GCA_018402905.1 Glandirana rugosa
AGAATCCATGGATGGCAGGCTTTTGAGTGTCCTTGCAAAGAAAGGTGGCTATATTGGTCACTGATTTGTTTTTGTTTTGTTTTTGAATGTCAGAAATGTATATTTGTGAATTTTGAGATGTTATATTGGTTTCACTGCTGAAAATAAATAATTGAAATGGGTATATATTTGTTTTTTGTTAAGTTGCCTAATAATTATGCACAGTAATAGTCACCTGCACACACAGATATCCTCCTAAAATAGCTACAACTAAAAACAAACTAAAAACTACTTCCAAAAATATTCAGCTTTGATATTAATGAGTTTTTGGAATCATTGAGAACATGGTTGTTGTTCAATAATAAAATTATTCCTCAAAAATACAACTTGCCTAATAATTCTGCACTCCCTGTATATATATATATATATATATATATATATATATATACGGTATATTTATATTTTTATGTTTATATTCAATTACATTTTTGTATATTTTGTGTTTATATATTTTAATAAGTTTGTGATGTTAATACTGGGAATCTGGGGCCTCTGGGCTTTTGGATAAGGTACAGTTGATGTACAAGGTATGATTTTGCCACCAGAGGGCGTTGGAATGGCATTGGTATGAGTGCATTGGACCAACATACTCTTGTCCTTTTAAGTAAATACATTACCATGGTAACATGGGAAAATTAGGATTGGCTATGCCGGCAGGTGGTGGAGACCCTCCTGATGTCAAATACTGAGCGGAGAACTGGAGGGAATGTCCGTGATGACTCTCTATGTGGAGAGCGAAACGCGTTGACGTAATTTCCGGTCCTTCACACTCAACGACGTCAATTCTGCTCGCGGTGGAACGCACGCTGGAACAGACGCCAACAGATCCCTGTAATGATGCAAGTTGTCTTGTATTTCCTGTAAGTAGCTTTCTACATTTGCGCAAATAAAATAGTTTTACAGTACTTCACCATGAGGTTCTCTCTCTTTCTCTGAGAAATTGTGGAGTGGAAGTGTTTTATCAGTTCGGTTTTGAAAAGCTATCTCCGCTGTGGATCACGATCCTGCCACCACCAGTACCCAGTCTGTTTGACCCCTAGACTGAAAAGCTAGGGGTCCAATTCCTCTGGTGAGTGAAGCTATATGTGGGGGTCGGCACTGAGCACTGCGGATTGGCTTTTGAGCACCTTTTGGAGCACTGTCGTCCATTTTACAGCACTAGGCGCTCAGAAAGCTCGTATATATGGCTTTATTTTTATAAATCACACACACAGGGGCACTTGTCATTAGGAGACAATGCTGATACTATTAACAGGTCAGAGTTGTTACAGCAGCAGGTGGGGGGAAGCAAGCACTGTCACTAGCTGACAGGCAGGGAGGGAGGGGGGAGGAGGACAGAGGAGGACACAGACACAAGTGAGCAGGACTGCGGATGACGGAGGCACATAAGCTGACCACGGCAACCATGATATAATGTGGTCAGCTTACGGGGGGGGCAGAAACTGGCAGGATCAGCCAGGCATTTCAGGTGATAGAAAGGGCCAAATCACATCACACAGCACAAGCATTGTGCTGTATTACATGTTTTAAAGGGACAGGATCTTTTTTTTTTCTGTTAAACGCTTTAAAGGAAGTTGAAATATAACAAAATTACTGGCTGGATCACTAGGTGAAAATAAAGAAAGATAAAGCCTTAGAAATGAAAACTATTGCAGCACCACAATTAAGAAACCGTAAGCTGAAATATACCTCATTTTTGCTTTTGGGTTTAGATGGGCTTTAAAGTGGAACTAAAGTCCACAATACTAACCTCCAAAACCCTGACATCCACAAGGTCCCTCGCCAGCGCCATCCTCTTCTCTTTGGCTTCTTCCAGGTGCCAGGTTTTCAGCAATCTTGACTTGCTGGCTCAGGATGAGGCAACTTCATTCATTCTGCCACCTACCTGAGATAGTACAATGAGCTACATACTGTATGTGCAGCTCGGTGGAAATTTTTATTTTTTTATATTTTGGACTTTAGTTTCACTTAAATATTGGTAAACTGCAAAATATTAAGTTGTTGTTTTTGGGTTTAGATAAATTTAAAAAAAAATGTAACCCTGTAAATTTGTACAGTGAAAGCTATACAACATCAATCTGTCATGACACAAGTTAATCAAAATGAATAATGATTTGCTTGTCAAATCAATTTAGTCACAACATGTTTGCTTACTCCAACTACTGCACTGGCATTTCTACTAAAATTCACAATTACAACTTGTGAGCAGTCACAGAATGAGATGGGTCTCTTTAAACAATGTGGGGGGTCTCCTGGTAAATAAGTATGTGATTGGAGGAAATGAGAAGATCTGGATGGAGTTTAGGAAGATCAGAGCAGAATTTACAGATTTAAAATCCCTTTCCGTTTGTTATAAATGCAGCACAGACCCCAGACTGGACTGGCTGGTTTATCCCAGGTTCCATTTCCTGTGAGGCACACAGCAGCCAGGCACACACCAGTGTAAAATCTTGCAACTCTAGAAACAGGATGTGGGGTGAACCTTGGGATAAGCCAAGATTTGCAGAAAAGATCATGGAGGACACGTCTAACTGTACTCTCTCTTTAGGGTGCAGCCAGCCTCTCAGTTAGTGATTGGTGGACTACAGCTCAGGGGACTCCATTGCAAAAGTAAAACTTGAGCCACTAAACTTGAAGCAGCTTTCCCAAAAGTTAGCAAAGACAGTCCATGGAATCTTTTCTGGCTTGCACTCACTGTGCCCTGGGTACTTAAAGTGGTAGTAAATTTAGTTTAAGCCAGACGTTCTCCCCAACAGTGCCTGATCAAACAAATCCACTTCTGGAAAAATGGTCAAACATTCCCATAGACACACTCCTAAACTTTATGGACAGCCTTCTAAGAAGATCTGAAGCTGTTATAGCTGCAAAGGGTGGGCCAACTCAATATTGAACCTTATGGACTTAGACTGACATGCCATTAAATTTCATGTGCATGT
The DNA here is from genome assembly GCA_018402905.1 of Glandirana rugosa. Taxonomy (NCBI): domain Eukaryota; kingdom Metazoa; phylum Chordata; class Amphibia; order Anura; family Ranidae; genus Glandirana; species Glandirana rugosa. The sequence continues at coordinate 109,373 of BLSH010277203.1, forward strand.
AAAGGCAGGCATCCCAATACCTTTGGTAATATAGTGTATCCGAAACGTTTTATAGAATAGAGAAGTGTAACCATCTGGACCCACTCTTTTGTTAGTCTTGAGAGATTTCACAACTCTATGAGTCTCTGTACTGTGATCTCTGTGTTAAGCATGGTTTTCTGTTGGGCAATGTGGGTAGGCAGTTGGAAGCTTGGGAACAAGCCATCAGCTTTTTCAGCAGAGAAGGATGGGGGTGTAGTATACAACTGAGAAAGCTGCTGTTGAAATTCCACAAGAATTTTGGCAGGGTTGGCGGTGAACCTAAAGTATTTCAGGAAGTTTGGAGGGTAATGGGGCAATGTTTCTGTTCAAAGCAGCATAGTCTTTGTTGAGGGGAAGTATTCAGTTGTAAGTGATCTGAGCTGGTCCGTTATGCCTGATATGCAACTTTTTTTTGTTTTGCCAAGGAAATACCAAGTGGTTTTCCAGGAGGAGTCGGGAATAGCAGAGAGGCAGTAGTTCATTTTCCATGAAAAATTCACTTTAATCCTGAAGGGAAAACTAGTGTCACCCTTCCAGTAATGGTGTGTGACAGGAGAGTGTGATTTTCAAAACTAGCTGAAAAGAATCACAAATACTGTGACAGGTAAAACATTTCACGTACAGTATATGTATCTCAACCTTGTATTGTAACTGGGAGCCTGCAGAGTTACGAGGGGTCTTCAAAAAGTTTCCACACTTTTATATATAACTTGGTTAAAAAAAGTGTGGGAACTTTTTGAAGAACCCTTGTAAATTGCAAAATATAAGAAAGGGAGAGGAGCACCAAGCAGCCACATAGTGCAGTAAGTCAATTTATTGAATAAACCAGTAAAACAATTGTGTATGCACTTACAAGCAAAGGAGAGTACTCTGCATTTCACTATGGGGAGAAGTCAAAGCCATTGATTAATGGATCAGTGAAACTGACACAGCTGCCATGTGGGAGAGAGGCACCGCTGCTACAGGGACCTGTAGCTGCCACAGAGAGCCAAAAGTTCCACACCGGTTCATAGCCGTTCACTCTTCCTCCTCATGTATAATTGGACAGGATGCTGGGATACACATTTCAGGAGACAGGACACCCCCTTCATCAGTGACTGAGTGTTCAGCTGCGATCCAGTGTGGAACACACTAAGTGCAGTTGCTTGCATTTTTCCTCATGGATAAATGCAGGTAACTGCAATGACACATAAAAAAACAATAGTTATTTATTAGTCATGTTCACACCAGAACACAGCGCTTCTCTGCGTTCCGGAGCTGTGCAAGATTATGCATAGTTAGTTTGCATAATATTGCACCTTTCTGGATGGCCCTGTATGTCACCACACAGCAAGTTCAGCTCACCAAACTGCTGTGTGGTGACATGAATGAAAAAAAAAAAGGAGCTGTGTGATGTGATAAAATGTGCATCACACCGCCCCCTGCCATGTGTAACTGCAGCCCAAAATGGCTGCTGCCCACACACTAAACAGCTCTGGTTTAGTGCGAATGGGCCCTTTAATACAAAAAGTAAGTCTCTCAAATGACACAAATCCTGATGGATATAAATCATTCCCTAGTTAATCCAATATGAAAAATAGTGTTGGATATGCATTAAAGAATAATACTAACCAACATAGAACATTTAGGTTGGAGTGGATTTGTTACCTTAAAGCCAACCCCTCATTGTTACATATCTTATGTAGCCATGTTCTTGGCTAGCAGAGAGAGCAGCTATAAGGACACTGCGTTGCAGCTGCACTAGACTCTCAGGGGAAGGGAGGGGGTGGGCAGTTTTCCAGGGCTGCAGTGCGGTGGACCTTCTCTTGCTTGATGCAAGGGGGGGGGGGGGGAACTGTTGACAGCCAAATAACCAGATCGGGGTCCATTGTGTTAATGGGACTGGTGAGCAGTTGCTTGATGTGTTTGAATTACCACTGCTAGTGGAAGGAGAGAGAGAAGGACTGACTATCTACCTATTAGCCTCAAAGCACTGCATGCAGAGCTGTGAAGGGATGGTACTTATGTGTACCATCTTAAAGACTGAACCCCAGCAAATAGCCAGCAGAAGGATTAGAGCCAGGAGCCAACTATCTATTCACTGCTTCACATGAACAATATATTTAGTTGCTCATAGCCAGAGGTACCCCTTGTAGGTTATACATATAGAGTGCACTCTGAGATGTTTTCTGACTACTGACTGCAAAGAAGATACTGTGCTGTTATATATCCTTCTTGATACTGTTCATTGCTGATTTATGCTTTTGTAGTACAAGGAGAGAAAGGGACTGACCATCTACCTAGTAGAATCAAACCACTGCATTCAGAAGTTTAAAAGGGACAGTGCTTATGTTCACCACCTTAAAGACTGGACCCCACCGAATAGCTAGCAGAAGGTAGAGAGCCAGGAGCCAACTATCTATTCACTGCTTCACAGGGATCATATACTTAGTTGCTCATAGCCAGAGGTACCCCTTGTAAGTATACATATAGAGCTCACTCTGAGTCTTTTACTGACTACTTACTGCAGAAAAGCTACTGTGCTATTGTCTATCCTTTTAGATACTGTTCATTGCTGATTCAGTTCTTACTGAGAGTAAAGTTCACTGACTAATTCATTCATGCATGGTAATTTGTAAGCACACAACACATAAACACTTCCAGTGCATAGAGTTCTACCTCAGAGTCTACTTGTGCAGTGGATCATCAAAAGTAATGGAACAACATCCTTCAGGTATGCTTTGTCCATGCAGCCCTATACAGATTGTGGAATCTAGAAGACAACTGTAAAAAAGCACACAGGAGGGCACACACACCTAGTGCATTATCAAAGATTTATTGTATAAAACAAAACCTACAGCTAAATGGATACTTACAAAAATAAATGTATACAGGTATTGTATGACACTTGATTTACTAAAGCTGGAGAGTGCGAAAACTGGTGCAGCTTTGCATGCTAGCCAATCAGCTTCTAACCTCAGCTTGTTCAATCAAGCTTTGACAATAAAACCTTGAAGCTGATTGGTTTTTGTGTGGAGCTACACCAAATTTTGCACTTTCAAGCTTTAGTAAATCAACCCCTAAATCTCAATCCAGTGTGGGAATAGCATTGCCAACCATTTGTGTGATGCACCCCCTCTTCAGAGCTTCAGGTATTTGCAGCAAGCCCTTTAGTCAACCGGGTGTGTCAGAGGAGACTAAACTGTTCACAGAATCATGGCATGAGAATCTGATAAACAAAGCTTTTCCTCTGGGGGTGAATGTTACACATAGAAGTTCCCAAGCATAGGACAATCAACAGGATTTTTTTTAGAAATCACTAAACTTTAAAGTACACTGCTATTTAAGATATTCATGCGAGTCAAAATCCAGACTAGCTATTCTCCACATAGGGAATGTGTTACCTGTAAGAGCCAGTCAGTAGAGATGAAACTGAAACACTTTCAACACAGACTGAGCTATTTCTTTCAAAGACTTTGGCAATTTTAAGGATTATGCCCTATCCACATGCCTGATCTGCATTTGCAAAAGTAATACTAGATAACAGAGATGCACAGTAGGAAAAGTTTAAAGACACAGACAACAAATTTAAAAAAATGTTTATTAGAAACAGTTTACAACTAAGCCAAAAAAGGCCAAGGAGAACCTGAAGACATTCAGATATAAAAAAAAAATAGAACAGTCAAGAAGAAGAATAAAATAAGTCTTCAACACTGCTATATCTCTTAGTAATAAAGATAATCTGTGATTTTATCCACTCAGGGCAAAGTAAAAGGTTCTCTTTATATCCTACCACCACCCCACATAGATGTAGTACCCTCCCAGGCAGGCTACTAGTGAGGATTAGGCAAATTTAGCCCTTGTGGCTCTGCTGTAATCAGCAGAGGAGCATGTGGTTCCTTTGGTCTGCTCTGGGATTGTATTGCTTCCCCAATCTTCCGGAGGCTTCAAGAATATAGTGGGTGGGATAATCAGACTAACAACCTAAATATTTAGGCAGCCTCAGCCAAATCCACGGCGAGGGTGCCCATATGGTGGCTGGGAGAGTGTATAAATAGTCTGGAGCCTGGCATAGCAGGCTTCTTCCCCAGGAGGAGAGGTTCCCAGCCAAAAGGGTTGTTGACCTTCCTGGCAGTCCTGCTGACGATTCTGCTATTCTCATCAAGGTCCCAGCTATGCATAGCCGGGGGACCTATCCTACTGCAAATTCCTTTTGGAGCTAAGAGAGGGGTTCTGCTTGTCTGTCTGACTAATTCAATTATGAGTATTCAATGTGAGTACAGATCTAAGAGAGAAGGATCCAAGTGACTGTCGCTGTTGGTAATCCCTGCTGCACTAAGTTTAAGGCTTGCCTGGCCTGGAACATTGCTTATGGTGTCCCAGTGCTGACCACTTCATGTCCTACTGCTTTAGAAACTGTTCTGAGAAGTAGCTACATATGGAAGAGCAGCCTCATATTCCTGAATGATAATCAGATGGGATATCAAACACACGCCCAACGCTCTGAATCCCTCACACCGTGCCTAGGCACATAAAAAACTAGCAGCCACTATACATATATAGACATTCAACTCCCATTATTACAATATTGCAATAACTAGTGGCGCTCAGAGTACACAGATAATAGCAAATAGTTCACAATGAATAGCACCCGTGATAAAAAGTGTTACAGTTTATAAGGTAGAAAGTTATAGTCCATATGTAGCAGACTTGTATATAGTTCTAAATCAAACTGACAGGTAATTCTTCATAACACCACACCTCGTGAAGGTATAACAGTCAATCCCCATATGGACAAAAACTCACCAACTTCGCATGCCCAGCATTACTCATACACAGGCGTAAGCGCAGTTTGTCCCAACTATGGACATCAGATCCCGGATCATCAGATGGACGCCATCACATGTGTATTAAAACAGACCAATGCAAAAGAAAGCTGGCACACTGGAAGTGCAGTATTCAAATTTTCTTTTATTCCATTTCGCCCATATACAGGAATAGGCTTACATGTTTCGGCAACAACTGCCTTGTTCACAGCACAACATTCCAAATAAACTCACTTACATAAATACTCATGTGCGGTCATATAATCAGGGTGCAATTCAAAACACATGGTTCTCCTTTCCCACTTAGGTTATGGTATTCAACAAATCCTGGCTAGAAGCATCAACACCAATAACATCCCCCTAAGGGAAAAAGGAAAAATTGAAAAATAACAATAGAAAAAATATAAAAGTATAAAGTAAAAGGTGAATAATAGACAAGTATGTGAGAATCAGAATTAAAAACTGGAGCCGACAGATGGCCAAAGATCGCCATGTGAAGGGCATCCACACACCTAGTGATCATATAATGGCAATCCATGAATTGCAGTAAAATAATATCAGCTTTACAGTTCGGGTTTGCTCAACTCTAATTATTTATCTAAATCCTCCTGCTCTAATTCAGAGAGTTCTTAGAAAGATGTAGTCAACTAGCCTTAAGTCTGGTTAAGTGGGGGAAGAGTAGCTGTAGTAGCAATTCCGGAAGCAAAAGTTCAGTAGATCTTCTGCTAGTTAGTTGGAAGTTAGGTACCTACGATCACTGTGTCCACTAATCTTTTGGATGAGGCATAAAAAGAGGTTAAACTTCACTTAATCAAACCAAACCCTTCCCAGTGATCACTAACAGCAATCCTGTGCACTTGGCAACTATAATTCAATGTGTGATTAAGATCTTTCTGTAGAGAAGGACTGTAGGGACAAAATAAGTACTCTTATGGATAGCCCGCTCACCCAACCAAACAGATAACTGCAGACAGGTGGTCCGGCTGCTCAAAAGACGCTGATGGCACTGGAACCGATGGTACACACTTGATCTTTGCTTTTGGGAAAATGGTCTCCACTGCACTGCCTTCAGCTCTCCCTGATCGTTCGCTGCAGTTGCTGACTCTGGAACGGACCCAGATGCTAATAAGGTGGCTCCGCAAGATCGCTCACTGGATTGCTGTAGCACCGCAGCTTGCTGGGACACTGTAGAAGTTCAGCCGGCTAGATCACTGTGTGTAGGCTGCAGGAAATCCCGCTGTGAAGGCACACAGTGTACCTGCTGATCAATCACGCCATCCAAAGAGACTGCCACAAACTCTCCCATGAAGCCCCGTTCCTCCCAAGAGCCCTCCACGGCAGCGCAGCCCACTGTGAAATGGAGTCCTCCCATGTCAGAGTCTGATGATATCTCATCCTGTCCCGCTACAAGTCCCACAATCCATCACTCCCAAACGGCTTCATTACTATTCAACAGGTTTAACACTAGAGGAAACTCCTCACAGTATTTACATGCACAATTGTCCTTAAACAGTGGAGCACTGCTGGACTCCTGGCTACACTCCCCCCCCCCCCCCCACCACTTAAAGTATTTGGTCCCCAAATGCTCAGGGCTTGGTAACCTAAAAAAAAACTCAAGGTTAGCTTAACCTAACTTTTAGTTAAATTTAACGAATACTGACGAACATCTGGGTTTTGTTGAAACCATTTTTACACATTTGCAGTGAGTTCATAATCCATTTTCTGACAGACCAGGGCAATAGCCGTGTCCCACCCAGTAGTGGCGGGGTTGCCTGGAGAATGCTCCCAACTTGATTTGGCATAACAATGACTGGGGTGGAACCTGCTGTTTGAATGGTAGGAATCAATCTATCAGGGTGGGTGGATGTTTCTTCGAACTAGTCCAAATGAGAAGCAATGCTCTCTTGAATATTACCCAATGAAGGAGAAGTGTTGTCATATTTCTAACTTAGGATGGGAGATAGCTTCTGTATCTGAGGCAAAGGTATTCTCTTTCTCCAGTTCACATGCAGGAACATATCCTTCCTCCAATTGCGGGTTCAAAGTGGAACCTTCAGTAGGAATAGCCATGGAGGGCATATTATCCTCAAGAGTACAGTTCATCTCATTCAGCACATTGGAAGTTTCACCCAGCTCCTCAGTACCTGCAGGCATAGGAATGCAGTCTTCAGTAAAACTAATTAGGTCCCCTGGTTCCAAAGTAGTGAAGGGTAAAACATCAGGACTATTTTTAACCCCCATTCCTTGACCATGTGACCCGCTCTGTGAAACTGGACATTTTTTCTCAGGCAACTGAGCGTGAACGTGAGATCTCATGAAAGGAGGAGAGACTTTAGTAGTTGGCTTGCTCTGTTGACTCAAAGGTACATTCTTCCCTGATGACAACAGGGGAATAGTTCTTTGTGGCCCAACAGACCTCAATGACCTGCTGGCTTCAGTGGGTGACTTGGACCCTTGGTACCGGAGTTGAACCTCTTCGTTAGGGATAATTACAGGGTCCCACATCCAAGATGGTACACTTCATCGTCCTCACTCTCTTCAGAGTCTGGTCTAACAGTCTTAACAGGAGGTTTCGTTCATGATCTTATCTTAGAAAAGCTTGAATCCTCCAAAGGAGCATCCAAAGCAGGAGGCATCCTGACTTCGTCACAAAGGGGAAGCAAATGATCTTGAGGCCACATCTTCAAAGGCCCATCTTGACCTTCAGGTCTGATCTGATATACAGGCAATCTGGGGAGCTGCTTACAGATAATATAAGGATGCGGCCTCCACGGCCTCCACCGATCAGCTATCTTATGCTTTCCAGGCACACCCGATTTTTTTAACAGCCCTCTGTCTCCCGGCTAAAGTTCCTGAACTTTTACACAAAGATCAAAATTCTTTTTATTTCTTTCTTCTCTGGTAGTAGCATGTTGTCTGGCAACCTCATATGCTTGCTTTAAGTTCTTCCTCAATCAGCCTACATAACCTTTGTGGGAAGTCAATGAGCTGTCATTAGTAGACGTTCCAAAAAAAGTCGATCGGCAAACTGGCCTCTTGTCCGAACATAAGACGGTAAGGGGAATACCCAGTTGCATCACTCACAGTACTATTATAATGTACTAAAGTAGCAAGATGATTTCCCCAATTCTGTTTCTTCTCAGAAGGTGCCCAGCATATTTAACAGGGTTCGATTAAATCTTTCAGGCTGAGGAACTCCTTGAGGATGATAGGGTGTAGTGCATGATTTCTTAATACCCATGGACTTGCACAGCTGCTGGATAAGTCTTCTTTCAAAATCCCTCCCTTGATCGGAGTGAAATCGGACAGGCAGCCCATAGTGAACGAAGAACTTTTCCACTAACATCTTGGCTACTGTAGTGGTTTGCTGATCCTTGGTAGAGTAAGCTTGTGCATATCTGGTGAAATGGTCATTTACCACCAGGATGTTGCTTCTTCCACCTGTATCCTGTTCCAGGCACAAGAAATCGATACACACTAGGTCTAAAGGGCCCTGACTTTGTAATTGCTCCATAGGAGCAGCACAAGTTGGAAGGGTCTTTCTCTGAATACAAGATAGACAGGAACGGCAGTAGTCTTCTACCTCTCTCCTCATCTCTGGCCAATAGAATCTAGCCTTTATTAACTGAAAATGTCCATGTTCGTCATGCAGTGACACCAGCACAGAATTCCGATGTTTCTAAGGTAGGTACAGCTGCCAGGTTTTTTCTGCCCCCTCACCAGGGTCCCGCCTATAGAGTAGTCCATCTTTTAACTGTAACCTGTTCCACTCACGATGCAATATTCAAGCCTGTCTAATAGCACTCTTCATTAGTAATTGAGGGTCTTGTTGCACCAAGGCCTGCAAAACCACATGAAAGAGAGGATCCTGCCCCTGGTCGACCTTGATCTTGGTCAATCGATGAAGCCCTTCACTCCTCACTTGAGTCAGTCTACAATAGGATAATGGTATCCCTGATGGCGAAATACCTATGGATTCATCTCTGACTCCTCCCCTTAAGCGATCAACCAATCCTTTGCATAGAGCCTGAACTCCATCAGCTGGCACAAAAGTCCACTCTTGAGACTTCTGATCCTGACAATATGGCCGGCGGGACAGGGCATCTGCATCTCTATTTCCAGTGCTGGGACGATATTTAAGACTAAATTGGAATCCAGCCAAGGCAGCCAACCATCTATGCCCTGTAGCATCCAGCTTTGCAGTTGTCAGCAGATAGGTTATTGGATTATTGTCAGTCTTTACGACAAATTGTGCCCCATACAAATAATCTTTCCATTTGTCTACAACTGCCCACTTCAGAGCTAGAAATTCAAACGTATGGGCTGGATAACTTCTTTCAGAGGGAATAAGACTTCGGCTCACATAAGCCACTGGTCGAAGATGACCACCCTGCTCTTGATAAAGTATTCCTCCCAATCCATCCAGGCTGGCATCCACATAAAGCTCGTAGAGCTTAGAAGGGTCGGCATAAGCTAGGACTGGGGCCTTGCTTAAGCTTGATTTTAATCGTCAATATGCTTCTTCACACAAGGGAGTCCACTGATCACAAATGGACTCCTTCTTCCCTCTTCGGCCCACCTTCTTATCTTTCGTTTTTCCGTCTTCTTCTCCAGAGGCCAGCTGCAACAATTCATTAAGGGGCTTGGCTATCTTAGCAGAATTAGCCACAAACCTCCGATAGTATGAGCAGAACCCCAGGAAGGATCTCAATTCCGTCACAGTCTCCGGTGACCGATTCCAGCTTCTTCGGGTCGGTCGCCACTCCATTAGCCGACAACACATGCCCTAGGTAAGTGACCGTGGTACGATAGAACTGGCATTTATCCAGAGATAAATTTAATCCCTCTTTATGAATCCTCTCGGAAACACCTTTTCCAGCCGTGCGTCATGCTCTTCCAGGGTTCTTCCAAACACTATGATATCATCAAGATACACCAGGACTTCCACCAGATTCATGTCTCCCAACGTTCTCTCCATCAATCTTTGGAACATAGCTGGAGGCCCAGTTAGTCCTTGTGGCATTCTGTTGAATTAGAAGAACCCCAACAGGCACATAAAGGCCATCTTTTCCTTGTCCTCAGCACACATGGGTATCTGATAATACCCACTCTTCATATACAGCACGATGAACCACTTAGCTCCAGCCAAGCACTGTAAAGCATCCTCAATTCTTGGAGTAGTTTACTGATTGGGAATTGTTCTCTGATTGAGAGTCCGGTTATCTATACACATTCTTAAGGTTCCATTCTGCTTTTGAACCACTACAATTGGAGAGGCATATGGATTTGTGGACTTCTGAATCACCCCAGATTTTTTAATTCTGCCAATTGCTCCCTCAAGTCTTTTAGATCACTGAGAGGGATTCTACGAGCTCTTTCCCCGAATGGCTTCTCTTCCTGCAGTCGTATCTGGTAATGAGCACTCCTGGCACATCCCACATCGAAACCGTCGCTAGCAAATATTTTTCCCCATTGATGTAGTTGAGACTTCATTCTCTCTCTATATATATACAGGAGGTAAACCAGTTGCACACTTCCATCTCTTTTCTCAAATTTTTCAGGTCTCCTCCATTCCTGCCTTCCTCAGTTGTCACCGGAGTGGCGGTACTTACTTGGCCCACAGACATCCTTGCCCTCAAGATCACAGGATGATCAGAGACATTCTGTAGGCTGATAGGCACCTTCTTTTGTTTCACAGCAGAGCCTTTGTGGGAACTATCTCAGGAACCATGACCAAACCTGTCGCTTCAGTTGGAGCATCTTTTTCCAGCACTACAAAGGGCCCAGGTTGATCCCAGGTCAAATTTACGGTAGCCTTTAAACATTTGCCCTCTCCAGGCTGAAGCACGGTCTCTCTCATGTCCAATTTCCACAAAAAACCTACCCCATGAGCTGGCAAGCTTGATATAGAGTGGGGTGAATCTCCTCAGGCACAGTCCTATCTTATCCTATCACCTTCTCCAACAATCATCGGACCAAGTCAGTATTAGTCCCAATTATCATTAAGTTGTGCTCGGCTCCGGCGGGTCTTGGACACACCACAGCAAGAGTATCAAAGGTCTCCACCTTCCCAGTAGCGGCTGGCCCAAAGGAAATTCTTATGGGAATATACCCATCATAAGGAAATCGGTTGGTCCCAAGTCGCCAAATTTCCAATTCTTCCAATCTATTCAGTGGGACATGCTTTAGATACTGGTTGTAGAAATCTCTATAAAGAAGGGTGACTTGAGCCTCTGTGTCTAACGAAGCTCGGGTGTAGATACCTTCCACTTGCACTGAAACAATAGGAGATAGTCCTACTAACTTCTCTGGTAAGGTACCTTTCTTTATCTCTTTAGATTTTTTAGGGGACCACTCTTTCATGATCTAACTCTGGCCCTATGGATTGACCCAGTATTGACTTCCTGCACCTGGTCCACAGACCCCGGTGATGGGTTAGGTTCCTTCTCCTTCTTTGGGCTCTTCTTTGGGCTGGCCCTACTTCTGCATTGCTTCTTGGAGCTCAGATTCTTCAGGTTCCCAGTTGGCTCCTTCACTGTGACCCCCTGAAGTTTCCTGCCTTCTGGGAACCCAATATCTGTTGTAATGCTTTCAATAACTCTGCCATGAAGTTGAATTCCTCTTCTCTCTTTGGACTCCCCACACTTAATACACTTCCGAGAATCAAATCTATCAGTCTGAGTAGTAACTTGAGCTTCCATGACTCTCAACAAAGTTTGTTGTAATTGATCTTGAGCCACCTGTGTTAGCAGCTTGACTGGAGATTCTTCAGGTGTGGGTGAAGACAAGGGGATCCTAGTGTTCTCTTCCCATTCTTCCCGTCTTCACTATGAACCTCAATTAACCCTGACTCGATCTGTAGTTGTTGGGCCGACACCTTTCCAGCTTTAGGGGTAGCACTCACCCCTCCAGGAGATCCTTGGTTCTTCTCATCCAACAGAGCCTTCTCTTCTCTGACCATATTCATCAGCTCAGGGTATGTAGGTGCAATCTGTATTCCCTTCAACAATAACCGTAATACAAAGGGATGGTTAGGCCTTGCTCCTTGTAAGATCCTCTCCCATCTCACCTTATCAGCTTCTTTTGGGTCAATTCCTTTTTTTAGAATGATTTGATGCAGAACTCGATCCACTCTAACAACAAATGCTGACAACTTTTCCCCTCTGGACTGGTGGGTATCTTCAAATTTGTACATCAAGTCAGGAATCTTCTCCACTCTTCCATATATGGCACACATAGCTTCAATGTAGTCCATAGGCACACAATCTGGCTTCCCCCTTTTCAGGCTTTGGATCACATCCACAGCCACACTTTGCAGACTTTCACTTATCCGTTATCTTTTCACGACTTCAGGCCCAATCTTCCACTGCTTAAATAGCCGGATCCATCCAACTGTCAAAGTCCTCTTACCCTCCAGGAGTGGGTGTGTGACCAGAGAAAAACTGCAGCTTCCGATAATCCTGATGGGCTGTAATGTTATTGCTCTTAATCAGACTTTCCACAACCGATTCATGTCCATGTTGAAGGGAGCAGGTGGCAGCCCTTGAATGGCAGCCTTAGCTCCTTTTGTGTCTATGTCAAACTTCACGGAGGCACATTGAGATCCCCCCGGTTCTGACCCTTCATCCATCTGTAGAGGTATAATATGTGTCAGGATGTAAGCATCCAGTAAGGGTAAATAGATCAATTGGCGCACCTAAAGAAATCAGGACCATATGGATAAGTAAAAAAAAATGTTTATTTATGAAAATGACACACATCCAATACCAGCACCAGTAACAATAAACAAGCAATGTGGAAGTAGATGAAACAAAGAAACCCCAGCAAATGCCCTAACTAACTGACTAACTATATACAAATAAGGGAACACACATAAGAATACCGGCAGAGACAGGAGACAAGAGGAACAGAGAGCTAGCAGCAGCAGGAAGCAGGTCAGAGGGGACAGGACTCCGGATAAGGATCAAAATACAAGGACAGATCAGGCTCAGGCAGGAACACAGCTTGCAGAAACAAATACGGAAGCAATAAGTCTTAGAGAAGGGTGGGGTTATATACTCCCAGCAGACCACATCAGATGAAACCTGATTGTCTGTATGTCCCTTTGCTGGGAGGCACCCGCTGGTGGCCACCAGAACTACACCCATTGGTGCTGAAAGCAACAGGGTCAGCTGCAGGTGAGCCATGCATCAACACAGGTCCTGACAATATGAGCCTCCAATCCTTCTGCCAGAGTCACGATTTCCTCCTGGAGACCCGCTGGAACACTTTCCCGCCATCCTACTAGAGTGTAAGTTTATCCTCCTCATACTCCATCTTCAGGTCCATGACATAGGACCCCTGGTTGGGAAAGGCCCCTCTCAGCCTCAGTCGCACATCCCTTTCAGTCCACTCCACTCCGGGGAGCTTCAATACACTGGACAACTCTCGCCAACTCCCACCTTCCTGGGCCCACTTAGTGGTGGCAACTGAGTCCATCTGGTCCCTGGGGGATCTTCAGACCTTCTGAGGTTCACCATAGGGGAATCCTGGATGAGCCCCCAAATGTAGCGCTGCCCCCCTTGAGGGTTGCTTGAAAAATCAATTCCTTCTTGGTTTGCCCCACTCTGAGAGTCCTCCACCACCCCTGACACATTGGGTTCACTCATGTTGCAAAATTCCATTAAGGTTAACACCACTACAGTAATAGAGAACACCAAAGTTTGAAAGTAAAGTATTTACTTAACTTGCTCTTTGTATTAAAGCGTGCCTTTTTTTAAAATAGAGGTCCCATCTCATAAGGCAACAATTAATAGTTCACTCTAATTCAATGATTTACAAATCTTCACATCCAGATTAACTTTGATTAGTTCAATGTATAAGAGGGGCGGCCAATCAAGAGGCATTCACCACTCCCTGCTATTCACCAGTAAACATAATAGGGGTAACAATGCAATTCCTCCAATTTAGTTTAATCAACCACCATATTGCTCACATGCGATGGATATGACTGTGGATCACTTGTCGTGAATCAATATAAGGTAATTATTATTCTATAGAAATTGGTGAATCCTGGCTAAATTGATACCACTCAATGGAATATAGACAAACAGTACCACTCTATAACAAATCAGCTAAATAATGGTGCAAATATGGTAAAACAGTAGTAATTATTTATCTAAATCCTCCTGCTCTAATTCAGAGAGTTCTTAGAAAGATGTAGTCAAACAGCCTTAAGTCTGGTTAAGTGGGGAAAGAGTAGCTGTAGTTGTAGCAATTCCAGAAGCAAAAGTTCAGTAGGTCTTCTGCCTGCTTATGTTAGTTAGAAGTTAGGTACCTAAGATCAATGTGTCCACTAATCCTTTGGATGAGGCACAAAAAGAGATTAAACTTCACTGAATCAAGCCAACTCCTTCCTAGTTATCACTGACTTTTAGAATAAACTGACAGCTAACAGCAAACCTGTGCACTTGGCAACTGTAATCCAATGTGTGATTAAGATCTTTCTGTAGAGGACTGTAGGGACAAAATAAATACTCTTATGGATAGGCCTGAACCTGCTTACCCAACCAAACAGATAACTGCAGACAGGTGGTCCAGCTGCTCAGATGACGCTGATGGGGCTGGAACCAATGGTACACACTTGCTCTTTGCTCTTGGGAAAATGGCCTCCACTGCACTCCCTGCAGCTCTCCCTGATCGATCGCCACTGCTGCTGACTCTGGGACTCGGATGCTAATAAGATGGCTCTGCAGATCAATCACTGGAACGCTGTAGCACCATAGCTTGCTGGGACACTGTAGAAGTTCAGCCGGCTAGATCACTGTGTGTAGGCCGTAATCCCACTGTGAAGGCACACAGGGTCCCTGCTGATCAATCACGCCGTCCAATGAGACTGCCACAAGCTCCTCCTCTGGCTTAAATAGGTTCTCCCATGAAGCACAGTTCCTCCCAAGAGCCCTCCATGGCAGCGCAGCCTGCTGGGAAATGGAGTCCTCCCATTTCAGAGTCTGATAATATCTCCTCCTGTCACACTAGGCATCACTCCCAAACAGCTTCATTCCTATTCAACAAGTTTAACACTAGAGGAAACTCTTCACAGTATTTACAGGCACAATTGTCCTTAACCAGAGGAGCACTGCTGGACTCCTGGCTGCACTAGTTACAATATGATGTCACGGCTTTCCCAAGCCTGACAGTGGAGCAAAATCAGATTACCAGACTGACAATCTAGACACCTGTCTAGGGCCTGTGAGCTTCAAATGAGCCCATTCAATGATTATGCATCCAGGGTGGCATCCACTATGCTCTGAAGAGTGGCAGTAGTGTGTCTGGTACAAAAATACTGAGCGTAAGTATCATATGGAGGCATAGTAGATTAATCTCTCCTCTGATGCACAGGAACTACAAACCTGCTGTCAGTTCAGGTCCTTTCTCTCTATTCACTGTACACAACCCCCTGTAACTTCTCCCAGCCAGAGGCGTATCTAGTGAAAATGGAGCCTATGGCAAGCACTGAGACTGCCCTGTCAAAACATTTGAGAACTGATAGGTAGCACTGGCACTGATAGATGGCACTGATGAGCACTGATTGATGGCACTGATAGATGGCACTGATGAGCACTGATAGGTGGCACTGGCACTGATAGATAGCACACTGAGGAGCTGCAACCACCAGACCCCCCCACCCACCCTTCCAAACAGTTAACCCACTTCAGATGCAGTTATCTGCCCTGCCCGACCTCCCTCCCCAGTCCCGTGCAGAGGTGAGCTTACTTGCTGTTATGGTTCTTTGTCTCTGTACTAGGTCGGCACTTCCAGGCTTCTTCCTCCTTGCAGTCCAGCGGCCATGGATCCTTTCCCATGAGCCTCTCAGGCCACCGGGCCAGCCTCTGATGTCACCGGCAGACAGGGAAGTGTGCTGCAGTGTGGACTGGTCTCCAAGGGGAGGAGCGTGCCACTCAGCCTCAGAGGCGCTCTGATACAGGGCGACTCTGAGGCTATGCAGCATAGCTAAGCCTAAGCTGTTCCCTGCAAGGGGCCGGGCAGCAGAATAAGGCAACGTAATGCATAGGGGCCGCCGCCGTCCGGCTCACACTGGTCAGTCAGTTTTCACGCTGTTGTCACTGTGTAATTATTTGGCCCAAGGAAATGTAGTGGCCGCGGTTGGCGGCTGGTAATTCAGGATCTGTAGGCCTATATTGTGGTAGGGACCTGGAGCTGCAGCTCCATTAGCCCCTGCGTTAATCCGGCCCTGGGAGGCGGCCGCGAGGGCCAAGAGGCGGCCACGGGAGGACGGGTGGGGTTTTTTTTTCGTGCAGGGGTGGCTTTTTTGCTGCCCCCCCATGGCGCCTATGGCACTTGCCATATGTGCCATACCTTAGATACGCCACTGCTCCCAGTCCACTGAAGAGCCTCCACAGTGCCTGCCAGCCCCCATAGTGCCTCCAACCTCCAGAAGGATCACACAGCCCCCAAGCCTACAAGCCCCCCACCCATGTTTGGGCATTTCTTACTTCTAGTGATATACAGTACAAATTATATTCCTTCCCAGTGCTATTACTTACTAAGTAAGGTAGTCCTTTTGATCATCTAGGTTATGTAAAATCTTGTGTATGTACGAGTGTCATATACTAAATGACTTCATGTGAGCAACTGTTTTTCTAATTATATTAGTCAGTTGTTACAAAAGGTTTTGAACAGTTCATTTCTTTTTTTTTTTTAGCTCTGCTGTTGTTTTTTTTTCTTCTAGATTTGATGATGACCCCTTTTCCAGTTCATAAAATGATGGCAAAATGTATTTTGTGCATCCAAAAAAACAGGAAATAGTCTTAGCTTGGCACAAGCTCTTGCTGGATAATGGTTTGGTGGCATGTAAGTTTAAGGCTAACCATCTGCAGATAATACATCACATCTGCCTGTGAGTTTGGAAACCACAAGCAGGAAGCAGCCCACATATTCAGAAAGTTCTCTTTTATTTATATTTCTCAATGGCCTGGCTAGTTACAAACATTACTGGTGTGACCTGGAAATTGTAATATATATAGTATTTGAATAATGTCAGTTTTAGTGTGAGAGTGGGCATCCTGGACTCCATAAGGACAATTTGAGGTTAAACTATTTTTATCTTAAACAAATGTCATTTTAACACCCACACTCTTCATTAGCATTTTTTTTAAATATGGCCTGTGTGAGGACATTAGGGATAACATTCATATATCAAGTTCATAGCAGAAAAGGAAAAAAAAAAATTATTGAACAAATAACACTTGTTACATTACATCTGAACTCCAGGTAAACAGCTAAATACACAGAAGAAATATATTTATGTGAGCTGTTTTACCTGTGGAAGGATTTATACTACTGTCCACCCAGTCTTGAGATTTACACAGCTCTGCCACATCCTGTCTGGCAAGGCAGGATACTTGATTTTTCTCTACTGAAGCAGTTGGTTGGTTGGTTACAGACAAGTACTTCCTGTCCCTGCTAGCTGGGTCAAAAATCCCAATTAGAGGGCTGTGGTGTTATATAAAGGGGAGTTTCAGGAAGTAGAGACAGAGCTGAGCCACATGACCTTATACATAGGGTCTGCTGCTGCTTGCTGTATGTCACCCAGACTAGATTCTATAGCTAGTTTTGGTTCAGGGCTCAATAACCAGCATAGCCTAGGCCAGGTTAGGAACTCAATGGCCACTTGATAGTAAGAGGTCCAGTTGCAAGACAGATTACAAGCTACTAGGAACTAAGAAGCTGAGTAGATAGGCTGACTCTGAGTTACAGTGCCACACTGCAATTTCTGCTGGTGAGAAGCATTCCAGGCTGGTTGAACAACAGTTGGAGGATCTCCCTGTCACTGCTGATCTTGTCTTCAGGTCTCCGACACCAGGACCAATGCTCAATCATGATTATCCTCAGGGGCCCCTGCAGCTGAACTTTACTTCAACATTCATCTGGACGCATCCTTATCAATAATTCTATATACCTGGGGATCTATGTTGGGCTGATCATACCTGTTTGTAC
Source organism: Glandirana rugosa (assembly GCA_018402905.1). Classification (NCBI taxonomy): domain Eukaryota; kingdom Metazoa; phylum Chordata; class Amphibia; order Anura; family Ranidae; genus Glandirana; species Glandirana rugosa. The sequence continues at coordinate 127,198 of BLSH010277203.1, forward strand.
ATTGGATGTACAGTATGTACTACTATGAATCTTTTCTTATATAAAGCTTGTATTATTCCTATACTGGTGTTGATCTATATACTTATGGTTAAAGTGTTTGTTACCCCAGCACTTCATATTCCTGATACAGTATGTACCTGCTATGCTATGTACTTGTGTGAAAAAGTATCTTGTTCTCTTTGTATTGCTTCCTTTGTGTGAAACCTTTGGTGTTCCTGCCAGTCCCTTTGCTTTCCTATTAGAAACTGACCACACTAAGCAGGAAAACACACCGTAGTCAGATCTCTAGCTGTGCTGGGAACTCAGCTTGCTCTCCTCCAATGATCAGACTTGTCCTGCCCACCCTGTACAGCCATTCATTGAGAAACACAGCGTACTGTTCCTTCTCCTCCCCCCAGCTCTTATGCAGCTGAGAATAGAGGGAATGTGATCACTTATAATAATGGGTGAAAAAAGGTATTTATATGTTGTTGTTTTTTTTTTATATCTGTACATAAATGTTTTGCCTTTTGTTTAAAATTTAGGTTTACAATCAATTTAATGTTATATGCTGGCTGCAGTAATTCCTCTGCTCCCAATTACTTTGATTAGATATCTTCCTTCTTCCATAACTTTTGCTGCCTTTAACTGTGCTACCACTCGTTATAGACCCTTGGCTTGTTCATTGGCTACACTTCCATCTTGTTCCATCCAGCTACTATGTGTTACTGACCTTTTGGCTTGTTCATTGCTGGACAATCCAGAGGGCCACAACCTGGCATTAGCACGTAGCGAAACACATCTCCGCCATCAGGAGCTCTGGTGAAGACCAGCTAGTTATTAGACCCTTGCTCCTCAGATGAGCCCATGTCATCTGCTAGGGCAGTGATGGCGAATCTTGGCACCCCAGATGTTTTGGAACTACATTTCCCATGATGCTCATGCACTCTGCAGTGTAGTTGAACATTATTTGGAAATGTAGTTCCAAAGCAACTGGGGTGCCAAAGTTCGCCATTACCATGCTGAACCTCTCTACTGCTACAGCCACTGGCCTCCAAGTCTGATCCCAGACTGTGACATAGTAGTTCCTCTATTCCTAATCACTTTGATTTAATTACTGGCTAATTTTCTAAGAAGGGAATCTCTTCTGTTCGCAGAGGCTCTGTCCTGGGTGGAGACACTGACAATTTTATTGTCAAACTTACTTTTCCACTTAGCAAAGGTTTTGGTTCTCTTATTTACCTGTATACCCTGGTTTTCTCTTTTCTCCCCTTATCATTATGCTAATAAAAGTATTAAGTAAAGCCTGATATAAATACATACCTTATTTTACACCCAGTTACATCATCGCTATATTTTCATGTCTCTTTATGCAATTCAAGCAGACCATGGCTGGTACTGGGGGGGGCTGTCAGGGAGCTGTGCATAGCTTCCTGAAAACCGGAAGCTGTGGTAGCGCCAACATGTGATGCTGAGCTTTCATAACTGAACTTGAATACAATCAAATATATTAAAGGGGTAATCCATAGACAGTAATGCTGGGGAGGAAAAAGCTGGATATCATCCAGCCAAAACATGGGGTAAGTTTTATTTGACTAGCTGCAGCTTGTAATGCACACTGTAGGAAGCTTAAAATATGCAGTAAAATAAAAGTAAGCTAGTTCAGTAAATTAGAGAAGCCTGTACAACTGTGTCGAAAAATGAACATTCGGCCGTGAGAGCAAACGATAGTGCCATCATGTAATACCTTTCGATAAATCATTCAACGGATATAAATTAATCTGTTTTTTAATTGTTTTTTCACATATCTAATGCAAACAGTTTGGATGGGAAACACATTAACCTTTCAATATATCGTTCGTTCGGCAGAAAATTTCCAAACTTGTCCTTCATTTTTTGACTCAAAAACGTCCCAACCGTTTACCGATTTGTGCTGATTAACTGGCCGAAAAACCGACAAACTGTCCAAGTGACTGAATTTCGGACGATTTTTTGTATAGTGTACGGCCAGCAAGAGGCTGGAATTCAGCTTAGATTTTTATATATCATTCAAAAGGTGTTTTGCATTTGGGTTCACTGTTTAATATGACTTGCACCAATGAAATGTATCTTAGTTAGCATTACTATTTGTTTATACATAATACTGTATTTTTGAATCATCAGCTTCTTCCAGAAGGTGTGGGTGGTTGGTCTTGGGTTTATCTATTTGATGGCTATTGTTTCTGAATAAGCTACAATCCAGAGTAAGTGAGATGTAATGTGCCAATATTCCTGAAAAAAATAAATCCTAGAAATCAGCAGCGATGGGATATTTCAAAATAATTTAAACAATGTATGCCCATGTTGACATCTCAATCGGCATGGTATATTCCCCTTCTTGTATAACTGAAAAACAGTGAGGTCAGTTTGTAGGCAGGTGTCTATTTTCTCCACTGCAGATGGCGCTCAACCGCACTGACATTGCAGTTGGAAGGGAAGTCAAGAGGAACATCGTTCCTCTATGGTTTCCTGGGTCACTAGGTGAAGTTATCCTATTGGATGCTGCTTCCCCCTGTGACTTTGGCAGCCATTTGGGGTCAAACAGAGCCTATGTAAGGCCCTGGCTCTCAGGCTTGGCATGCATTCTGCATATGGGTAGTGTAGGGACAGGTCACCCCTCTGACAGAGACAGCAACAATACTAAGGAAAGGTTCCTGACAAGTAGGGCAAGAACAGGGACACGCTATCCTCAACAAAAGCCTCCCAGTTTGGGAGCAGACTGGCCAGGATGCATTCTATCCCTCAAAACAGACGCTGTCGGAGCATTCAAAACCTGCTGCTATCCTGTTCTTAGCAACATTCTGTGAGTGTACTCAGTCAAATTGTCTCCCAGTCTGGTATTTGTGTTGTTTGAACAAATTTATTATTGATAGTTTCATATGTAGTGCAGACTCTTTACTGGTACTGCTGTTTTACCCAGGTTCTGATCCCAATTTAGTGCAAGCAGCCAGTATTTTCAGCCAGGTGCACAAAGTTTCATTCAGTCCTTCACACAGTGAGCAGGCCGATAGAGTCTTTTTGTGTGTTTTTTATTTTTGTTTGTAGAACTGGGATAGGAATTGGGAAAAGCCTTGGAATACCTAAAACAAACACATTTGAAGGAGGACACTAACTAACAAATGTTTAACTGTTAGTAGAAAAGGTCTTCTATAAAGGAAATAGCGAACATTTTAGCACAGGGAGCTCCCACCATGGAAACAACCCTGGCAGCAGGTCTGGAACAGGCCCTGTAGCAAACATGGGACACAATGGCAACAGTCTCTTTCCCAGGACTTCTCTCAGGCCTACTCACTGTGCCTCTGGTTATCTGGATGCCTCCTGGTTGTTCCTACCACTTGAGGGTGATCCTTCTGCTCCTCGATGATCCAGAATCATCCAGAACTCCTTGCAGCTTCTCAGAGCCCTGAAAAGTTTAACAGCACTTCCGGGTTGGGTCACTCTCCAGCAGGCAAAGGACCCTCCCAAAAATAACTAACTTTACCTACCTATAGTAGCACCTAACTAGGAGGATGCTACACATGTGTGAAGCATACATTTTCTCTCAGTCTTCATTTAGTAACAAGTAGAGTTGAGCACACCTGAACTGTAAAGTTCGGGTTCGTACCGAACTTTGGGGTGTCCGTGACCCGGACCCATTTGAAAAAAAGTTTGTGTTCAAGTTCTGGGTTCAGGTATTTGATCACGCATGTTGATTAGCTGCAGGGCAGCCAATCAACAAGCGTTTTACTGGTTTGCCCTTAGAAGCCATCACAGCCAAGCCTACTAATGGCATGGCTGTGATTGGCAAGTGTATTATGTGACCCAGCCTCTTTATAAGCTGGAGTCACTTAGTGCTGCATGTCACATACTCTCTGGGTAGTGTAGGGAGAGGATGTTGCCGGTGCTGTGAGGGACAGATTGCAGATAGATAGATAGGTAGAGATTACTACTACTACTGCTTTTAGGGTCAGGTTCCTGCTGTTGCTGTAAGGAACAGATTATTGTTCTAAAATCATTTTGCAGCCCTCTAGCACTTTCCAGGACTCTTTTACAGTCATTTTTGTGCCGAAAAGTTCGGGTCCCCATTGAATTCAATGGGGTTCGGGGTAAAGTTCAGGTCAAGTTTGGTACCGAACCCGGACTTTTTTCCGAAGTTCGGCCGAACCCACCGAACCCGAACATCCACGGGTTCGCTCAACTCTAGTAACAAGGTTATCAACTGTTGCCATATTTATTTTTCCTAACTTTTTCTGTATAAGGAGTACAGGTTTAATATCAGGCCACTATGTCCTTGGAATCTGTGTAAGCATGTTATTGGATAGATAGTTCTGCACTGTTCCAATAAAGCATGTTGAAGTTGAAAAGGTGCATGGCAGGTCACATAGTTCTTGCAATTGTTTAAATAAGCAATAAACATTATCTTTATAGAGGTCACATAGCTGAACAATATTATATCTGGAATTGTTGTTAGTTGGTTCAAAAAATGGTTAATCCAGAAAGGGAACAAAAATAACTTTATAATATAATATGTAATGTTCAGAGCCCACAAAGAAATTAAATCATTTAAACCTGAATTTCAGGCATATTTATATATAATTGAACTTCATTATATATTAATGTAAAAATTATTAAATAAATTTTTACATTGAATCTAACTTGATATAAATCTAATTTAACAGACTGCATAGCAACAATAGCACAAGGCACAGTGCTCTTAGGAATAGGTTTAGGACCCATTCAGACTTGTGCAGAGTGGCAGCGCACCCTAAACTGGATAAGTTAATGTGCATCGTAAGAACGCATGCCAACAGACATGCTCTATGTGCGGTGCATTGCAGCGTCATTCATTGTGTATGCACAATATACAGCAGTGGACCACAATTTTCTCCATTAGATTATTACTCTTCTATTCCCGTTCTGGTGACAGCTACAGTTGTATGCAAAAGTTTAGGAACCCCTGACAATTTCCATGATTGTCATTTATAAATATTTGGGTGTTTGGATCAGCAATTTCATTTTGATCTATCAAATAACTGAAGGACATAGTAATATTTCAGTAGTGAAATGAGGTTTATTTGATTAACAAAAAATGTGCAATATGCAACAAAACAAAATTAGACAGGTGCATAAATTTGGACACCCTTGTCATTTTGTTGATTTGAATACCTGTAACTACTTATCACTGATTAATTGGAACACACAATTGGTTTGGTGAGCTCATTAAGCCTTGAACTTCATAGACAGGTGCATCCAATCATGAGAAAAGGTATTTAAGGTGGCCAATTGCAAGTTGTTGCTCTCTTTGACTCTCCTCTGAAGAGTAACAACATGGGGGCCTCAAAACAACTCTCAAATGACCTGAAAACAAAGATTGTTCTACATTATGGTTTAGGGGAAGGCTACAAAAAGTTATTGCAGAGATATAAGCTGTCAGTGTCCACTGTGAGGAACATAGTGAGGAAATGGAAGACCACAGGCACAGTTCTTGTTAAGGCCAGAAGTGGCAGGTCACATAAAATATTGGAGAGGCAAAGGTGAAGGATGGTGAGAACGGTCAAAAACAGCCCACAGACCACCTCCAAAGACCTACAGCATCAATTTGCTGCAGATGGTGTCACTGTGCATCGTTCAACAATTCAGGGAGAAGCTGTATGGGAGAGTGATGCGAAAGAAGCCTTTTCTGCACACACGCCACAAACAGAGTCGCTTGAGGTATGCAAACGCACATTTTGACAAGCCAGCTTCATTTTGGTCATAACAGGGGGAGTTATGCATGGCGGCAAAAGAACACAGTGTTCCAATAAAAACACTTGCTAACCACAGTAAAATTTGGTGGAGGTTCCATCATGCTGTGGGGCTGTGTGGCCAGTACCGGTACTGGCAATCTGGTTAAAGTTGAGGGTCGCATGGATTCCACTCCATATCAGCAGATTCTTGAGAATAATGTTGAGGAATCAGTCACAAAGGTGACGTTATGCCGGGGCTGGATATTTCAACAAGACAACGACCCAAAACACTGCTCAAAATCTACTCGAGCATTTATGCAGAGGAACAAGTACAATGTTGTGGAATGGCCATCCCAGTCCCCAGACCTGAATATCATTGAACATCTGTGGGGTGATTTGAAGCGGGCTGTCCATGCGTGGCAACCATCAAACCTAACTGAACTGGAGATGTTTTGTAAGGAGGAATGGTCCAAAATACTTTCATCCAGAATCCAGACACTCATTACAGGCTATAGGAAGCATCTAGAGGCTGTTATTTCTGCTAAAGAAGGCTCCACTAAACATTGATGTGATTTTTCTATTGGGGTGCCCACATTTATGCACCTGTCTAAGTTTTGATGCATATTGCGCATTTTCTGTTAATCCAATAAACCTCTTTTCACTACTGAAATATTACTGGGTACTGCAGTTATTTGATAGATCAAAATGAAATTGCTGATCCAAACACCCAAATATTTATAAATGACAATCATGGAAATTGTCAGGGGTTCCTAAACTTTTGTATACAACTGTAATAATTTTGGATACAGTATTTCCTCATTTTCAGTCCCAGTCACAATGGTCAGAACCCGAACTTTGACCCGGACCCCAAACCCCATTTAAATCAATGGGGACCCAAACTTTTAGGCACTAAAATGGTTGTAACAAAGTCCTGGAAAGTCCTAGAGGTCTGCAAAAGGAAGGAAAATGGGGGTAAGGGACGGACAAGTGCCCTACAAAGAAATGGGGACACGGAAATAACTTAAAAGCATTTTTAAAATAAAATCACATAAATAAATCAAAAATGGAGGTGGATGTGGACCATCTTCAAACTGTGTGAGAAAAGCCTAAATTATCCGGGAGAAGCCATATCACTGTTCTACAATCATCTTCAAACTGCGTGTGAAAAGTATAAATTAGCGGGAGAAGCCATAGCAGTGTTCTAAAATCATCTTCAAACTGTGTGTGAAAACCATAAATTAGCCAGGAGAAGCCATATCACTGTTCTACAATCATCTTCAAACTGTGTGTGAAAAGTATAAATTAGCGGGAGAAGCCATAGCAGTGTTCTAAAATTTAGAACAATAATATGGCTCTCTATGCGGCTGGAAGAACAGTAACATGGCTCTATCCCCCTGCAATAGGCTTTTCCCATACACTTTGAAGATGATTTTAGAACACTGCTATGGCTTCTCCCGCTAATTTATACTTTTCACACACAGTTTGAAGATGATTGTAGAACAGTGATATGGCTTCTCTCAGCTAATTTATAGCTTTCACACACAGTTTGAAGATGATTTTAGAACACTGCTATGGCTTCTCTCGCTAATTTATACTTTTCACACACAGTTTGAGGATGATTGTAGAACAATGATATGGCTTCTCCCGGCTAATTTAGACTTTTCACACACAGTTTGAAGATGATTGTAGAACAGTGATATGGCTTCTCCCGGCTAATTTAGACTTTTCACACACAGTTTGAAGATGATTTTAGAACACTGCTATGGCTTCTCCCGCTAATTTATACTTTTCACACACAGTTTGAAGATAGTCCACATCCACCTCCATTTTTGATTTTTTTTATATGAATTTAGTTTAAAAATGCTTTTAAGTTATTTCCCTGTCCCCATTTCTTTGTAGGGCACTTGTCTGACCCTTAGCCCATTTTCCTTCCTTTTGCAGACCTCTAGGACTTTTCAGGACTTTGTTACAGCAATTTTCAAAACTTTTATTAAATTACCAGAACCCCGGACCCGAACCCAGACTTTTTTTGAAAAGTCCGGGTTCGGGTCCGGGTCCCGGACACCCAAAACTTCGGTACGGACCCGAACTTTACAGTTCGGGTTCGCTCAACTCTAGTCATCAAGGCAACAATAAAAACCTGATAAAGATTCTAGCACCTCAACACTCTTTAAAAAAAAAAAAAGCTTGGTTTGCTTATAATTTAAATCAACCCTTTTTATTTCCAAAGTTTATAAAAACCACCAAGTCATATAGGAACTTTCCAGCTTATAATCAGATAACTGATGCGTAAAAACACTGCTCTTACCTGTCCTTAGAGTCCCAAATATTCTCCTGCTGGGTGCTGCCACCTTGCCTCTCTAAAAGTAGTTTGTCTCTGTTCTCTACATATGTCAGCGGCGAGGGGAGTATTTTGAGATGGAGATGATGGCTTATTATCTTTTAACCAGAATTAATAGTTTTCATGTAGTTAACAATGCTGTTTAGTCTGCTTAAGCTGCATATTTTAGGGAAGGGGCAAAGAAATTTGCACCGCCCACCTATGGGGCCGTGGCAAACAATAGATAGAAATTACACCATTAGGGCAGTTAGTATTTGAAAAAATAATATTAAAATATAATTGGATTAGGACAAGTCACATATTAAAACTGTCACGAGAAGTTTGCTATAAAGAGAAATTTAACTGCGCAACAAACAGTCGGCAGTGGATCAGCAGAAGAAGAAGACGCAAGACTCATACCTGCTCATCATGAAGACGCTCCTGCGACAGATCATGGAGAGAGACAGTGCTCCTGATGGGGATGAGTGAATGAAGCGGTGCCTTGATTTGTCTACGTTGGATCAGACAGCGGATCCCCTGCTTCTGCCTCCGCAACAATCTGCCTGTCTGGTTTCTGTTTCTGTCCCGGTTTCAGCGCTTCAGTTCCCTCCTGCTACCAGCCGGGTTCCTCCTGGGTGTGACTATAATCCTTTGCCGTCCTCCTTCAGGTCATCTTCAGTGTTGTCTTCGTCTGCTGACCTGGCCTCCTGTGACGTTCATCATTCGGGAAGATGATCAGAGCCAAAGATACAGCCGGGCGCATGCACAGTTCTGCCGGCGGTGTCTGCTATGGCAAAGCCTCAGCGATCTCTCCAGATAGAATCTCCAGCCTTCCATCAAAACATTGATATGATGGCAGCATTATAAAAAATGTGCCAGTCATTGCCTAATTGACAGATGGGCACGAGCGCAGTTCAGCCAGCTGTGTCCTCTAGGGGAAGGATTCAGAAGGTTTGCAGGATCAAATCCCCTTCACTACCTCGAAAGATTGCTGGTAATGTTAGGAACAGTTTCACCAGCGGGTGGCACTGTAGGCCCCAGACCTAGGGGCCGCAGTTCCGGTGTCCACCAGCTGGTGTCCCTAAGCAGTGTGAGGCTGAGCAGTGCCAGTGTCCACCAGCAGGTGTCTCCCGGCAGTCAGGACCTAACATCATCTCCTGAAATCAAGCATCACCTGAGACTTTGCAGGAAGTGTATTTAAACCTGGGAGTGCTGTGCTAGCTCGCCTTGGTATTGCTCCTCGTGCCTCCGTATCCCGAGACCTGTATCCTGAGACTTGTATCCTGACACCTGCACCCCAAAATCTGCATCCGGAAACCTGCATCCTTACCCTGAATCCAGTCTTGTCCTACTCCAGATTCCCTCTGACTGATCTCCCGTGTATGACCCTGGCCTAGCTTTGGACATTTCCTTACACACAGATAAGTACTCTCACTGGTTCTGGGATTTTGGTTGGCCTCACCGTTCTACTGTTTTTGTTGTGCGTTTAGTGCACTGTTTACTCACCTTGTAATAAATCCTCTTATTTTACATACCTTTGTGTTTGGTATTTTCTGTGCAGTCCACACATCTCTGGTCACACCAGTTCCTGATATAATACCAAGTGGACACCCCAGTGAACATAGTAAACAAGTTGCCGTGGCTTCAAATGTGGCCAAACCAACAGACAGCAACCATGTTATTGAGGGTTTCCACGATGATATTAGGTTGCCAATTTATAAAGGATCAGGATGTTTTCTTTGCAATAACCTTCCTTCTGTCCGTCGTAATTCCACCACTGTTGTAAATAAAATCTGCAAAGAAATTGATGAGGGTAGGGTTTCTGGTTGGAATAAGGCATTGTGCCTTATTCCAAAGAAGGATCCTCAATCCTTCAGTTTAATACACCACCTTTCTTACCCGAAAGGTCTGTCTCTTAATGATCATATTGACCCACTACTTTGGTTGGTCTCTTACTCATCTTTGTTAATGCTCTAGTCAAGATTCAGAAGGAGCGCCAAGGTGCGCTGCTTGCAAAAGCCGACAATAAATCATCTTTTAGGCTTTTGCCAATTCATCACAGTGCTTTTAACTCTTTGGGTTTCTTTTTTTCTTCCCGACGGTCCGTCTTGTCTTTCAGGTGTATGGTTGAATCCACAATGTGATTTATCCAAGTCCTCCGTAGGGGATATTTTATCCAAGTTGAAAAAAGAAAGGTAGACAGCTGCTGGCACTACAATAGTTATCCAAGACTATTTAGCTATTCCCTTTCTTTTTTCTTCTTTTCTTTTTTCAACTTGGATAAAATATCCCCTACGGAGGACTTGGATAAATCACATTGTGGATTCAACCATACACCTGAAAGACAAGACGGACCGTCGGGAAGCTGCATCAACTTACAGGACCCCAGAAATACCTGCCTAGACAGGCGCTTCTGCGCTTTACCCCTGTGTGGGGTGGCGCTGTCTGGTAAGCAGGGTGGTGATAGGGGAGCACGTGTGATTCACAAAGAAAAGTTTATGGACTTCACTCTATGGACACTTGATTGTATCAATATCAGTGATTCTCAGTTTTTTCCACACATTTTTTCAGCAGCGTTTACGTATTTATGTGTATATGTTATTTTATATAGCACTGGGGTACACTAAATCGGATCTTCAATACATCTTTCATAGGATAATATTATCAATAAGGACACAAAAAGGCACTCTACATTTTTCTTGTTTATTTATATACACATTTTTGATTTTATATTTTTTAATAACATTTGATTCTCAATCCCAATTATTATCATTCTTATTAACACTAAGCACTTTATATTTATATGATTCAACAAGTAGTCTATTGTAATATATTTGTAAGCCTACTTAGGGAAGCGCCAACCCAGCCCACAAAACATATCGCAATAATACTCCCCACTAGCGAGTCACCACTGGGGGCAGCAAACCCTGCTACTGAACCCAAGAAATCCTGAGCGCAGTACATATATTTAAGAGCTTCACAGGTTGCCACTGGAGTTGTTAGAAGACTGTGCTAAGGGTTGATTGCATTTGATTGTGGTTTCTCTATTTCCGGGATGAGCAGCTCTATTTAAACTTCCTGCTTCCTGTAGCAAGTGCTGTCTAATCTACAGCGTATAGTGTGTATTCCTGAGCGACCTGTATCGATTCCTCTGTTCCTGTGACCCGGATTGCCTGACTTTGCTGATTTCTGCCTGCACGACCTTTGGACTGCCTACGACCACTCTCTTGCCTAGCCCTCCTGTACCTTGCCTGTCCGCCTGTTGACGACCCTGCTTGAACCCGACCATCCATCTGCCTGCTCCTCTTGTACCGCATTGCCAGCTTGTTTCACGACCTGGCCTGTACGACCCTTCTTCAAGTGCACGAGTGCTCCAGTGGACTTCTACCAACACCAGTGACCCAGTCCGACCCTCGTGCCATCCTGCACTCCCGAGCCACCTGTCTACTCTACCAGGTGTACCCGAGTCAGGGTAGTAAGGGAGGTTACCTACTGCATAAGTCAGACTCATCCACCAGGTACGTGACAGTATCAGATAGCCATGCCTGAGTCTGCGCAGGGGGCCTCCCTTACTAAGGAACTGTGTGAGCAGGTGACCAGCCTTGCCCAAGCAGTGAGGGATCTGCACTCTGGCTACCTCCGGCTGGAGGACCAAGTTCGGGAGCTCCCCCAGCACGCCTTCATCACAGCACCCATGGAGCCAGAAGTACCTTTGCCTGAGCGGTTTTCAGGGGACCGTAAGAAATTTCGGGCATTTCGCATTTCCTGTGAACTGTTCTTCTCCCTGCAGCCCAGTATTTTCTCTAAGGAGAGCACCAAGTTGGGATTGGTCATCTTACTCCTCCGGGGTGAACCACAGGCCTGGGCTCACCGCCTACTGGAGCGCTTGGCTCCCGAGACCACCAACCTTGCCCGGTTCTTCCAGGCTATGACCAGACTTTACGAGGACCCGCATCTAGCCGCCTCTGCAGAGGCCGCCCTCCATGCACTCCAGCAAGGCCACCGTCCCGCTGAGGACTATGTGGCGGAGTTCCGACGCCGCATGGAACGATGCGGCTCTCCGGTTCCAGTTCCGGATGGGATTCTCCGAGCCACTGAAGGATGAATTGGCTCGTATGGGTGTGCCACCAACTCTGGACTCCCTGATTGATTTGGCCATCCAAATCGATCGCCGACTGCGGGAGCGTTGTGCTGAAAAGTCTGGCACCCCCACGTACTCCTTCTACTCCGAGCGCCCTCCTGTACTCCCGGTTGGGCGGTCCACGGTGCCTAACCCTTCCTCCTGAAGAGCGACAGAGACGATTATCCAATGGATTGTGTCTGTATTGCGGAGGCTCGGGACACTCAGTGCGGACCTGCCCCACCAAGTCAGGCAGGACCCCTCCATGCAACCAAGGAGGGATACTGAGCATTCCCGATCCCAAGACGCATGCAGTCCTTACCTTAATCCTGCAGCTGCCCAGGGGGGATGTCTCCGTCTCAGCCATTATAGACTCTGGAGCCTGCGGCTGTTTCATGGACTTGGATTTTGCCGCACTACACCAGGTACCCCTCAGGTCCAAGGTACACCCAATGACTCTTCACCTGGCCGACGGGTCGCCCATCAAATCTGGGTCGGTGACTCATGAGACCATCCCCCTCTTGACTCGTACCTGTGAGGGTCATTCTAAACTCCTGCTCCTTGACGCCATAGCGTCCCCACTGACTCCAGTCATCCTTGGATTGCCCTGGCTCCGAGCACACTGCCCTCTCATCGACTGGGTCACTGGCAGCGTACTATTCAGCTCGACCTACTGTCAGCACCACTGCTTCCCACCTTCTGCTGGTTCGCTCCTAGCAGCATCCTGCCCGGACTCAGAAGTCTGCCTAGCAGTCCCTGCTGTATACCACGACTACATCGACGTGTTCAGCAAGAAAGGGGCAGATGTCTTGCCGCCGCACCGCCCCTACGACTGCCCCATCAAGCTGCTTCCAGGCATAGAAGTACCATTCGGCAGAATTTATCCGCTTTCAGAGAAGGAACTAGCAGCGCTTAAGTCCTATCTGGATGAGAGTCTCGCTAAGGGATTCATCCGGCCCTCTAAATCCCCCGCCGGGGCCGGGATTTTCTTTGTGGAGAAAAAGGACAAATCCCTGAGACCCTGCATTGATTATAGAGACCTCAACAAAATCATGGTAAAGAACCGATACCCTCTCCCGCTGGTTCCGGAGTTGTTCCAGCGGCTAGGTTCTGCCACCGTTTTCTCCAAATTGGACCTCTGCGGGGCCTACAACCTCATTCGGATCAGGGAGGGGGATGAATGGAAAACGGCCTTCCGGACCCGGTTTGGCCATTATGAATCTTCATGCCATTCGGACTCTGCAATGCACCAGACACTTTTCAGCATCTCGTTAATGATATCATTCAGGGACTTCCTCGATCAGTTTGTGGTGGTGTATTTAGATGACATCCTCATCTTCTTCCCTTCCCTAGAAGAGCACCGAACCCGTGTCAAGAGCATGCTAAGCCGCCTTCGTCAGCACTGCCTCTACGCTAAGGCTGAGAAGTGTGCGTTCGAGTGCTCCAGCATCTCCTTCCTGGGTTTCATCCTGTCAATCTCAGGCATTACAATGGACCCCCAGAAGGTTTCCGCCATTGTGAATTGGCCCGCACCTATCGACAAAAAGGCAGTGCAGCGTTTTGTTGGCTTTGCCAATTTTTACGGGAAGTTCGTCAAGGGGTTCTCGGCGGTAATCACACCCATCACCCAACTGACGAAGCACACCTCCTGTTTCCACTGGACCCCTGAGGCACAGGCGGCCTTTCAGCAACTCAAGAAGCTTTTCACCTCTGCTCCGATCCTGAGACACCCTGACCCTGCTTCGCCCTACATCCTGGAAGTGGATGCCTCAGAGACGGCAGTCGGAGCGGTCCTGTCCCAAAGACAAGGACCAAAAGCTGCACTGCATCCAATTGCCTTTTACTCCCAGAAACTGACACCCCCTGAACGCAACTATGATGTGGGGGATAGGGAGGTTCTCGCCATAAAATCTGCTCTCCAAGAATGGCGGTACCTGCTGGAGGGAGCCGTGCACCCAGTCCTAGTTTTTACAGACCATAAAAACTTTGAGTATTTACGAACTGCCAGGAGACTTAAACCTCGTCAGGCCAGATGGGCCCTTTTCTTCTCCCACTTCCAGGTTCACATTACTTACAGGCCCGGGTCTAAAAACCTGAAGCCGGACGCCCTGTCACGGATGTTCCTGGAACCAGGGGACACCTCTCCGCCTGATACTATCCTCCCAGCACGTAATTTCCTTTTGATCCAAGAGAACCTTTTATCCCAGATTAGGCGATCCGTAGCCGGGTCCCCTACCGCACCGGATCCCAGGGTGACTCTGCAAGATGGGCTGTGGCGGTTCGGGTCGAAAATTTTTGTCCCTGAAGGGCAGCGTCTGGCAGCTCTGGAACTATGCCATGACCATAAGTTGGCGGGACACTTTGGAGGTCGCAAAACTGCAGACCTACTCTCCAGGTCATTCTGGTGGCCAACAGCCGATAAGGACTTCAGGGTATACGTGAAGGCCTGCCCCGTCTGTGCTCGTAGCAAGGTTGACAGAACCAAGGCCTGGGGGCTTCTTAATCCACTCGCCATCCCTGAACGCCCATGGCTGCAACTCTCCATGGATTTTATAGTGGAATTACCCCCGTCTGAGGGATTCTCCACCATCTTCGTAGTAGTCGACCGCCTCACAAAAATGGCACATTTCGTCCCCATGAAAGGCACACCCTCGGCAGTCCAGACGGCAGAGACTTTTATCAAAGAAATTGTTCGCCTCCATGGCCTCCCAACCAGCATCGTGTCTGATCGAGGAATGCAGTTTACGTCCAGGGTCTGGAAGGCGCTGAGCTCAGTCTTAGGAATTGAATTAGCCTTCTCCTCCGCTTACCATCCTCAGACCAATGGCCAGACGGAGAGAACAAATCAGTCCCTGGAGCAGTACCGGCGCTGATACTCCTCGTTTGCTCAGGACAATTGGGTCTCCCTGCTACCGGTAGCCGAGTTCGCCTATAACAACTCGGTCCATTCAGCCACCAACCAGTCACCATTCTGGGCGAACCTCGGCTACCACCCCTCCTTCCTTCCCAACGTGTTACCTGAAAGTGCCGTGCTGGCCACGCAAGACATCACCAACTTTCTTAAAAGGAATAACAAACTCCTTCAGGAGACTCTGTCCCAGACACAGGAATATAATAAACGGGTTTTCAACAGGAGGAGGCAGGTGGAGTTGGACTCGAAACCTGGCGATCCGGTCTGGCTTTCTACCAGGAACCTGAAGCTCTCATGCCCCTCACAGAAACTGGGACCTAGATTCTTGGGGCCTTTTCCAGTCAGGAGAAGAGTCAACAGTATGGCTTATGAGCTGGATCTACCCTCTTCACTTCGAGTACACCCAGTATTCCACGTTACCCTGCTCAAACCTGTAACAAGGGATCTGTTTCCAGGTAGTTACACGGGCCCCACCTGAACCAGTTCTTGTGGATGGCAAGGAGGAGTACGAAGTTGAGGCCATCCTCGACTGCAGAAAAAGAGGGGGCTTGATTCAGTACCTGGTCAAATGGAAAGGGTATGGACCAGAGGAAAATTCTTGGGAACCCGAGGAACACATCCATGCCAACGAACTTGTCCGGGCTTTTTGGAGTTCCCATCCGGATCTGAAGGCCCGGCTGGGCATCCGGAGGCTGCCCCTTGGGGGGGGGGGGGGGCAATGTTAGAAGACTGTGCTAAGGGTTGATTGCATTTGATTGTGGTGTCCTCTATTTCCGGGATGAGCAGCTCTATTTAAGCTTCCTGTAGCAAGTGCTGTCTGATCTACAGCGTATAGTGTGTATTCCTGAGCGACCTGTATCGATTCCTCTGTTCCTGTGACCCGGATTGCCTGACTTTGCTGATTTCTGCCTGCACCAACCTTTGGACTGCCTACGACCACTCTCTTGCCTAGCCCTCCTGTACCTTGCCTGTCCGCCTGTTGACGACCCTGCTTGAACCCGACCATCCATCTGCCTGCTCCTCTTGTACCGCACTGCCAGCTTGTTTTACGACCCGGCCTGTACGACCCTTCTTCAAGTGCACGAGTGCTCCAGCGGACTTCTACCAACACCAGTGACCCAGTCCGACCCTCGTGCCATCCTGCACTCCCGAGCCACCTGTTTACTCTACCAGGGGTTCCCAAATCAGGGTAGTAAGGGAGGTTACCTACTGCATAAGTCAGACTCATCCACCAGGTACGTGACAGGAGTCCTCCTCCATGACAACATCACGGAGCTGGTGGATGTAAGAGACCTTGCACTCCTCCACCTTCCGTTTGGGGGATGCCCCACAGATGCTCAATAGGGTTTAGGTCTGGAGACATGCTTGGTCAGTCCATCACCTTTACCCTCAGCTTCTTTAGCAAGGCAGTGGTCATCTTGGAGGTGTGTTTGGGGTCGTTATCATATTGGAATACTGCCCTGCGGCTCAGTCTTCAATTTGAGGGAATCATGCTCTGCTTCAGTATGTCACAGTATATATTGCCATTCATGGTTCCCTCAATGAACTGTAGCTGCAAAGTGCCGGCAGCACTCATGCAGCCCCAAACCATGACACTCCCATGACCATGCTTGACTGTAGGCAAGCCACTCTTGTCTTTGTACTCCTCACCTGGTTGCTGCCACAGACGCTTGACATCATTTGAACCAAATAAGTTTACCTTGGTCTCATCAGACCACAGGACATGGTTCCAGTAATCCATGTCCTTAGTCTGCTTGTCTAAAGCAAACTGTTTGCGGAGCTTTCTTGTGCATCATCTTTAGAAGAGGCTTCCTTCTGGGACGACAGCCATTCAGACCAATTTGATGCAGTATGCGTTGTATGGTCTGAGCACTGACAGGCTGACCCCCCACCCCTTCGACCTCTGCAGCAATGCTGGCAGCACTCATACTTCTATTTCCCAAAGACAATCTCTGGATATGATGCTGAGCATGTTTGCTCAACTTCTTTGGTCGACCATGGCGAGGCCTGTTCTGAGTGGAACCTGTCCTGTTAAACCTCCTGTATGGTCTTGGCCATCATGCTGCAACTCAATTTCAGGATCTTGGCAATCTTCTTATAGTCTAGGCCAGGGGTAGGAAACCTGCAGCTCTCCAGCTGTTGTAGAACTACATTTCCCATCATGCTTCTGGGAGTAATTGTATCCATCAGCCTTGCAATGCCTCATGGGAAATGTAGTTCTACAACAGCTGGAGAGCCGCAGGTTCCCTACCCCTGGTCTAGGCCATCTTTATGTAGAACAACAATTCTTTTTTTCAGATCCTCAGAGTTCTTTGCCATGAGGTGCCATGTTGAACTTCCAGTGACCAGTATGGGAGAGTGAGAGTGATAACACCAAATTTAACACACCTGCTCCCCATTCACACCTGACACCTTGTAACCTTTATGAGTCACATGACACCGGGAGGGAAATGGCTAATTGGGCCCAGTTTGGACATTTTTACTTAGAGGTGTACTCACTTTTGTTGCCAGCGGTTTAGACATGGCTGTGTGTTACATTGTAGCATGTAGTGTCATGTAGTGTCATTTCTTCAGTGTTGTCACATGAAAAGATAGAATAAAAAATATTTACAAAAATGTGAGGGGTGTACTCACTGTTGTGCGATACTGTATGCCCTTTTTGTACAGTTCCTGTCCTCAACCTCAGATTGTTATTTTTCATATTTCTGGAAATTATACTGGTAGTAGAGACACTTTGGATATCATTTCTCAATTAAAATTGTATTTTCTTCAGCTTTATTCCCTTGTGCCCGGAGCTGTTCTCATCTTTTCTGAAATTGTCCCTCTTTTGCTTTGGTTATCTAATTCTAATTTCAAATTTTGTGGAAAAATTTGTAAGATAATTAACTGGGCATTTGCCAAATTTATGCCTTCCATCAATGTTTTTTTCATACCGTCATGTGGATATAGGAGGTTTATCAGGATTCTACAGGTCTGACATTTGTCTGAGGTAGCTTTAGATATTTACAATTTGAATTGGGCGCGGTGTGGGTGGGGTGCCAGGCTCATTTTTAGATGAGCCTTGGCTTACAGGACTGTTATATTATATATTGACTTTTGTGTATTAACTTGAGCTGTTATGCCTGAGTTAAATAGGATTTTATAGTGTATTGTGTATTTTACCTTATTTAAAATTGGTAATTTATAGTTAAAAAAGTTGTTTTTTAAATAAATACCAATAAAAGTTTCTGTTTATTAATTTTATTAAATTGTTGTTATATTATTAAAGTTCTGCTTACGGTCTCATAGAAGAAATGTGTTTAAATCAGCTGATGGAGCACATTATGAAAATGCCACTATTTTAGGCCTGGCAAGATGTCCCTGTTTT
This sequence comes from Glandirana rugosa, assembly GCA_018402905.1. Taxonomy (NCBI): domain Eukaryota; kingdom Metazoa; phylum Chordata; class Amphibia; order Anura; family Ranidae; genus Glandirana; species Glandirana rugosa. The sequence continues at coordinate 145,639 of BLSH010277203.1, forward strand.
CCTGAGACAATCCCTGTTTTCAGTAGGTTATCCCCAGACAAACCGGTGTCCCCTTATGTGCCCTGTGTAATGAAGTAATCTACTTGGCAATCGATTCTGCTCACTCCTTCTTCCATTAGCAGTGTACTGTGGGGCCCGGTCAAAAGATGGCAGGAAGAGTGGGCACCCTCTGGGGAGTGAGGGCAGATTGCTCAGAGGTCCACCATCATTCTGCCTTCTGCCACACATGGTTATGTTAATGTATCATTGGTACTTGGAAACAGAGGTTTGGCTCTGGGATAATGAAGATGATGGAGTGTTTGCAGGCTGTAAACATATGTCAATAAGTTCAGTCACATTCTTTTATGTCAGCTTAGAGGTACAGTAGATTGGGACAATCATAAGAGGACCAATACTTACACAGCTAATACTAATGCTAATACTATAGCCAATGCTCATTCCTGTGCAGCTAATGCTCATTTCTGTGCAGCTAATGTCCATGCACATGTACCAGCACACAGACGAGCTTGGGCTAATATCCAATGTGCACTGACACATAGATGCATCTGTGTGCGGCAGCATACATCGGTGCGAATGTCAACGTGCATAGGTGCCAAGTTGCCTATTTAAAGGAAACCCTGGTGTGTGGTAATCTCTGGATGTTCTTCAGCTTCCCTGTGACCTTTGTTCCTGTGTTCCTGCTTATGTTGACAGATCTCCCATTGCTGACCTTACTCTGTGGATTTTGGATACCGGCTTTGGCTTGCCTCTGATTGCTCTCTGCCTGCTTCCCTGGTACTAACCTCAGCCTGCTACCTGACCACTTTTCAGATGACCCTGATGACATTTTGCCCCTGGTAGCCACCTGACACAAAGCTACCGGCAACTGTGCATCTTTGAGCCTTGCACCTCTGTCACCACTTTAAGGGGTTCTTGGATCAGAGCCCCAAGGGAAGCTCACATAAGGTTATTAAGTGTTTTTAAATGTAGGCAATTACATAATTTCTGACTGGGTTTAGGGGGCAGGGTCTCTCGTTAGTCTCCGTTCGGTTTCGGCCATAGGTTTTAGGTGTCTCATTCCAGTCGTTACCCTCTAGACAGTTGTATTCGTCCTTGTGTCCTTGTTTCCA